>FXXK01000589.1:310001-465445 GCA_900184695.1 Betula pendula | reverse complement strand
ATTTAGAAGAATATTAATGCAATATTGCAATTGATAGTTTATCCAAAAAGTTGACAATCTAATAGTAGTTTGAAGTTGATACATGTACCTTTTTTTTTTACTATTTTTATTTTGAGCAAGTATAAATGCCAACTCCTATATTTATTTTATGTTAACCAAAAGTGATGTGTCTTTTAAAATTTTCATTAGATTTATGATATATTATTATTAACTTTTGATCCAATGATAATTTTAAAAGCCACAACAATTTTAATTGATACAAAATAAGCATGTGAATTGACTTGTATTATTACTCTTTTATTTTTTTCTCTTTTGAAAGGAAAAATCAACAGCTAGCAAAGGAAGAGTGGCGCTTTAAAAGAATTGATGCTGAAACAAAGAGGGTTCTTCTGTCTTTCCGGTGGGTTACCAACTTCTTCTTCTTTGTTTTGTTTTTTGTTTTTGTTTTTTTAAAAAAATAAAAATAAAAATTTTCAAAGGGTATTTTTGACTTTTTAGAGCAGAAGAGGGACAGTACAACTTTAATAATAGATCAGTAAGGTATATTAAATCCTTAGCCAAATTGAAAGTAAGTCATTGCAACAAAGATGATAAATTGAAGGAGATAAATGTTAATTTTCTTCTCAACTCTAATTTATTTTCACATTCCACTTGCTTCCAACGTTCGCTAGACGCTTCACAAAGTAACTCCCAAGTTAATTTATTTTCTATCTTGTTTTTTACACTTTGTTAAGTCAATTTTTTCGGTAAACATAAAATACCTGGAAGCAATGGTTTTGTTTTTACCTAATTATAGATTCAGTTTTATTATTAGTTAAAATGTTCATTGGTCTCTGTACTCGCTCCCAAATATATAATAAAAGTGAATAATTATTACGTAGACGAGCTTCGACTTGTTATAACTTTGTGCCATCATCAAGACCAACACTCACATACAATCTGTCAATAACTATCATGACATGTAATTAGGCTAAATACGCCCTTAGGTCAATGTGAGAGGCTGAGGGCAACCCCTATAACAGACAACAAGCAATCCATTCACAATTGGTCGAAAATAAACTATTTCCCTAATCAAGAACGAGTACACGGGGGGCCAAGCAAAAACTGAGCTTCGAGCTGCTTACCAACGTGGCCATGTTTTATGGACAAGAATTTCTTTTGACTTAGGCTCCGTTTATTTCGGTTAAAAATTATTTTTTATGTTTTTGGGTATTTGGTGAGACTATAAATAATAGTCAACGAAAATCATTTTTCGTTTTTGACCGAAAATTTTTCTTTAATTTCTGTAAAATGGTTTCTCATTTTTAAAACCGTAAACCATTTTTCGAGTTTGAGCATCACATTCTCAAATTGGTAGACCACAGTTAAAACACCACCAGACTTCGCTGAACTCGGTCGAAACCGGCCCAGAACATCACCAGGACCTCGCCAGGACCCAATTGGCACTCACTCGGGACATTTTCGGGACGCGCTAGGGATATTGTCGAGACTCGACCGGAACATCGCTAGGACCCGCTCGAGACATCACCTAGATTCGTTCAAGATATTTTCGAGACCCGGTCGGAACATTGCTGAGACCCACCCAAGACATTTTCGGGACCCGCCTGAAACATTTTTAAGATCCGCCCGAGACATTTTCGAGACATCACGGAACACGCCCAAGACATTTTCGGGATCCGGTCGAGACATCGCTGAGACCCGCCCGGGACCCACACGAGATGTCACCGGAACCCGGTCGGGACATTGTCAGGGCTCGCCTAGGACATCGTCGAGACCCACTCGGAACTTTTTCAGGACCCGCCCGGAACATTTTTGAGACCCTTCCAGGACATTTCGGGACCCGCCAGAGACATTTTTCGAGACCCGGTCGGAACATTGCCGGGACCCGTCTAGGACATCGTCAAGACTCACCCGGGACATTTTCGAGACATCACTGGAACCCGTCTGGAACATTTTCGGGACCCGCTCAGGACATCTCGGGAACTCGCCTGGGACATTTTCGGGACCCGCCAAGGATGTCATCGGGACCCGCTCGGGACATCGTCGAGACCCACTCATGACATTTTCAAGACCCGTCCGAAATATTTTCGAGACCCACCCAGGATATTTTTGAGACTCACCTGGGACATCGTCGAGACCCACTCAGGACATTTTCAAGACCCGTGACATTTTTTAGACTCACCTGGGACATCATCGAGACCCACTCATGACATTTTCAAGACCCGTCCGAAATATTTTCGAGACTCACCCAAGACACTTTTAAGACTCGCCTAAGACAATGTTGGGACATCACCGAGACATGGTCGAAACATCGCTAAGACTCGTTCGGGATATTTTCGGAACACCACGGGGACCAACACAAGACAATTTATATTAATTTTTTAAAATTGTGCTTAAAAAAATATATATTTTTTATTAATATGATTGGTTGAAAATTAAAAAATATATATATATTTGCAATTTTTTTTGTGCGCGCCAAACACTGAAAAATAATTTTTGACATCAAAACAAACAAGGCCTTCGGTTGAAAAAATTTTTATTAACCTATTCTAATAAATTCGGAATGGGAGTTAATGGAAAGGAACAAGCCGTCAACCACATTGACACCTGTCCATAAAGACCACGGAAAGGAATTGGATTTTCCATAGGCAGGTTTTCACCATCATTCATCAAATACCACAAAAACAACGTGGTCAAATAGAGTAATGATTCACGTCGGCCGGGTGTGAATGAACAGTGATTCACACCGGCCGACGTGTAACCTGTTCCATTAAAAAAAAAAAAAAAAAAAAATTTCTGACAAAACAGGTTCCACGTCGGCCGGTGTGAATCACTGTTCATTCACACCGGCCGACGAGTATAATTACTCGGTACAAATAATGAATCAGGATCCAGATACGCTATCGACACAACATTGACAACCCGACAATAATAAAACTTAATTTACTCAGTTTGATTAAATTCTGGAAAACTAAGACTACGAAGAAAATCAAACTTTAGTAATCAATGCAAGGCTAGGATCAAGGGGTCACTAAACTGAAGAGAAATTGCCCACAAACTACTGAAAGAAAACATTCTCATTCTCGCTTAAAAGATTTTCTCCATGTTCATAAATATTGATATAAACTCCAAACAAAAATAAAGTACATTCCCATTACCCCAAAAAACCACCAACTACCATGTTCACCAGCAACAGTCTAAAGAAAATTGTACTACGAAAGAAGCAAACAAAACAGTCTTCCAATTCTGATCCCTCAACGGTTGGCCTTAGCAACTCTTTCAATCTCATCCTTCTTCTTGATGGCATAGCTAGACAAGCAAAGGACAAATTCGGTAAGTAGATAACACAAAAAAGGCAGAACATGAATAATCAGCGAAAGAATGAAAAGAGATCCAATGTAATAAGAATGCTTAATATTGAACCCATCCTAAATAACTAATCCCAAGTAGCAGGGGAACCCCCAACATCCCCCCCCCAAAAAAAAGGATCAACTAAGCCCCTGTTTACCTGTTGGAGGAACCCTTTGCAGCATTAATAAGTTCATCTGCCAAGCATTCTGCAATTGTCTTAATGTTTCGGAAGGCAGATTCACGAGCACCAGTGGTAAGGAGATAGATGGCCTGATTCACACGACGCAGTGGGGAAATATCAACAGCCTGACGCCTAACAACTCCAGCAGAGCCAATACGGGTTGCGTCTTCACGAGGTCCACTGCAGTGGAATAAATATTCAAAAGAATAAATGACCAGAAAATTAAATTTAGAACATTTGAAACATTAAATAATAACCAGCAATGAGCCTACCAAATTCCTCAGTTGCCACAAACAAATCATCAATCATGTTATACTATTAAACTGCAACTCCCACTTAAATATTTCAAACTCTCCTCCCACTTTAACTACTAATATTTTCCATTTGTAAGTGCACAAGTGAAGGAAGAAAATTTAGCAGATTTAGCAACACATAGATGAACCTCCTGATTTTACTTCCAACATGGAAAAAATTATACCCCATCAGCATACCTGTTGACCACAGCATCAACAATAACTTGGATGGGATTCAGATCGGTCAGCAAGTGAATAATTTCCATTGCATGTTTAACAATTCTGACGGCCATGAGTTTCTTTCCATTGTTCCTACCGTGCATCATCAATGAGTTTGTAAGCCTCTCCACTATTGGACACTGAGCCTTGCGGAATCGCTTGACTGAGTACCTCCCAGCAGTGTGGGGAACATAGGTAGCATGCTTGGCTTGTACTACTCCAACGTAATCAGCCAGTGAAATGTCACTGACCTATAACGAAATAAATAAAGGCACAATCGTCAAAGCAGAACCACAATGGCAGTTGTGATGATAACTTCTATGAAAAAAATCCAAACAGAGAGTAATGCACATGAAAATAAAACTTAAGGGATAGCAATAAAATTATTAGTTCATATCTTGGTGATCAGATGATAAAACATATGGTCTCAAAATAAAGGAATACAAGACAGAGAGCAGATAAGTATTTAGGTCCACGAGGCTGCCACAAATGTAAGTAAAAAACACGAAACTAACATGGCAATTTGTTAAAATAAATACAAGCATCAACAAGATAAAAATTCTAGACCACAACCACCTCTATGGTCAAGTTCAACGGAATGAACAAAAGATAATAGTCCAATAAACAGAACATGACCTCTAAGCACATAGCAAGCAATGATGCCAGACGACACAGAAAGGGATTAACAAATTCAGCAGAGAGAATCATCAGTTTCCATCTAAATTAAACATGGGTCACCAGTAGTTTACAGAACGAAACATTTACTCCCACCACACAGATCTCAACAAAGGTAATCCAGACATAAAAGCAACAAGACCATCTCCAAGCATGAAAATATAAGATAAATTAGAGCGACAAGGAATTGAATACCCCTTCCAATCAAGTGTTAAGATCCTAGCTTAATAAACTAACTCTATTGGGAGAAGAAGAATTATTACCCACAAATTCGCAACTTTTTACAGGCAAAAGCTATAGAAAAATCCACGGTTAATCCAAACAAGCAAACACCCAGTATCCTATACAATAGAAACTCTATAATGAATTCATAGCAAACATTTTCGAGGGAAAAGATATATGAAAATTTACAATCTTAGGAAAGGGAGCGGAAAGTCAATCTTCAGAAACATAGTCACTCATTCCCGCTAAACCCAGGGCAAATAAGCCATCAATGGTCGATAGAAAACACCAAGCGGTGGAAAATTCTTATAGATTCATATCTTTAAAATAACTCATATCTTCAGCCAATGATATATTGCAATTGTGCCTCAATAACAATAAAGTTCAAACCAAAAAATTTACTCTACCAACTAATGAAACATCCAAACGACAGCCAAAAAGAAACGAACGGATCCAAACAAAAACATTACATGAAATAACCTATTTACACTAAAATTAAATGGAGACCTGCACGTCGTCGAAGCTCCATCTGTTGAAGAGCTTGACATCGTGGTGTGGCTGGGGTTGTTCCGGTGTAATCAGATCCGCCATGGCTACGCTCCTAGAGAGAAAGAGTGAAAGCGGCTAACCTCTCTTTCCTCGCGGGGACGATTAGAAATGAGAAACCCTAATTGTTGGTATTTATATGGTACTGGTAGGGTTTGCTATCATTCTGGTGCGGGAAGGACCAACTTACGGCATGGCTGGAAAAATAATAATCATTTTGTAGGGTAAGAAAACAAAAATAATAATAAATTGGTCTTTCTAGTTAGAAAAATTAATAGAATTAGTTAGTGCGGTACATTATCACTAATTATAACATGACATGTGTTACATACAATAAAAAATCAAAAATTAAATAAATATTTTTAATATTATTAATATTTTATTATTTTTTTTTGTTGTAAGTGACAGATGTCACATTATAATTAGTGTCTATGTTGCAAATTAATGAATTTAATCAATTTTTCTAACCGTATAAACCAATTTATTTAGTTTGCTTACGGTAAGAAAGTGATTAATCATTTTTTCAAAACCCATAAAACTTTTTGTCTAAACTTGAGGTACATGGACAAAAATATATTTACCCCTAAACTTTAAATCAATCTCAACATTATTTTTTTGATAAATACATGTTGTCCAATTTTTTTTCTCAATTTCATTTAATTTTATACATGTAAACATATATATGTACTACAAATACAAATAAACTCTTTAAAAAAAAAAAAAAAAAAAAAAACCCACATATACAAAATTTGATTACAAACATTTCTCTACTTTTTTACACCATCTTTCAAACAATTAAACTTTAGTTATGCATTACATATAATTTTTCTTACACCATCAGCCAAAAAAAAAAAAATTAGACTTTAATTAGTATTGGCACAATTTTAGGTGGTTGCTCCTCAACCATTTTATTGTAATTAAATGAAATATGGGGAGCCGTTGAGAGGACACCCCTCTCTCTCTCTCTCTCTCTCTCTTTCCTTTATATAGATTATGATTTGAGAAAAATCAACATATTATATGGAGTAATTTCATTACTAATTTGGTAAAATCCAATTTTATTTCTGCTTTTGAAAAATGGAGTAGTCAATTACACCATACAAAATGGAGATTTGGTCTCAACCCATCATAACATTCCTATGTAACTCTTCAAATTTTAAAGAGTAAAACTCTTTTTACAAAAAAGAAAAATGGATAACCACTTTTAAAATAAATCAAATATCAAATTCTCTACATCTTTCTCCATTTTAGTTAAATATTATTGTTTAATTCATTATTTGTTTCTTAGTAAATAAGAGAGAGAAAGGAAATGAATATATAAACTTAAAAATAAAATAAAATAAAAAACTAAATAGCTTTCACTTTTTAAAGCATTCATAATGGACTACTCAAAATTTCTCTAAAATTAACTATAAAAATATAATTTAGTTGATTTAGCTAGCAACTTATCCAAATAACTAAATATCAAACTCTCTAAATATTTATCTACTTTAACTAAATATTAGATTTTATTGGTTAAACAAATTTTTAGACTCTTTGCATTAAAAATCTACTTTAGTTAAGAGGAAATAATAAAAATTATAAAAGATAAAGATCATTAAAAAAAAAATTAACATTTACTTTTTGGCTCTTTAAATTGAAGAGAGTTTATGACAGATGTTAAATTTAACATTTGATATGGAATTTGTTAAGTGGTATTTTTTGTGTGTTTTGTTAAAAATTTAAAGAAAAGCCAAATTTTAAAGAGTTAATTGTTGGTGCTTTTAGCTCTTGATATTTAAAGAGCTTTGTTGACAAAAGTTAAATTTGAAATATAGTAGAAAGCTTCTTAGAGCACTCACATTCGGCTCAATAAATATTTAGCTAAAATAGTTAAATAACACATTTTTCTATTTTAGTTATCAACTTTTCTAAAGCATCTACATCTGGCTCAACGTTTTAATTATTATTTTTTTTTCATTTTTTATTTAAAATATTATTTATTTATCTACTTTCCAGTCTTTCCTCATTCTCAAAGAAGATAGATAATCATATTGATTTTTTTTTATCAATATTAATTATAAATTGTTGAGTAATGGTACTCAGTAAATTTGATGAGCACAGTAGCAGCTTAGTAAATTTTTTAATCATTTTGCTGAGTCAGATGTAAATCATTTTTTGTTATAAGATTAACTAATTTTTTGAATCAAATGTGAGTATTAAATGACTATTTTTGCGAGTTTTCTCAAATTATTAGAAAAAAAAAAAAAAAAGCTAAATTTAAAGAACTCAATAGGATTGTACCCAAAATTGGACCTTAATTGTGTTGCGGGAGACCACCAAAACTTCATTTCTTTTGAAATCTCGTATGTGACCTGATACCATTTCTTATTTTGGAGCTTATGTTGTGCGATTTTGGAGAAGATAAACCCTAAAAGAAGCTACTACCACGTCTTCAACTTTGTCCACTACGATTTCTTCATGTGATTTGGGGAGAAAAAGCAAAACTAGAAGTGGCTAGGGTTCATGCGAATTGGGATAAAGGGGAAAATTATCGAAGGAAAATGAAGGTAATTTGGTTGACGTGAATTAATTATTATGTGGGATATGTTTAGTAGTGTCTAGGACATGTGTTGCTGTTTTAAAGGGGTTTAGTGCACTGACGTGGAGTTCCATCAATTTTATGAATAGAAGTATCATCTTTATTTTTAGCTATAACTGATGTACCATCATTCGAATTGAATCTGTTGACAAAAAACTGGGTTTGATGGGGTTTACTTTCACATACACAACCTTTTAGCTCATTGTGGAGGCATAAAGGTGAAGGTTGAAAGGATTTTAGTTGATGAAAATATGAGAAAAGTAAATGAAAGTGAGAGAGACTGATCGAGAGAAAGGCTTGTGGTTGCATTTTAATTGAGATTAGGATTGTTTGAGAAACCAATGGCTTGCATGTGAGATAATGTTTCGCTATCCAGCTAACTGATAAAAGATGCGTGTGAGATGATTCATAGCGTTTCTCTTTGACCAATGAAATATGTGTCACATATAACATGGTAGATATGTTCATAGAAATAGATGTGATGTTACAAAACACTGAAAAGTGGGCTGACATTATACAAAATCATGGCAAGTGAGCTGAATTGTTGTAGGTAGCCGTTTATGTTTTCATTAATGGGGTGTTTGTTAAAGACTTATCGACAATGTTTGGCAACAATCAGTGTTTTATTGTTTATGGGTTATTAAAATCTAAAAAAAAAAATATTTTAACTTTTTATATTTCATCAATAACTTTTTTAACAATTTTTTTTATCATATCAAATACTTTTTAGTACTATTAAAATAAAAAATTCACTAACAAACAAAATTTTTTCACTACTTTCATACAAAAAATTTACAACATTAATTATATTTTATATCACATCAAAAGTCAACAACTCCTAACCCCAACCCAAAACCTTTGCTAAACATGGCCATAATTTTTTTTTTTTAATAGTAATAAGAAGTGATTGATGCGATATAAAGTATAAATAATGTTATTAATTTGTTGTATATAAAATTTAAAAAGTTTTATTTTTAGTTAGTTTTTTATTTGAATAATAATAAAAAATGAGTAATGTGATATAAAAAGTAAAAAAATTTGTTAAAAAGTAATTGATGAAATAGTAAAAGTGGAGTTGATTTTTAAAAGGAAAAACAAAAGGCCAAAAAAAAAAAAAAAAAACAAGAAAGGTATGAGAGGTATTTAACAAACACAATCACGATAACAAGAGGGTGTGGGATTTAAATACAATACTTTAATATTATATGCACATTTGTATTTTATGCCAAAAAGTAATTGTTTTGAGAGAGTGGGGACATTTGGGAAAGGTTTGGGATTGTACTGTTCATGAATTTGATTTTTTCAAAAAAAAAAAATATTCCCACTTTTTATATCACATCAACTACTTTTTAACAACTTTTTTCACTTTTTATATCACATCAAATATTTTTTTATTACCATTTAAATAAAATACTCACTAAAAAACAAAAATTTTCACTTTCCAATACAAAAAATTTACAACATTCATTTTACTTTATATCACATCAAAAGTCAACAATCCTCTAACCACAATCTTAATCCTTTGCCAAACACCTCCAGTACTTTTTGTTAATAGTTATAAACAAACTGGTAAAAGATGAGTAGAACATTGGCCCGGTGAGTATGGTAATTTATGCTATTGTAACTTTATAGCTTTTAACAACGTGGCCCTTTATCTTTGTTGAAAAAAAATATATATATATATATTAGACACAAATATATACTTTGGTTTGTTGTATCAAACATGAAATTTACAGTGTAATATTTGGATAAAGTTAAAATAGGATTTTTTTGTTTATAATATAGGTTATGTTTTTGTTTTTATTTATTTATTTTTTTTATTCATAATATATTTCCCACCTTAATCAACGTGGCCCTTTATTTCTTATTGATGCATTTTGTTTGTGAACATGCGTTTTGCATTATTTGAGATAATCACTTCAAACAAAATTTTAATTTTAATATTGTTGTTAACATACTTAATATATATATATATTGTACCAGGTTATTTGTTGTGTGATAAATGTGAGTAGAAAATGCCAAAGCAACATTCAAAAAACTTAAGATGCTCATACGAAAAAAATAGTTTGGATGGATAAAATGCTAGAATATAATATTGACATATGTGTTAGTGAGATTCATGCCAGTAACCGCCTACGAATACATTTCAATAAGACATGATAGAAAAATGTGGTAAATAAATTTAATGAAAATACTGAAAAATAGTATTCTTATAAACAACTAAATAACAAGTTTGATGATTTGGAAAAAAAAAAAACATTTGGAGGAGATTGATTGGCAAGAAAACTAGCCTTTGATCGGATCTTGTGAAAAAGATAATTGATGCGCCCAATGATTTGTGGGAAAAAAAAGCAGTTATTACTTTTTAACCTATATATTTTTCTTTGTATGGTTTATAAATACTGATTATTGGTATTAACATATACCTATAAATGCAGAAAATTCCATAAGCAGTTAAGTTTCGCACCGCAGATTTGGCTTATGTTATGAATGTGAAAATATTGTTTAGAAATATAATTGCCACCAATAAGGGATTTTGGGCACCATCCACAAGGTTGGTTCTTAATGATATTGATGTCATAGATGATGTAGGTGTAATGTTTGATGAAAATGACAATGCTCTTTTAGAAGGTTTATGTGGTTTTGATGATGAATCTAATCTCAATATATATGGCATTGATGATATTTCCACTAATTTAGATTTAGATGTAGGGGATAAAAGAAAGAAGAAGGTTGAGTCTACAGTTTAAAGTAAGAAAATAAATAAAGGAGTTCAAATCGTTAGTCAACATTTGAGTCGTATCTGTGAAGTAAAGAAAGTAAGAGTACAATAACATCTAAGATCTATGATAAACCTGGAAGTAGTATTGAAGATGTTATTGATTTTGTTCAAAAAATTGCTGAGAGAGAAAATGACATTGACAACCTTAGGTTTGCAACCGATGTATTTATTAACGAGATCACATAGAGAGACGTTTGTGACCATTAAGGAGCTATGGATGTAGATTGACTTCATCAAGCGAAAGGGTAATATAGAAATTAAATGTCATAGTGTGGAATAATGTTGTTATATATCTCTCTTTTTTATTTTATTTTTATAAACTATTTGAAACGTTGCAAGGATTTATTTGATTTTTTTAAGTACTTTGAATATTTTGAAGTATTGAAACGCTACTTTTGGTAAATTATGCATATATATTTTCAATGATGGTTGTTGTTTATTATTGTATATTGAAATCATGTTTTTTTTTTTCTAAAAAAGGTCACTTCACATGTCAAAAGACAAGTGAAATCCAAAAGGTGTATTATTTGATCACTATATGTATGAACACACTATTATTTTACTTATCAAAATTTATGCTTGGAAAAATTAAATAGGCCAAAAAGTAAGAGTGGCGATAAAAATATAAATTGGCGCAATATGTTGTTTTAGACATTATGACTTTTTTTTGTTGGGTCATTTTTGCAATTATAAGTATTTTTAGCTCGTTTAACAAAAGCTTTGGGCTTGTTAGGGGAACAAGCTTTTTTTTGTCTAATTTAATTATTTTCAAAAGTCAACTATCTTCAACAATTTAAATTTATTTAACTCAATTCAAATTTATTCACCAAACTCAAAAAATAATATAAAAAATATATTTTTATTTAAAAAAAATTGAAACAAAAGAATTGAGAAGTGGCCCGAAGCAAATTTCGGGGGTGGCCGAGCCACCCCGAAGCAATTTTGGGGGTGGCTCGGCCACCCCTAGGGGTGGTTTCGAATCACCCTACAGTTTTTTTTTTTTTTTTTTTAAGAATTAAAATATAATTTTTTATTATATTATTTTTAAATATATTCACCTACTCAAATATTTTTTTTTAAACCATCCGAACAGAATTTAAAAAACTTTTTTTTTGATATCCATAAAATCAATAAAAAATTAAAAAAATTTGACATCTAAACAAACCCTTTATTTCCCACAATCTTAAACATGCTCTAAATCGCAAAGCTTTTAACCCTTAAAAACAAAACAAAATTGAAAAAAAAAAGAATTGAGAAGTGGCCCGAAGCAAATTTCGGGGGTGGCCGAGCCACCCCGAAGCAATTTTGGGGGTGGCTCGGCCACCCCTAGGGGTGGTTTCGAATCACCCTACAGTTTTTTTTTTTTTTTTTTTAAGAATTAAATATAAATATAATTTTTTATTATATTATTTTAATATATTCACTACTCAATATTTTTTTTCTAAACCATCCGAACAGAATTTAAAAAACTTTTTTTTGATATCCATAAAATCAATAAAAATTAAAAAAATTTGACATCTAAACAAACCCTTTATTTCCCACAATCTTAAATGCTCTAAATCGCAAAGCTTTTAACCCTTAAAAAAGAAAAAGAAAAAAGAAACATAAAAAACTAGGTCGGGATCTCGGACCCGCAATCCCAAACCCTAGTCCGCTTAGGAAAGAAAAACCAAAACCTAGTCCCAGACAATACCATAAAATTTCACTCTGAGCCACAGTCGTTACTCTATCAGCCCCCAGCAATGGCGATAAAGCGAAAGCTCGAGTCACAATCCGCCGCGGCAACCGAACCCCGAAGAAGCAACAGCAGCAACAAAAGCAGAAAGAAGAGGATCGTAGCCTAGTCAAAACTGAGGAAGACCATGAAGACGACGAATCCGAATACGAGTACGAGTACGAATCCGACGACGAAGAAGAAGAAGATGAAGAAGGAGAAGAAGAAGAAGATGATGAAGAGGAAGAAGACGAAGATCCCTATAAACCCCAGAATGCCGACATTCAGACGGCAAAACCTCCATGTCAGCCGCTCCTGCGACTTCGGGTAGAGATCGAGACGGCGAGGATGATGACGACGACCAATACAGAAGGTTCTTGAACCGTTCAGCAAGGATCAGATTATAAACCTGCTCTGCGAAGCAATGCGTAAGCACCCGGACGTGGCGGATCGTATACGAAAGGTTGCGGACGAGGACCCGGCACACCGCAAGATCTTCGTCCACGGACTCGGGTGGGACACGAACACCGAGACCCTTCCCAACGCGTTCAAGCAGTACGGGAGATCGAGGATTGCAAGGCAGTGTGCGACAAGGTCTCTGGCAAATCCAAGGGCTACGGTTTCATCCTCTTCAAGACCCGCAGCGGGGCCCGGAAGGCCCTCAAGCAGCCCAGAAGAAGATCGGCAACCGGATGACCGCGTGCCAGCTGGCCTCGATGTTTCCGGTCACCCAGCCGAGTGCCACCGGGCGGCCCCCACGCAGCCCCTGTCCGAATATGCGCAGAGGAAGATATACGTGAGCAATGTTGGGGCTGAGTTGGATCCTCAAAAGCTGCTTATGTTCTTTTCCAAGTACGGAGAAATTGAGGAAGGGCCATTGGGGCTCGATAAGATGACCGGGAAGCCCAAGGGGTTTTGTTTGTTCACGTACAAGACGGTGGAGAGCGCCAAGAAGTCTCTGGAAGAGCCGCACAAAAATTTCGAGGGCCATGTATTGCACTGTCAGAAGGCTATTGATGGCCCCAAGCCGCACAAGTCTCAGCATCATCAGCTTCAGTCTCAGTCTCAACATCATCAGCTTCAGTATCAGCATCATCAGCTTCAGTATCAGCATCACCAGAACCCTCACAACGCCCAATTCCAGAGGAATGAGAACCCGGCTCTTGTTGGTGGAGCCGCAGCGGCCGCACCGGGTCACTTGATGGCTCCACCCACCGGAGCGGGAATTGGGTTAAATCAGGGGGCTCCGGCGGCTCAGGCGTTGAATCCTGCGCTTGGGCAGGCAATAGCGGCGTTGCTTGCAAGTCAGGGTGCTGGGTTGGGCCTGACTAGTCTGTTGGGGACGCTGGCATCGGCTGCGGCCGTGAACCCAGGTGTGCCTGCAGCGGGGCATGGGACACAGGGTGCTTATCCGAACCAGGCGAGTATAAGCCCGGGAATGATTGGAGGGTATGGGAATCAAGGAGGAATGCAGGGTGGATACCCTAACCCGCAGACTCAAGGTGGTTCCGGGAGAGGCCAGCATGGTGTTGTGCAATATGGTGGCGTTAATCCTTATACGGGGCAATAGGTGTCCCTCAGGTCAGGCACAATAGATTTGCACTCTTTCCTTGGTGCCGCTTATCGTTTTTCTTTCCTCTATAATTCTTGTTGTTTGGTAATATTCTAGTTGATTTTAACATTGAGATCGTATTAACTTATGCAAAAGGCTAATATTTTTATGCAGTGATTTTGTTTAATTAGGTCTCAATGGGCTAACGTGATTTGCAATATATTCAATTAGGTTGTGCTATTATGTGGTATTCAACGATTTGTTTATGCCATTTTATTTCAGTTTTATCCTTCACAAAATCCCCTTTCCCTTATTCATTGCAATTGATTCATCAAACTGGGACTCATGAGCTTTGAGTAATTTGGTTTACCGCTTCTTCCATGGGACCCACATCTCCATACTAGCCAGATTTATCTTTGGCACCGGTGGTAAACAAAGAGATTACCAGAATCTGAAATTCCCTACCTACGGCGTCATCCATAAATTCTCATATCTCTCTTCTTCAAAACTTTTAAAAGTGTTTTGGTTCCAATAACCAAAACAGCTGCTGTCTGAATTTCATTAATGGAAAAAATTCAAGTGTATCTGTACATGTTCATCATCAAAATCGAAAATTGAAAAATCCTATCTTTACACATATAATCAAACTCATCCTATCGATTGAAACAGATTTCATAAGCTGCATATCCTTATCTCAGAACATCATCTGTTGAGGAGCTATCTTCACGAGTTGGTGTTTGAGTTTGAGTGGGATACTTCTGAATGAGTTGTTAATTAAGTGGACTGTGTGTTGTATATTCTATCTCGGGATCCCTGTTTGAATTATATTGCTTCTCTGTCTTCATATCATCACCACACGTTGATTGGGATTTAGGCTGCGCTGGCTTCTTGCCAACATCACACGACAATTAAGGTGGTTAACACCCCCTTCCCCCCCTCCCCCCTCTCTCTAGCTGATGGGGCTGGTGGGGTTGTCACGAAGGCAAGAAATTCTGCTTGAACCAAGACCCTTCGTAAAGTTGATCATGAGTGCTAATAAATTTGATAACAATGTCTTTATTAAGAATTTTCTCTTGAAGAAAGTGGAAATAAACTTTAATGTGCTTAGTTCTAGCATGAAAGATATAGGATTAGAAGCCATGGCTAATGCTCTCATATTGTTGCACCATAGAGTAGGAGGAGCTCAAAGAGGAACCTGTAAATCCTGGAGAAGCATTTGAAGCCAATATAGTTCTGTAGTAGCCAAAGACATAGCTCAGTATTCAGCGTTTGTGCTGGACCGAGTGACGATAGGCTGCTTCTTACCGCACCACGATATCAAGCAAGATCCCTGGAAAATTCCATAGCCCGTTGTTGAGCGTCTGTCATCTGGATTCTTGGCCCATACTGAATCACAATAAGATTGAAGATAAATATTCCTTTTAGGGCACGTTTGGTTTGTAGAATAGGCCCTTGGAATGAAATGACTATTTCTATGGAATAACTATTATCTTGTTTGGTTGCACATCATTCCTAGGAATAGCTATTCCCATGGGAACAACTTTTTTCCTACGAAAAGAAATACCTATTCCCATGGGAATAAATATTCCCCTATGAAGAGAATGTGTATTGTTCTTGAAGAGGACTGAACTTCCTCTATATATTCATATTCCTCTTAAAAATTAGAGAAATAGCTATTTCTAGAGGAATAGACCATGTTTTTCAAAAAGAACCCTCATGATTTTTTTTTTTTAAAACCTAATTAAAAAAAAAACTAAAACTGAATGAATTTTGTGAGTGCACGGAGTGGCTGACCACCTTAAGTTTTTTTTTTTTTTAGAGAAAAAAATTTTAAATTGGGTTTTTTAGTAATGTTGATTTAATTCCAATAAGACCATATGTATTGTCATCAAACTAAAGAATAAAAATACTTATTATATTCCACATTTTTCTATTTCCAGTAATAGCTATTCCATTTTCTAATAGAATAGTCATTTCGTATACCAAACGTGCCCTTATTATGGTACAAACCATGAGCAATGGTCCCTTTAAGATATTAGATAACATATTTTGCTGCAGTCCCAATGCAGTGAAGTTGGACCATGCATATCTTGACAAAGCTGGTTCATTGAAAATGCTATGTCAGGGCAATAGCGGGTTGCTTGAGTGAGAGGAAAGCTTGGTGATTGTGAAACAAAAGGCTTCGCACCTATCGTTTTACCTTGATGCAGCAGTTTTTCAATATACTTAAACTGTTGTAACACGAAACTTGACGGTTTGAAGAACATTGGTAAATTGTAAATGTGAGGCAAAATGTAACCTTAGTACAGGGGAAATTAATATGAAGAACATTAGTGAATTGTAACATGAAACTTGAGAATGGAGCACAAACCAAGGAATAGCCTTCCTTTCTTTATATAATCATTATTTGCCGTGATGGTTTGAATTAATAGTTTGTCAAGGTGGAAGATGATGATCATTTTGTAAGGGTAATGTGTTTCAATAAAATATTCTAAACCAATTAGCTATACAAATGTTTTAGTAAATTGATTGTAATGTTAGTTTCCTGTATGTGAGAAGCATGACTTGTACCCTTGGCAATTGTGCCAAGGGTATAAGTCATAATTTTTTGATAAGTGGTAGAAGTCATTATTTGCCGTGATGGTTTGAATTAATAGTTTGTCAAGTGGATGAAGATAATCATTTTGTAACGTTAATGTGTTTCAATAAAATGAAGGGAGCGTCCTCTAGGCGTAGGAAATACAAGGCTTACGCTTTCTAGCGTTGAGTGCTTTGTGTGGGTTTCGGGATTTTAATGTTTTGAGGGTTTTGGGTTTGAAGGCTTTTACAGGTTTTGTGGGTTGGTGAGTTTTTCTTGTTGTATCGTTTGGGTTCTTCTTTTGCTTCTTTCAGTTAGGAGCTTCCTGTATATACTGCATCTGTAGTTAAGGGCGCATTACGTTTTTTATAAAATTTTTCCATATATAAAAAAAAATTCTAAACCAATTAACTATATAAATGTTTTAATGAATTCATTGTAATGTCGATTTCCTCATGACTTATACCCTTGGCAACTGTGCTGTTGCATTTGCTGCACCATGGTCTGAATTGTCTCTGTCATGGTTAAGGATGCTGGAGGGCTGTGCCGTCACTTGATCACATATTTTATCAATAGCTTATTTTCATTTGAAATTCCTGTCAAACTTAGTTAT
Source organism: Betula pendula (assembly GCA_900184695.1). Lineage (NCBI taxonomy): Eukaryota > Viridiplantae > Streptophyta > Magnoliopsida > Fagales > Betulaceae > Betula > Betula pendula. Next base: position 448,138 of record FXXK01000589.1, on the reverse strand, counting down.
GATTAACATATGAGAGATGATGATACGTGGTTAGATATTAGGGTGAGAGAGGACGGTGGAAAATTATGTTTTCTATCATCATGATTCTGTTTTTGGCTGCAAATTTTTCATTTAGTACTAGTGCTAAACTAATTTTGCTGTTTCCTTTAAGAGGAGTCCAATTAAGTCATTTTCTCTCTCTAAAAATGGGCTGTGCTCAAAATAATCTCTACTTGCTATTTGCCATTTGCCCATTGCATGTGTCAATATGACATATTAATTGAACATATGTTTATAAAAGATTTTATAAACATAAGTTCAATTACCTGTTATATAAGAATATTTTTACTCTCTTTTCTTTTCACATTCGTTTTTCAAGCAAATTGTACTATTTGTTATCCTCTTGCAGGATCTCTAAGATGAGTACTAATAGTGAAGAACTTGAGATAATCTCATGTTGTGATGATTTTCGTCCATTACTTAATTTTTGTTTATTTGTGAATGACTTACAGTGGTCTTTGCCAACTATGGAGTATCCCTTTACAACTATCTTTGCCATGTCTCAAGATCCTGTATGTTCATCAACTACAGTTGATATTGGCGCAGATAGCCTAGGAACTCCCTGAAGCTGCTGTGATTTGTGTGGTGCTGTCCTTTTGTGATGATGTAAACTAATATGGTTGTCTGTAGTCGTATATGGCTGTATGTGGCTATAATGCAGTGATCTTTTGACTGCTTTGATGTTGAAGATTCAATGCTCCTTTATGTTAAGTCAGACAATGATGGTGAAGAATAGACGTTAGCAGACAGTTGTGATTGAGTCATACTATTGGTTTAAATGTACAATATTGATATCTAGTGAAGGATTAAGATTCTTGATAATACTTTCTTCTCCTTTTGTTTTGGAACTTGTAATTATGGGCCTACCTAAATTGGTGATGCCATGTTGTGTTATCAGTTCTAATTGATTTTTGATGTTAAAATTTTTGTTTCTGTTATTTTTATTCCATGGAGGCCTTTTAACAAATTTATCCTATATAGAACTATCAATCTTATATATTGAACATAAAAGTGTTTTGTATTGTTATGATGGTAATTATCCTATATAGCCAATCAGGTTTCATATGGTTTATGTCTTTGTTGGGTTTGCTTTTTTGAAATTTGAAAGCATTGATGATATAGGTGCATTGAATTCTATTTCTAAGGTTGACTTGTTTATGTTTTTTTCTATGTGAACTGTTGTTTGGGTTCTCTACTTTTTGGCTATTGGAGTTTGATGTCTGTGTTGCTGTTGCGTATTTTCAATGGGTTTATATGTTTTTCTTTAGTGTTTGGTACTTCTTTTGATCATTGAGCTTGTGTAGTTTTCAGAGACCCCATTAAAGCCATTGAATTAAGTTCTCTTCTGGCATGATATGGTCTTTGGATTATGGTGTTGTGTATCATTTCATGCACCGGATTGAACATTATGGTGTATTTTTTTTTTGTCATGTGCAAATGGGGGACTTGAGACAGTTACGCCAGCAATATGTTTAATGTTTTCTCAGTTTGCACTCTTCATTATTTGTTGAAAAAGCTTAGTGTCACAGTTTGATTTCAATGGGGTTTAGCTCCCCTTCCTCAGTTGCTTTGGTTTCTTCCTTTACTGCAGCATCTTATTTTTCTCTTTTGCAGCCTTTGGAGTTTCACCTGCTTGTACAGAAATCGGAGAAGTTTTTGCTTTGTACCCACCAATGAACACATGTATAGAACCTACCAAATTGTCCTCATGCAATAACAAAAGTTGAAGGTTAGCTAAGTTGAAGGAATTGGACCTGAAAGAGAATTTTCATAGAGAATAAGCGCAGAGAGCTGATTGCAAAGTTCCCCCCCCCCCCCCTCTCTGAGCTGGAATGTCTTTGCTTCAGATCCTTCAGCTCTTTATCAATTTAACTTTTACCCTTCCTTCTCAATTGCGTTTTGATTCGAGTAGAAATAGATTTATCAATGCAAAATCTCTTTTTTTGATAGTTGGTGTTTGTTTTATTTTTGAGAAAATATTGAACATATTGGAGACATCTTTTCTCAATGATATTAAATGAAGTGGAAATTAGATTGAAAAATAAAGAGCAATTCGGTGTAGATGTTCTCTGATTTTAGGTACAATCTGATGCAGATTGAGCTTTGGTACTGGAGATTTTTATTCATTTCCATCCGAATCTCCCCACGTACAATCAAGAAAGCCCTGCTCGTTCTTAGGTCTATAGCTCATTTTCTGTTTCCATTTCTGATTCCATGGTGGTAAGAGCATCCATATGATTCTCAATCTCACTCACTTGTCAAATTCAAGGAGGCCAGTAAAAAGAGTTACTTAACTAAGCAGAAACATAATCTGTTAAAAAAAAAAAAAACCTAAAATGCAAATAACTATATTACAACGCTATGAATTTACATAATCATAAAAGAAAAAAAAACTTTATCTATAACATCATTTTTCGCTCACTCATGTAGAACATCGGTTAAAGAACAAATCTACAATAAGTAAATTAAATTTAAGACATGGGTTGCCTAAAATTACACCAACTTTATTTATCCAGTCGTAAAAGATAGCATTTCACACCGATTACTCTTCACCGACCCTAAAGGTCAAGAAACAAAATCGTTATCGACCTAAGGGCCATGACAACAAGAAAGAAAAAAAAAAAAAAAACAACAACACAAACAACAAAAAATAAAAAAGTAGCAAAAAAATTCCAGAACACAATGATGCCAATGATCGAGGAGGTAGTGGAAGGCGGCAGGAAATCGTAGCCTCAACATGTGAGGAAGATGAGGGGGAGAAGGAAAGAGGGAATAGATCCCATCTTTTCTGGCTAACACTTTTTTTGTTTTTTTGGTAACAGTATTTACATAATCTTGACTCATATATTTTTATATCTTATTTATTATTAAAAAATAAATAGCTCAGAAAAAAATTCTCAAGGACCCAATAAATGTCGAGGCAGTTCAAAAATAATAATAATAAGAAGAAAAAGGGTCGAATACTTTTGACCCCATGGTTTAATAACTTTTATTTTTTATTATTTAGGTTTTATTTTGTATCATAGATAGTATTTTTATTGTGGTTAAAAATAGAAATGATATCTCCGTCCATCTTTCATTCAACAAATTAACGGAAGTTCACTTGTCAGTCTTAAAAAATGGACATGTGGCTATGCCTTATTAAAAACAAAAAAGAAAAAAGAAGAAAAAAAAAAAGCCTTTGGAAAAAAATAAAAAGAATGAGTGTGGTTGAAACCACCTCTATAGCCGGTTTGGGGATGACAGAATCACCCGAATATAGCAAAACCCTTAATTTATTTATTCTCTTTTGGCCTTGTGGGATAGCCGAAACTGCCCTCAAAAGGCTTAGGGAGCCATCTTCTAGGCCCCTTTTTAAAAAAAAAGGAATAATAGGGACATTTTACTTTTTTCAACTTTCAAAACACGTGTGGCACACGTGAGTATTTTTTGTCTAAAATGACAAAAATGGCAAATGGATGAGTTATATTGTTAATTTCTGAAACTTTGTTTTAGTAGAAGTGAAAAAGGTATGGGGTTAGGGTTAAATGTATTAAAATAAAAAATAAAAAGAGAGAGAGAGAGAGAGAGTGTGTGTGGTGGTGTAGAATAGAGTAAACCGGGTATCCTACTCGACTACCGGTGCCAGTTGTAAAACCTAAACCTCTTCGTCCCTCCACCTTAAACCCTTCTCCGGGTTCTCCCTCACACACACACAACACACTGACTACTGAGATGCTTTCATTACCGTTCTCCTACGTGAAGCTTCCTCGAATCACCACAATTGTAAAATTCGGCACTCGTTTTGGTCTCCCAAACCCACCAAACGTTTCGCTCTACTCGACCTCAACCACGCCAACCTTAAGAAGAAGACCCTGTAATGCCTCGCTGTCGCTGACCGATCTCTACCGTCGGATTTCGCCCGTAGGAAATCCCAGGCTCACGATCGTGCCGATACTCGACCAGTGGATCGCAGAAGGCCGAACCGTCAGCAGAGAACCCCTCATCTCCATTATCAAGGAGCTCAGATATTACAAACGATATGCTCACGCCCTTGAGGTATCCCTAATTTCATATGTTAATTAAATCAATCAAATTGGTCGAAATGATAACCCTTTACTACATTGTGTACGGATTGTCGGATTGATACACATCCTTAGTTTTGTTAGTCAGAAATGCTTGATTTATTTCTCTAAGGTTGTTTGAGACTTGATCATGATTACTTGCATCAACAACTCTGTGCGGTTAATAGTTATGGAATCCCCGCATTTCCAAGTAGAGGAATGCTAATCTCACAAAATATTTTACAAAAAAAAAAATTTTTACAAAGTGATGTTGGATAACATGATTGGGAAGGAAATGAGTCCAAATTTTGAGAAATTTAATCATGTTGTGCCACAACACTTTGTAAGAGTTTTTTTTTAGAATATTTTATAAACTTAACATTTCTCTTCGAAGTAGGCCCATTGTGATTATTGAACCAGCATTAGCATGAACAAAATATTTAATTCCTCCTCTCTTATTTGTTTAAATTCTTCCAAGAAGAGAGCTCATAACATGTAGGATCTGAAAAGTAACTATGCAGCATTGTGAAGTTGGTTATCTTATTATAATGTTTTTTTTTTTTTAAAAAAAAAGGTCCTGACTGTCATTTTTTTTTTTATGCCCAGGTATCTATGTGGATGACTGACAAAAGGTACTTTGAGCTTTCGTTCCGTGAGGTTGCCATCCGACTAGACTTGATTGCAAAAGTTCATGGGATAGAAGAAGCTGAGAATTTTTTTAATAATACTCCAGTAAAATTAAGAGTTCTTGAGGTTTATAGTGCTCTTCTCAACTGCTATGCCTATGTAAAAAATGTGGAGAAAGCAGAGGCTGTTATGCAGAAGATGAGAGATTTGGGATTGGATAAGACCATAGTGGCTTACAATGTTTTGCTTAATCTCTATCATAAGACTGGAAATCACGAGAAGCTTGACACTCTGATGCACGAAATGGAAGAAAGGGGCTTCAATTTTGACAGATATACATTTGGCATCAGGCTCAGTGCGTATGCAGATGCTTCTGATGTGGAGGGAATTGACAAGATTCTAAGAAAGATGGAATCCAATCCCATTGGTGTTTTGGATTGGACCAGTTATGCTGTTGCGGCAAATGGGTACACAAAAACTGGGCTTGTGGAAAAGGCTTTGGAAATGCTCAAGAAATCAGAGGGATTGGTAACTCCCAAAAGAAGAAGTAATGCATTTAATTTCCTTCTCACACAATACGCAGCAATAGGGAAGAAAGATGAAGTGTTAAGACTCTGGGAGTTATACAAGAAGAAGGAGAAGAATATATACAGTAAGGGCTATATGAGTGTCATAACCTCACTGTTGAAGTTTGATGACATTGATAGTGCTGAGAAGATATTTAATGAGTGGGATTCCAGAGAGTTAAACTATGATATTCGGGTTCCAAACTACCTGATGGGTGCTTTTTGCAGAAAAGGTCTTATGGAGAAGGCTGAAACCCTTGTAAACCGGGTAATGGTGAAAGGAGGGAAGCCTAATGCAAAGATGTACTATTCTTTGGCAACAGGGTATCTTCAGATAAATCAAGCTGAAAAGGGAGTCGAAGCGATGAAGAAAGCAATTTTGGTCAGTGGGCCTTGGTGGAAGCCAAGCAAAGAAAGTTTGGCTGCCTGTCTCGAGTACTTGAAAACCAAAGGAGATGTGGAGGCGGCAGAGGAATTCATTAGTTTATTCAGGGATAAGAACCTTGTCTCTGTAGATATTTATGACAGACTGGTGAATTATATTAAAGATAGTGAATCAAGCTTGCCTGCTTTCAATGAGATGGGACGGGATGCTTCAATTGAAAATGGAGAAACTATTGGATTTTCGGAGCTCGACGAGGACAGTGATAATTATAAATGAAATAGCGGCAACATGTCTGATGCAAATTCAGAAAACTACTGAAACTTTTGGAAGCAGCCGCAAGCTAGTTTTGGAAACATGTTGGCAAAGTGTGATGCAGGAGCATCTATAAGCCCAAAGCAAAGAAGGTCCCTCAGTCCATTAGCTATCTCAGGACCAGTTTTTATTGTTATGTCATGCTTTATATTATTATGTTTTAAAAAATGCTTGGGGTACTAAAGTTGTTACTACAACCTCTTACAAACTCACATGACAATCCACATGCACATTTCTATTTTAAGGAAATGAGTGTCATGTAGACTCTATGTGGCAGTTCACATTTTAGTCGTTAACGTAGTAAGTGTTACATGGACTACCATACTAATTTGTAAATGTGATAAGTACCATGTGGAACATTTACCTTTTTGTAACTAACGTGATAAGTGTCACGTGAATTGCTACGTCAATTTGTAAATGAGTTGTACTAACAGTTGTGGTACCCCTAATAGAACTCAAGGATTAGGATAGGGTTGGTAAAAGCTATTATAAATGGTCTCTTTTGAGTTATTGAAGGCAACATTTTCTTCTCTAATATATGAAATTTCAAATTTGAGTTGTTTGACTCTTTGGAACCTAGAAATTAATCTTTTTACTGTTCAACTTCAATCTTATCTTCTGTTCTTTGCTCTAATCTTGTTTATTGTTGGAATTTCTTCATTAACCTTTTTGTAACCATTTTGCTTGTTTGGCTGGTTCATATCAGATTTATTCCAAATCTAAGTTCTCCTTGTCGCATCACAAAAATGGAACTTTTTTTTTTTTGCCATCGAGCTAAATGAATTGCTTTGCCCCTTTTGCCGTAAATGTGCTACAATATTTGCAAGCCGTTAGAAGAAGAGAAATGATAAAGATCATTATTCCATCTTTTATTCATTTCCGAACAATGAATTTGTAAGAGGAATGATTGAGAGTTGGTTTAAAGAATAAAAAGTAAAATTTCTCTTATCAAAAAATTGTAGTGGCGGCCACTGAGGTTGCTTAGGCGAGAATTTCGCGCCATACATATTTCCTTGGTGAGAACTTCGACAAAAGACGTTATCCTAAAGGTTCTTACGATGGCAGTGTAATTGTTAAGCTGAGGTCTCTAAAAACATTAACTCATATCTTCAAACAGTGATGGTTTTGTATTCGGTTGAAAGTTTGAGAGAAGAGTAATGCTAGACTGCTAGTGTTCGCACCATATTTGAGGTAAGAGTAAAGTTATGTGTTGCCTAATGAGATGAGATCCCTAGTGGTGCGGGTTTATTTGATTTAAAGGGGCGTTATTTATGGGGTTATTTTGTTTCCCATTTCAGCTTCTAAATGAACGAAAGAAAGAAAACCGCAATATATTCTGAACTCAAAAGTTCAAATCTACATGGGGAAAATTTTGCTATGATTCTTTTATGGAGACGAGTGGGCGAATGATTTTTATCATTTTTATCTTTTAGAGCATCTTTTGCGGATTAGGCAAACCCTTTAAAATAGTCAAATTTAACTATTATACTTCTTTTTTCTCCTCTAGTAGAATAATTAATTTACTGATTTTTGTTATAGAATGAACAGTAAATAAGCTGAATTGCCTATTTACTATTCACACTAGAGACTATTTTTTTTTTCTCTCTTTCTCTCTCCCCCCCTCCGTTGCTCTCTTTCTCCACCTAGGACAAAGTTTTTTTTGAATCAGACCTAGCCAAAATCGTTTTCTGAATGAGACTTTTTTTTTTTTTTTGGTTCTACTGAGTCCCCAGTAGTCTCAACCTTGCTTTTTCTCTGCTGCCAAACATAGAAATAAGAAAAAAAAGTTGAGACCCAATTCTAGAAAAACAAATATAACTTACACGGCCATTGCTCTCTCTCTAGATTTGTTGTCACAATTTCTTCTTGAAGGTTGAGATTGGTAGCCCGGGAGTTGCATGCACCTCTTTTAGATTCAGAGATCAACTTCACGACAACCTTAACACACAAACTCATTGAAATTTTTGCCGGGGAGGGGGGAGCGAGAGTGAGAGAGAGAGGGGTGAAAAAAAAAAGAATAAAAAAAGATTAAAAAATAATTTTTTTAAAAAGTAGAGAGTCAAATAAATAATTTGTTAAAATTTGTATTGAAAAATAAATAGACAAAATAAAAAAAATTAACTTTTTAAATAATTAAAATAGATCCCCTCGGTGAAAATGTTCTTACAGAATTTGCTAATTTGGGGAGCAAAACGACGACGCTTGGTTGTGTCAACACTACAAACCCTGTGTGACATCCCTCTTGTCCGAGTTTCCCCCCAGCTTCGCTGCACTGCCGCAAGAGCTCAAGAAAATGGAGGAGCTCCGAGACCATCCCAACCCTCAAAACGACGGTATGGCCGCGGACGACGAAGACCCGCCGATGCTGAGCTCCGAAACCCTATCGGCCCTCAAGGAGTTCCTGGCTCAGCAGAACCGGTCTCTGGGTGTTGAACCCGACCCTGACAACGTGGAGAATGGTGAGGAGGTGGCTTTGGTGGCCGAGGACTGGAAGCTGAGCCAGTTCTGGTACGACCGGGAGACCGCCGAGACCGTGGCTAGAGAAGTCCTCACTCTCTGCCAGCCCTCCGATTCCCGCGTCGCTTGCATCGCTTGCCCCACTCTCTACACCTATCTCAAGGTTTTCGATTTTGGTACTTAATATCTTTGAAAATTGCTAAAAGCATTGCCTGTGTGGAAGTGATTATCGATATCTTTGAATATCGTTAACAATCTATTGAGATTATTTTCCCCCTTTTTCTGATTTCAGAAAGTTGATCATAATATCGCGGTGCAACTTCTTGAGTACGACAAACGTTTTGAGCAACATGGAAGTGATTTCACTTTTTATGATTACAACCGACCAGAAGAGTTGCCATCGGAACTGAAGCATGCTTTCAGCATTGTAGTTGCGGATCCTCCTTATCTGGTAAGCCTATATGCGTATAGTTTCGAATTTGGAATAGTTAATAACTAGCCCTTCTACCTCTTTCGGCTTGTTCTTCCTCTGTGAATTCCTGTCAAGTATCCATCCTTTCCGTTGAACTAATTCAAAGCACGTTTTTCTTTCACTTTACTATTTCAGTATTTTTCCTCATTATATCTGCTTTTTATTTGTTGTCTTTCGAACAAAAACTCTATGCTTTCGGGTCCGTTTGGTTTAGAGGATTCAAAAAGTGTGGTTTGAAAAAATAGTAATTTCAAAATGGAGTTAATGAAAATGCGATTTTTAAAAACACAATTAAGCTTTTTGGTAAAATTGTGGTTCAGCATTTAAAATCGTGCGTTTTAAAATGCTCGCTTTCCAAACTGACTCTCAAACAAGATACTTTCTGCAATTTTGTTTAAAAACGTGCTAGGCCTGCGAAATCGCGGGGTCAAACAGAACTCACAATAAGGGACAATATTGTATGTGATCTTTTCAATTGCTTTCTGAGAATGTCTTTTTTTAACTGTTTTGTATCCTTTATCAGTGAAATTCTATTGAAAAAGTCTAGAGGATTTGTTTTGCTTAGTTTTCTTCCAAGCGTTCTGAAACATCAACTCTGTGAAATCAAGTTGATATTTAATCCTTCCCATATGATTCATAAGATTAGCATATCTGGAAGTTCGCTGATTTATGTTATGGACTTCTGTTTGGTGTTCTGTATAGAGGAATTTCAAGGGTTAAAAATAACTTGTAGAAAATATTATGCCTAATAAGATCTTGCCTGGTGGTTGAGTCACATACCGTGCAAAGGAGTAAAAGTTCTTATGTGGGTTCAACTTTTTTATTTTTTTTTTTAATTTTTTATTTTTATCATAACTCCTTGCTAGATATGTATAAAATATATGGCAATATAGCTTTTAATATTATTTAGTTGTGAAATTTATGTTTTTTTACTGCGACGAACAAATTGATGAGCTGATTGAAATGACATAAATAATGGCAGAGTAAGGAGTGCTTGGAGAAAGTCGCTCAAACAATTTCTTTTCTTTCTCGACCGCAAGAATCTTACTTGCTTCTACTTACAGGTATACATTCTACTGTTTCACGAATGAGATCTATGAAATAGAAAATAAATTTAGAACAATGTTTGTCACCATCTCATGGCATTGATTATGCTGTTTCCTTTACAACTTTCTAGGGTAAATTTAATAGTTTGTACTACGGATGACTTGCAGGTGAGGTGCAGAAAGACAGAGCTGCTGAGCTTATGGGCTTGCGTCCATCTGGATTTTGGCCTCGGCACTCTAGCAAACTTGGAAATGAGTTTCGGCTGTTCACAAACTATGACCCAGGAAATAGATTAGGAGGCTGGGAGCAAGAGGGTTAGGTGCATTTTCTTTCCACATGACCCAAAACTTGTAAGCTATTATCATTTTGACAAAATTATATATGCATGTACAGATATGTGTATGTATGTATGTGTGGATCTGCCCCTGCACACACACACATCCTATATATATATCTTGAGGAAAGAGCTGTATTATTAAGTTTGACATTTCATGGTATGTTAATAACTAGGATGTATTTTTCATTATATTTTCTCCCCATGGAAACATTCTATGGAGACCACTGGAATTTGCCATTGACCTTGTCTCAGGTGGTAAAGAGGTGTGGGTTGGGGTGGGGGCTGGTATTTGGTTTAAGTTTTGACCAATCAAATAGATGAAAAGGAGGTGCTTAAGATCTTCCTTGTATATCAACAGATATGCTTGTTTCTTCTTTTCTTTTGTTTCCTTTTATCTTATTATTTCTCTTATAACATATGGATGGCCATTGGCTTTTCAATCCAAATTTCTTCCTGATTTTGTGGTTGCCGGGCTTTTGCTCTTTTCTGTTATTGGTACTTCTGGCATATTATTTTTCCCTTCCTTGTTGGACATTTCTAAGCTCCAAACTTCTGACAATCCATTAGTGAATATTACAAAAAACTATAATTTTTTTAACAGTCTAAATTTAATTTCAAATTTTTTATGCAAAAGAGAAAGAAAAGTTAAATATGGACCGTTGAAAAAATTACAAAACATATGTTATAGTTTTTTTACGGCATCTATTCCATTCGGTAGTGAATGTGTTTGTGCTTAGTAATTTGAGACAGCTGAACTTTTGACTGCAAATTTATTGATGGGGTGATTAGAGAATCGTGCCTATCAATCAGAGTGCCACTTCCAGAAGTATAATCAGGACCTCTTTTGCTTGAAAATGAATGTCAGGCTACAATATGCTTGATGAATGTCCTAAATTCATTGAGCAAATTTTTCAAATCTCTTTGGTTCATTTTTTCCATGCCCAATCCCTTTGCCAAAATTTGATTTCTAAGTTGGACTTGTAAATTATCCCAATGCAAAAATTTAGAGAATTAAATCTGTTCTACTTGGGTTCCTTTTCATTTTATTGACTTTTTTTTTTTTTAAACTCTTTTCTCTTTTGTTTTCTTTTCCGAACTGATCCACTTTATCCCTTTTCTTTCTTGGTCATTAAGCAACTTAAAAAGTTATAAAACTTGATTTGCAATGTTAATTTTATCCAATCTAGCTTTGGTTGGTCCCTTGAGAATTTTCCACCGTCATTTGAAAGCCCCTTTTACTTTTGGGGTGAAGTATTGACAACACAACGGACACACGGAAAATTGATATAGCCATGACATTTGAAAAGGTTGAATGGGAGTTTAGAGTTTAATTTTAAAGTAATGCCACACTTTACACAAAGATATAAAGCCAACATGGCAAGGTATTGTTAGCTATTGGATCAGCTTTTTTTTAAAAAAAAAAGTCAAATAACTACTAAACCTTGTCATGTTAATTTTGATAAATATTTGTGAGAATTTTAAGTGTAATATGTAACATTTATCATAATTTTATTGTTAACAGAAAATCCGTAAATAAACCTTTCATAAGTATAAATCTGATATGGCTTGGATGTATTTAATCCATAAAGAATATAGATTTTTCTAACAAAAAAGAAAATTCTATTTTCCTAAATGCAAAAGAATATATAAAAAAAAATGACATTGTGATAAAATATTGCACTTCATTTTTCCAATAACGTATAAGAGCATTAGCAGCAGCTTCCCTTAAGCTTTTCTTTAATGTAGGGAACAAAACCATTTTTTAGTTCCCTAGTTAAATGCACTCCACAGCAGCTTCCATTCATCTTTCCCTACATGAATTAAATACTATTTAAATTAAATGCTAGAAGAAAGAGAGAGGAAAGAGAAATCATTTAAATATTGTTTTAAACAAATGGTAGAGGAGAGATGAAGTTTTTTATATTTTAATAATGCTAAGGGAACCACTTTTGGTTCCCTAGATGAAGGGAACCAAAAGTGGTTCCCTTCGTGTTTCTATAGTTTAGAGAACACTTAGGGAAGCTGCTGCAGGAACTTTTTTGTGTTTTTTTAACAGTTTTCCCTACACTAAGGAAGGGAATGAAGTTTAAGGGAAGCTGCTGCTAATGCTCTAAGCTATACATTATACTAAATAACCACCAAGCTGTTCTTCTCAGAAAAAAAAAAAAAGAAAACCACCAAGCTGTTGCCTCCCTCTCCTCTCTCTCGAATTTATTTATTTATTTATTTTTTTTTCTGCTTGAAGTTGATTATTTATCTGCCATTATGGCTTTAAACAACTCCAGCCTTTGTGTTGAGCGGTCTTTTGCAGTTATTGTTGATGAATGATGATGTTCTTTTCCTTAAGAGAAATGCTTCTTTAGATTATGACATTCATTTATGTTGAATTGACATATTTTATTCACCTTTAATTAAAAAATAATTAAAAAATAATAATTATAAATAGAGCATATCAACTTAATAAAAATATATGTAAGATAGACTCATAATGTAAAGAATCATTTCTCTTTCCATTAATTTTTTTTTCCTTTTTTTTTGTTCTAATTGGTATGTGACCAAGGTTTTAATTTTTAAATAAAGCTAATTTTGAGCATATCTATTGTTAAATGGGTCACTTTTCATTGGTCTTATGGAACCATTTTCACTTCCCTCGCTTCTTTTTACTACGTACGAATCAAAAGTAAAAAAGACTCACTTTAATCTCCTTCCCTATTCCCAAATGTACCAAATACAAAGGAAAAAAAAAAAAAACCCACCACAATTAGAAGTTATGACTCTGTATGAAGATCGGGAATAATATATTTACCACTTTAGTATTTACCATATTTCAACACAAAAAAATGATAAATGTTGACGTGACAAAATTTAACCAAAAATTGAAAAAAAAAATGGTAGGGATTTTAAAAAATATATACCATAAAATATTTTAAGACCCCCACCGCTAGTTCTGTATTTCTGTGACAGCCAACGACCCCCACTAGCCCAATAGATCCATATCGTGGGCACAAAATTACAAATCAATCAATTCGAGTTTTACCCACCCGAAATTTTAGCCCGAACCCGGTTTCAGTTTTGGACTTTCGAGAATTCGAGAGCATATGCTGTTGAGTCCTCAAGGTAAGACTGTGCAATACATCGTAGTTCCAGACAAAAATTTCGCAGAAAAATGAGACCCAACATTGTTACAGAGGTAATCTCCGATCCAAACCTTCCTTTTCGGTTCCTGTTTTTTGGTTCGTAATTTTAGTGACACATTGATATTGATGCCCAGGGAACCCTAACTTTAATTTATGTTCCGTTTGGTTGCTGAGAAAATGTGGGAAATGAATCGAGATTGTGAATTTGCTTCTGAATATTTTTGGTAGAGTAAATAAAAAAATCTGTACTTGAAACTGAGTAAACTGCCAAGTTGGACTTAGTTGGGTTGACTGACTTTCTCATTTTTGGAAACAAAGAAGTAGGAATTGTGTAAGACATAGTTTTTGGTTGGTTCTTTGCTTTGTAGTCTGAAATAAGGATTAGTTCTCTCTCTCTATCTCTCGTTGGGTCAGGTTTGGAATTTCTGAATCTAGGACGAATTGTGGATCCGATTTGGAAACCCTATTTTACTTTTTGCTTAGGTTGTTAGTTAATATTTTAAATTATAGTGAGGAGTTTTTATGTTAGGTAGTTGCTTCAGGTAATAAAGTTTCTTCAATACAAATTTTTTAAGCATAGGTTAAGTAGGCCTTTCTCCAATGATACAGTCATGTAGGTATCAACTATATTTAGCTGGGTTTTGAGCAGCTTGGACATAGAAGTGCATAAAAATGTTGTTTGGTAATGTTTGATTTTTCTTGTGTGGAAGGGTGTAATGACGATTTTTTACACTCCCTTTAACTGTGTCTTTGCAATGGAAGTAGGTTTAAGTTTATAACGTGCTAAGTAGCTTGATATGTAGCTTAAGGAAAACTCTCATGAATTTAGAATAAATAGAGATCAGGCATGTTTACTTCTGGGGTCCAATATAGCATCAGTTGTTTCAATGAAATTGCTTATTATAGAAAAGAAGACATCACCATGTGGTTAACTACTTCTGGATCACGGAGATTTGAAGTAGGTGTTGTTTGAAATTTAGAAGTGGGTATTAGGTAAGTATACTTGAAAACAATAATATAAATTATTTTGAATGGGTATGTGGTTTACCAATCAGATTTTTTTTTTTTTTTGATAAGTTTTACCAATCAGAATATTACTTTTATTTAAATCTTGAGTTATTAAACTTACAATGGTTTTGTGTTGCGTTGTACAGTCAGGATTGCCTACTAGGTTGGGGCAATTGTGGGAAGGCATTCCACTCCTTACTTCTGCCGTGGTGGTCATTTGTGGGATTATTTACTTGGTCTGTCTATTGGTTGGATATGACTCCTTTTTTGAAGTCTGCTTCTTGCCCTCTGCAGTTCTAGCAAGGTTCCAAGGTACATCCTTGCTGATTGGATATGCCTCTCTTGAAATAATTATGCAATGTTTACTTTTAAAATTTCATGTTTTTCCCCTTGAATTACCTTAGGTATAAATCCAGCACGCACTTTAAGGCACAGCCTAAGAAAATATTCATCCAGCTATTATGTTGGATGAGCTTAATGGTATGATGGGATGGCTGCGTACTGGTGCATATAATGGGATCTGGACATATTTTATTTATATAGATGTAGTAATTTTTAAGGAATGATGCAAATTTTTTAGCATTTTGTATCTTTGCAAGGTTAAGTGATATATATTTTTTTGATGCAGAGGTCCTTTTACATGTACTATATCTCCTCATTCCTGTGTGAGATTAAAAGTAATCTCAAAAAATCTTTTATATAACAAAATATTCGCTGCAGAAAACTGTTTCTTATTTTATAACCTCATGACCTCTGGTCATTCTCACTTGTCCTTTAGCTAATGCCAACCCATGGTCTTCCTTAATTTCTGTTGGGCACATAAATGTTGAGCCCTGCAATATCTCGGTATGCCGTTGGGGGCCAGCTTTAAGGCCAAGCCTATTTGGAATGGGGTCGTTGAGAAGATTGAGCGGCGGTTGGCTAGTTGGAAGCGGATGTACCTGTCTAAGGGGGGCAGAATTACCCTTATAAAGAGTACTCTCTCAAACTTACCTACATACTTATTGTCCTTGTTCCTTATCCCTGCCAGTGTGGTCAATCGTATTGAGAAGCTCTACCGTGACTTTTTATGGGGTGGTTTAGGGGATGAATTCAAATTCCACCTGGTTAATTGGTCTAAGGTTTGCTCTCTTATTTTTGAGGGAGGTTTGGGGATTCGAAACTTAAGGACTTTCAATAAGGCCCTTTTAGGGAAGTGGCTGTGGCGTTATGCTCATGAGAGAAAGGCTTGGTGGAGAATTGCTGTGGATGCTAAATTTGGGAGTGTGAGGGGAGGGTGGTGCTCTCGTGTTCCCTCTGGGCCGCATGGAGTGGGATTATGGAAGAATATTAGGAGGGGATGGAGTGCGCTATTTAGTCACATCAGATTTGAGCTGGGAAATGGGTCCAAGATCAGATTTTGGAATGATACATGGTGTGGCAATTTGCCCCTTAGAGTGCCTTTCCCGGTCTTATATGATATAGCCTGCGAGAAGCATGCTTTAGTGGCTGACTATTTAGACCTCTCTAGTGGCTCTCCTCATTGGGATATTACCTTTATTCGTGCGGCTCATGATTGGGAGTTGGCTTCCGTGACTTCCTTCTTCACTCTTTTATATTCCCATCCCCCGAGAAGGGAGGGGAAAGACAAGCTATGGTGGATTCCTTCCCACAAAGGAAAGTTTGATGTTAGATCCTTTTATAGGATTCTTGTGGGTATCAATGCCCACCCCTTCCCTTGGAAGAGCATTTGGAGGACCAAAGCTCCTGTGAAAGTGGCTTTCTTTGTTAGGTCGGCGGCTCTTGGGAAGATTCTTACTATGGACAACCTAAGAAAAAGACATGTCATCGTGATCGATCGCTGTTGTATGTGTAAAAGGCATGGGAAGTCTGTGGATCATCTCCTTCTCCATTGTGAGACTGCTAGCGCTTTATGGACTACCATCTTTAGCCGTTTTGGGTTATCTTGAGTTATGTCTCTTCATGTGATAGACCTGTTTGCCAACTGGTGGTCGCTCTTAGAGTGCTGTTGTGTAGAAGATGGTGCCTTCTTGCCTCATGTGGTGTCTTTGGAGGGAACGAAATGATCGTAATTTCGAGGACCAAGAAAGATCGATTAAGGAGCTCAAGTATTTCTTTTTTCACACTCTCTTTTCTTGGACAGCTGTTTATCTAGCTCCCCTAGTGATAAGCTTTAATGAATTTCTTGTATATTTTTCTTCCCCTTCATAGGCGGTCCTTTGTATACTTCCTGTGTGCCAGGACTGCGCTTTTAATATATTGACTCTTACTTATCAAAAAAAATAAATGTTGAGCCCAAGAAATGTTTATGCAAGCCCTAATTTAGCCTGTCTAGAGTTTAGGCTGCATCATGATCTTTGGGCTGTAACAGCCCAGTTCAAAGCCTCAAATCTCACATCACTTGGCTGGTCCTTTTGATCTTTAGGAATTTTGTTTTATTTAGAGTTTCGTTCTGATTAAACGTTGATCACAGTTTTCTTTTTCCTTTTTTGCTTTTTTTTGGGGGGGGGGTGGGGGGGTTAGGAAATTAGATGTTAGTTGTAAAGGAGGAAGAAGAAACTATACATATGTTCTTTCTTTCTTATTTTATTAATATAAATTTTTGTGCTTTCATGTATCTTTTATAGTTTATCCACTGTCTTCAAAAAGTGAGTTATGTCAGTTAACCTTACTCTTTTTGTTTCTTACAGCTTACAGGATTTATACCTCGATCCTTTTTCATGGTTCACTGCTTCATGTTCTATTCAACATGTTGGCATTGGTTCCTTTGGGTTCTGAATTGGAGAGAATCATGGGATCTGTCCGCTTGTTGTACATGATAATAATATTGGCTGCAACCAACGCCATTTTTCATCTTCTCATTGCACTAGTGGTGGCGCATAATCCTTTCCACCCTTATCAGTATCTCATGAATGAGTGTTCAATAGGCTTTTCAGGGATCTTATTTTCTATGATCGTGATTGAAACAAGTTTGAGTGGAGTCCAATCCAGGAGGTTGGTCATTCTAATGCTTTGTTTAGCAATATGTTATATGACAGGATCATTGTTAATCTTCAATCTTTTACTTCATTTTCGAGATTCTATATGTAATGGATCTGGGAGAACTAAATTTCCAAATGCATTATGAGCACGTCGAAATGCATGGGTAATTTTGCATTCATGCTATTGCATATGCATGAGTGAATCCTATTTTCTCAATATAATTATCATCCGGTAGTCATTACATGGTTTTTGTAATTCCATCCATGTGCGAACTCTTCTGATTTACAACCTTTTGCTGTTGTTTTACAGTGTCTTTGGACTCTTTAATGTGCCTGCTAAATGGTAAATGCTTATCTGATGTCTATTGTCTTCTCCTTTTTTTCCCCATGTAATTTATTGGAAATGGGACATAATTATTTGAATTATATTTTCCAGGTATGCATGGATCTTGTTGGTAGTGTTCCAGCTTCTTATGACAAATGTCTCATTACTAGGACACCTATGTGGCATTTTGTCTGGATTTGCGTGTGAGTTTCCTTGGTGTTTGATACATCTCTCTCCATCCCATTTTATTTTCCTTCTCCTTTCTGTTCTGCCATATTACATAAGGTACTCAGTTGAGATTCTGATTTCAGATACAAATGGCTTATTCAACTTCTTGATGCCTGGAACATCCTTCTATTCTGCCATTGAGGCCTCTTCTTGGCTTGTAAGTATCTTTATGAAACTGGCTTTTTTGTTACAGAAACACTAAAAGTATTGTATGCTTTCTTCCTTGAAACTAGTATAAGTGAAGTTGAGCAGCTGTCAAAGGACATGGAACTGGGAGGGAGGGTCCTACATCATTTATACTTCTTGTTGTCAAGAGGCAATTATGCACTTTCCATGCAATTTGTCCTTGCCCATTACTAATCTGAGGGCATTGTAGATTTCAGAATCCGATAATCTAAGATCTTTTGACAGCTAGCACTGATGCTTTTGAGGATTACAAGGACAGAGCTAGGAGTCCATTCCCTAACTGCTGCTAGAGTAGATCTTTTGATGGCTAGCACCCATGCACCTATGCGCTGATGCTTTTGATGCTTTTGATGCTTCTATAATGGCTTAGTTTCCGGCATATACCATATATTTTCCTATTTTTCTGGTTTTCTGTTGAGTTTGAATTTTTGACATTCAAATGACATAGCACCTATCAGGATTGGCCAGAGATGAAACAAGAGCTGGGAAAACTATTTTTGTTTATGCTATTATGACCTTATCTGCCGCGTTATCTAATTTCCCTTCATTATTAGTATATAATCTACCAAGGAAGTGTGATGGTCCTAATAACGATCGAGATGAAACAGGAGCTGGGAAACTATTTTTGTTTATACTATTATAACCTTATCTGCCGCGTTATCAAACTTCCCTTCATTATTAGTATATAATCTACCAAGGAAGTGTGATGGTCCTAATAAAGATCGTGCACGAATTTCATGCATTTTACTGGCGGCTTTAAAAAACCTTTTTGATAAGTTTGTTTTTTTTTTTGGTAAGTGGCAGCTTTAAAAAAAGCTTGTGAATTGACTTGGGCTATAGATTTGGTTCGGGTTGTATTGATTGCATCTTATGGTGTGATTGGTTATTCCTTACCTCAAATCAAATTGGTAATTGGTCAGTGAAAGTTGTAATAGGCGTATCGGAAGCTATTCTTGTAATAGGATTACCTTTGGTAGAGTTATTACATTGAAGTGCTAGTATAGGACAATCCACTATGACTCGTTTTTATAGTTTACACATTTTTGTATTACCTTTACCATCATTTTTGCGGAGGCGCATGCATGCATGTGCATCTAAGAAGGGTGACACAGTTATTAGTTTATAATTTTTTTGATAAGAAAAAATTTATTAAAAAGCATAAGGCACCTCTAAGTACACAGACAGTATACACGAGAGTCTCCATACGAGCAAGAAACCCAATCCCTCAATCCCAAAACCCTCAAGCCCAAAACCCGACAAGCCCTCAAACCCAAAGCCCAAAAAACAGCAAAACCTAAAACACCCGAGGCACACAATGTCAGAAGACCTTGCCTTTCCCTTGCCTAGTGGATGCACCCTTAGTACCGTAGTTGATACAGTTATCAGTTTATCCACTGATTTTATCACATGTTTTATGCTGAAATGATATTGAATAGTCTTAGACACTATTATCATTTATGGATTTATTTCAATTGAGCCAACGGATAAGTTGCCATATAACAGACATGGTGTGTGTCTTTGAGAGCAATGAATATGCACACAGGCATCTATGTGCACAGACCGTAAACCAACAGACCCCCACATGCACATGCAGAGACACCTTCTGTCATTCAACTAAACCTAACTCAAAAATGCCTTATATCCCTACTGTTCTGGATTCATCAAACCTTTTCTTCAGCACCTTAGTTCATTTTCTTTTTTTGTGCTTGTTCATGCTGTTGTCTTGTCTTTGTAGTACCTCAAAAGAACACATTCTGATCTTACCACATCATTTGTAACTCTGTTAACATGTTGGATACAAATGAATAATTTTATTGTCTAAGAGACTAGTATTTAGAATTATCTGATACATGTGGCTTTAAATAGGGAAATCATTTTTTTTGACAAGCTGTTATGGTAAAACATGTGCAACTACTAATATTAACTTTAATTTGCATAGTGTTGTTCAGGCTTCCCCCTGATTAATGGCCTACTTTTTACTTATTTAGAAGTCTCCACTTTCAACTTTTGGGTATTCTCTCAGTTCTGTTAACTTACAAGTCATAGATAACCAGGAAACTTTATAACATCTATTAAATATTCTCTTATTTTTGAAGTGTCAGTTTTTTGTTCCTTGTCAAAATGGTAACTGCAGAAAGATGGCATGCTATATAGGGAGGTACCTGCATATAATGGGCAACCCTATTTTTCTAACCATGCATTTATAAAATGGATTGACCATAATGAATATGACCTTTTTTAATATGATTTTCAGTCATCTTGCGTCAGGCGACCTAAATTTATTTTGTGCACTGGTGGGAATTCTGCGGGCTACATCCCTACATATTCGAGCCAAAATACAACTTCTAGGTATCTTATGCTTTTCACAGTCATTGATTAGTGACCTTCCTACTAGAAACATAATTTGATATTATTTCTTAAGCAGTGGATTATTTTCTGGAAATGTTTGGAGAAACTTGTCCTCCTGGATGCCACAAAGGGACTCGTCTGCTCAGGTATTGTGCGATTCACCATTTCGGGATCTTTTAATTTGTTCCAGACTTTTTTATACATGATTGTTCCTGGCATGATGTTACTTCAATTATTCACTTTTCTTAGTGCCCTATTTTTGTATCTTTTGCAAGTCTCAGCTTTAGCAAATCAATTGCAGACTTTATTTTTAAAGGGATCTAACTCTTGCTCTCATCTTTTCCCTGGTGCGGCTTTTGGGAATATAATTTGGTGTTACAGTAGAGCAATCTCGTTCTGTTTCATAAGATTAATGATTTACTAATTACTGGCTTTGGAGTTCGGAATATTTTTAGAGAGAATTCTGAGGTTATGATCCACATCAACTTGTGGCATTAGAAGATAGAAGAGGAGAAGAAATGGACAATTCTCTTGCTCTTCCAAGCTCACTTCATTATGGCTGAATTTCAAATAATTTGGGCAAATTAAGATAGAGTGGCAGTTAAACCTGAATGAACTTGGGGAAATGGTTGAATGTTGATGGATTCAAGTTGGAGAAAAGAATGGTCAAAATTTCGTCTTCCTTTAAGTTTAAGTTAACAGCACTTATTCTCTTTTCCTTTTGGTTACTGCTTTCCCTTTTATCTTTGAATCCTCTAGCCTCATCTGTCTCAGCAAAGTAATGTTAGTCTATAGATTTATTATGCTCTTTTTAATCACATGCAGTCAACACAAGACGATCCAAGATTCCCAGGAAGGGGAAGAATGCCTGGAGGCGGCCGAAGTCAAATGGCTTCCGCTGGTAATTCAGATTCAAACCTACAGGCTAGACTCTTGGATAATAGCAGCCCAGATCGTCCATCAGACATAGCAGCAACTGGTACAGGAGAACAGTTGTCTGATGGAAGGTATTAGAAAAAGACTTTTGTGCACACTTAATAATTTACTTGTCTCTATGTAGATTATAAATAATTTTGGACTTAGTTTTGTGAAATTGTTGTTTCATTATGTTTCTTTTCCCAACTATGAAACCTATTGAAATAAATACCCCCCCCCCCCCCCCGCGCCGCGGAACACCCCAAAAGAGGGGGATAATGAAAAGAGATTTGGACAAGAAAACTTAATTTGTATGGGCTGAGGTCCTCCACTCTATTTTCAAGACAAACTACTGCATAAAACTTAATTTATATAGGCAATGATGTGTCCAGTGACATTTGTAATAGTGATAGCCAAATAATGTTTTACAGTTACAATTGAGTTTTATCCATCTTGCCTAATAATTCCTGAGGGTCTTTAATTGAGTCAAAATTTCTGCCAATGAGCCATGTTCTGTCAAATGAGGTGTTGACTTCATCTGTTACTTAAAACTCATAATTTTAGTTTATTTGGTGCACTGAACCAATACTAAGCAGCTAGCAATATGCATTTTTTGCATTTTTGTGGCCTAACAATGTTCATTTATTCATTGTTTTTTATAATTTTAGGCGGCAAGCAGGTAATGCAGCAGCTGGAGTTCCTGGAAGCCATCAGGTTTCTTCATTAATTTAATAGTTGAATCTTACATTTTCCCTTCTAGTTTATCTGTCTAAATCTCTCTTTGTTACTTGGTAATTGGACGCAGGGTTCTGTGGCTTCTGAGGAAGAAATCCAAAAACTTGTAGCAATGGGTTTTGAAAAGGTAGAGTTGCATCACCCTACTTGCTCTCACTAATTATCCATTTCACTACATGTATGTCTTTTCATGGTTGCACATGATTTTAATTTATTTTAATAGTTTTAATCTCTCTTCTTTTGTCTTTTGATAATTTTGCAGCAGGGTATTTTAACCTACAAATTTTGTTCCACGTTTTCTTAAAGCAATTACAAAAACATGCCTAAAACCAACTTTTGTTGCTTCTTATAGCACGAATATGTGAAATTTTTAGGAGCTTGGCTTTCTAAAATTCAAATGTTGTTGGACTGTTTCAGACACAGGTGGAAGTTGCACTAGCAGCTGCTGACGGGGATCTGAATGTTGCTGTGGAAATTCTCATGAGTCAACAGGTTTGTTAGCTTGTATACGATCGTTCGACCATCCGGAGCTCATGGAGATTGTTCTTGCCTGTTCTAATTTTTCAGGATTTATGCATTTTATTGCAGGGATAAGTTGCAAAATAAGCTTCGAGTTCTTATCGAGACCGACCATGAGCTGAGTTCTGTTGGCCTGGTTGGTTGCTTCTATCATGTTTTATGTCGTGCTTCCTGTATATTTTCTATGATGAGACTGATGGGGTAAAGACCCAAAGATTCAAATGGGGACGACTACACCAACTTTTGCTAAACCGAAGAATAGAAAAGAAAAGACCGAAATTTTTTTTTATTTTTTTTTAAAAAAAAGGGAAAGACAACGGTTTGTAAACATGTTTTGCCTAACAGGAACATTCATATTCAATTTTACAGTGTAGCTCTAATCCACCACCTGACCGTTGGACCTCTCCTGTATAATCCCTACTTTTGTTGGACTCATCCATGTGGGAGCGTATTTAGGTCCTTTCGTATTCAATTTAAGTTTATCTCTAATCTACTTTCTGACCATACACCTCTCCTGCATTTGAATTTTGAAGACTTATAAAATACTGATGTTCAATTTTCTTTATACTTGGTTGGCGATTTCAGTAGTCTTCTTTTCTTTTCTTTTTTTTTTTTCTAGTTTTAATGATTTTTTAAACTTATCTTCTTCTGTTTTTCAAGTTTTAATGAATTTTTAAACTTTTTTTGTTTTTCTTTTTGTTTTATTCTATGTACTTAGGTTGCATTCCTCTTCCCTTTTAATGAACATGATTTACTTCAAAAAAAAAAAAGGAAGAAGACTTCAATAGCTTATTCTAGTAGCAGGACTCATCCACAATACAGATTGAACTAATGGCAAAACTGCAGTAACTTAAAAATTGTAAGAAACTACTAGGTGACAATTTGTGTTTACGTCTTAAGTTTAGGGTGTGTCGAGGTACAAGTATAAGATTATATAGATAATTTTAATTCGTTAATTTTATATTAAGTTTTTCGGTTTCTATTATTGTGTCAAAAATTATTTGCATTGAAAACCACAAAAAGAAGTTAGACTTTATTCCTCCCTATAGCCCAATTGTGCACGCACTAATACTCGACAAACAAATCTTAGACAAATAGGCAAGTGTGACACAACCTGCAATACCGCTGGACCAGTAGAGTTGGCCATTCCAACGTGCCAATGTTAGTTAGCAAACGGCAGCTGACGTATATTTGATAAACTTGCATAACACAGTGGTAGACAGTGAACGGTGTTTAACAAAAAGAAATGCTACACTCACTTCTACTTTCAAATACAAACTCCTTTCATGGGACACAAAATATTATCGTTAAATCCAAAATTTAACAGTGACCCGTTCAAAATTTAATGGTCAATTTTAGTACTACATCAAAGAGTACACATTTGAGAGTACATGAGTGAAAGAGTGTGTAGCATTTTTTTTTTTTAAAAAAAAATGCAAATCCCGAGCCGATGACGCAACACAGAAATTTGAGCAGACTTTGTAGTGTTTCCCACAAAAATGCGTCGCAGAAGATTATCAAGAGCTCGTTTTTTCCAAACGGCTAAACGCCCAATTATTATTGCATGGTGTAACTGACATTATTATAGTATATTATGCACCAAGTTTTTCACAGTTTTTCTGCACAATATAGTGGACGAGTTCATCACATAGCTAGAAATATCAAAAACAAACTACTTGGTAGACTCCTTGGGTGGCTTCACAATTATGATGGGACATTTTGCATGATGTGCACAGTAGTCGCTTACACTTCCTAAGAATGCCCTGCAGCCACCAATGAATTCACCATAAGATTCGTATCCTGAGAAAATTAGGATAGCCAATAGACAATAACAAACATATTATCCAAATTTTTATGTTTCTAATTATTTATTATTACTTAGCAATCCGGGGTTAGACAATTCAAATAATCATGACTAAGTAGAAGTGATTGCATTTTTTTTCTTCCATAAAAATATGGTGGGAGACCACCAAGACATATGAAGGTTTAAAGGTCACCTTTTGAACTTGCCAAGGCCACGGCTACCCACTACCAGGAGATCAACATTCATTTGCTCTGCAGCCTGACAAATCATCTCCTTTGGCTCTCCATTAAGAATTAGGGTCTCAGCTTTGATCTGCACAAGTTTAATATCCAAAAACGTCATAAATCTGAAAGGAATAATGCTCCATTAATTCTCAATACTTTTGGTCTCATATTATTTTAAAATATTATTTATTCTAAAAGTTTAAGCGGATAGAAAAAAATAAATTTGACAATTTAATTAATATTCTAACAAATTTACTAATATATTTTATGCTTACTTTTTACCCAGAAAGCAAAATACATATCCATTTGATAAAGTGTTTTACCTTTACTTTTTCAGTCGGCAACGTCTTTCCCTCAGTTCTGTTTACCCAAACAACAAACCACACGTGTTTCATAATTCTCAAATTGAGATTATAAATATATATTATCAAAAGTGACTGGCAGTCACGTTCACCCAAACAACAAACCATATATGTTTCACGATCCTCAAATTGAGAATTTCTTTCTTTCCTTTTTATCAAAAGTGATTAGCAGTCACGTTATATCCAGTTGACTGTTAGCATTTCAGCATTTTGCAAGAGATGCGGAAAACTCTAAAAAGCACCATATTTCAAATTTCAAATTTGAAAAAAAAAACTCCAAAAAGGGTTATTAAACGAGCCCATTGTGGCAGTCAATAAATATCACCAAATATATATGATACTTTGGCATTCTAAACGATTCTGTCAACCAAGCCACTCTACTTGTAATACTAGATCAGAGATTCAGGAAAAAAAGAAAAACTTTATGCAATTTTCCTGAACTTCAACTTCACTGAAAAAGGAATTATTTCAATAAAGAACAAGGGATATATAGGGAGTATTCTTGAAGACTTACCCTCTTATCTTTGGACATCTGTAATGCACGAGAGAGTACTGCTGCAGCATTTTCTTCCTGGGCTTTCCTCACAGACTCCAATACCGTAGTTGTTGCATAAAAAGCTGTAGATGTCATCAAGGGATATATTAACTACCAAAACTAACCAATATTAGGATTCAATTTCTGGCTTGCATTGGTTATTACATAAATAAGGCAAATATCTAATCATCACGGATTGGAAGTTTTAATAAATGCATAAAAAGTTCCAAACAGGAAAAAAAATAAATAAATAATCAATGGCAGGTTTGGAAGTGTCGAAATCATCTTGTGAGCAGTGACAATGGTTTCAATGGTAAGCTCATCTTTAAAAGAAATTACTGCAAAAATTGACTATGTATTTAAGCTCTATAAATAATAATGCGAAAGAACCATTATAGAGCTGGGGTAGCTCAGTTGGCTAGAGCGTGTGGCTGTTAACCACAAGGTCGGAGGTTCGACCCCTTCCTCTAGCGTCTATTCTATTTTTATAATTTTCAAAACCTCTTACTCTTTAGTCAACTTATTCTGTTCTGTAAATTACATTTGCTTTTTGTAAATAAGTTGTCTTTGACTCTTTATGATTCACATTTACGTTTTCTTTTCCTTGCTTTAATTCAAGTTTTAACATTTCTTTTTTGCTTTACTCTGTTATTTGCTTATTCAAATTATTCGTTCTTCTCTCATACTACTTTTTTTCTTTTGTTTGGTACGTTAAACAAGTTATTCTTTTTTATGTTTCACAATGAAAATTTAACCCCCCCAAAAAAAAACAACTAATTTGGCAACGTAGAGATCTAGTGATGCTGGACTAATATAAAATGGGTGGTAGAAAAATTCCACCAATCACCTCTAAAGTGTTATGCGTCCTTTAATTACTATATTAAAAGCTAAATTTTTTTAATAACATGCGCTTTTTTATTTGCTTTTTTTTAATACTATTAAAAAAAAAAAATGTTTTTCATGTATTAAGAGAGACATGACACTTTTAAATTGAATTAAAGGAATTCTTACAACCCAATTTCTATAAAATTTATATTCATCTCACAAGCCTAACAAGACTAACAGAGAGTCTAAATAACCCATAGATTAGTTTTTTTTTTTTTAAAATGAAGTGTTGGTTAGAACTATCACGTTAATAATGCGTGATAATTATTGTGTAATGTGATTTTTAAAATTACAAATAGATTCGTAATATATTATTATTATATTTTGATCTAATAATAAATTTAAAATGTATATCATTTTTAGGGGAACAAAAAAAAAAAAAAAAAAAAAAAAAGGACATTTAAACGTTACTTGGATAATGGTTTATAGGATTCCTCTACAAACATTCATTACAAATTTACATGCGTGTACGTAACATCTTCAATTAGTTTATAAAAAGGGTTCTGCGAACTTTTTTTGTTCTTTTTTTTTTTTTTTAGTTTTTTTTTTTTTTTAAAAAGTAGGTTCTGCGAACTTTCGTTACATGCATTTAGGATTTCTTTAATCTAAAAATTGATATGCCAAAAGTCGAAGGTCAGGTCATAGTATCAACTGCACATTAAAAGAAGAAGGACGAGAAGGTAATTAATCAAGCAAATAAAAAAAAAAATGTAATAGGTACTAGGTAGGTCATAGGTACGAGGAATACGAACTGGCTCCCCCGGGCCCAGCCGGAAAGACGTGTAGCTGGAAGGGCTGCTGAACATGAACCATTACGACCGTGCCCAACTCTTCCGGGTTCGTTTCCGGTCCAAAGAGGTGATCGAGGGCCCACTTCAGCGCGTAGAAGCTCCCATCGCTCTCGTCAATCGCCACCATCACTTTCATCTTCTTGATCTTCTCATTCTTTTCCATCAACGGCTGATGATCTGTCGTCCCTGCTGCTGCACCCGCCGTATTTGCACTTGGCGTCTCCATCATATCACTTCCTCTTATTCTTACACTGTTTGGCGCATATATATATACAAGTTTGTGGTTGATTTTTTTTTTTTTTTGTTGGCTGTAGACGTGGGAGGAGAGAGGCTGCGTGGAAGGTGACAGTGAAACTTGGCTGTTGGATTTAGCTAAAATGAGGTCAAACTGCGCCACGTGCCGTCCATGCACCTAGATATTTCCAAGTGCATCATGCAGAACGACGGCGACATTAGGAAACTGCAACCTCGTCTTGAACAAATAAAAGAAGTGCACGGCGGCCTTATCAACTCCTTCTGCCGTTCATTTGCAGTCACAAAAGGTTGTGCTCTAAATTTCTTTAGAGGATACAAAACCATTCCTAATGTTTGTACCTATTTGCAATAATCTCTTTTTAAGGTATGAAAAATTGACTTGGCTGGGTCCCGTAAAAAAAGACGTTATATTTTTTTTTAATGTTCTATATTTAGTTTTTTTCTCTCACTCTTTCTCATACAAATTTTGAAATTAAATTTAAACCATTGAAAGAACTACAAATATGTTATTTTTCTGTTTATTTTTTACAACATCTAACCCAAATTTATGAAAAATAGCTTAAAACTTCTCATTGTAATTTGTAAGCATAAGTGGCAAATAACTTTTTGTTCTAAACTTCTTTTTAAAATTTTGACGAAACCATATATTAATGTGTCATTCCAACACCAATAATAAAATAGCATGTGTCAAGTTTAATAAAAAAAATGTAAATAAATAAATACAAAATAAAAAGGCTAAATGTTTTGGTAGTGGTCAGTGTGCTTGAGTGGTGGATGCATGTGATTCTCATACATTATCCGCACACCAATAGCCCAACCTTTTCAACACACCACATAACAATACTTCCTCAACATT
This sequence comes from Betula pendula, assembly GCA_900184695.1. Taxonomy (NCBI): domain Eukaryota; kingdom Viridiplantae; phylum Streptophyta; class Magnoliopsida; order Fagales; family Betulaceae; genus Betula; species Betula pendula. The sequence continues at coordinate 419,758 of FXXK01000589.1, read as the reverse complement.
TTAATAATAACCACTACAATATTATCAACACAACTAAACTTGACAAATATGGAGTTCAAAGAGGGTTTAGGAACTTACCCTCATAGCCTACTCTGTCCAGAGCTTCCTCTTCGGATCGGAGTTCCCACTCTAGAACCTTACTCGCACACTAAACTCATGTGTTTGCTCTCAAGAAAGCCAGCTTTCATTTCATAGCCTTTAAATGAGAGGGAATGGAAGTGTGAGATTTTTTGTTCAGCAGATGAGCTCTATTTGTAGCCAAAGTTTTTGCAACTGTTAATGCTCATTCGGACGAGATTGCATCATAAACATTAAATACGTGTCATGTCGGCTACGTCGTTCCAATGCCTTTACCACACATGGAGATCATATCTTGTCCGGACAAAGATTTGATCTCGTTCGAATGAAAATCTAGTTAGCACACACTCACCACCCATCAGATCAATTAAGTTGTCGTGTGAGTGAATTTGGGTCATCCCATTTGTACTCCTTCAAAAGGCCTATTACTTGTCTAGACATGATTCAACAAAGTTGTTTTACTTAGTTTCTCGCCTATCTCTTTCATATGAGGCTCTCAAAATTTGAAGTTTCATAAGTCTTTAGGTCAAATACTTGACTTTTATTGAGACTTGTCGGGTCAAGTCATACTTATCGTGACATGTTTTATGAGGTGTTTCTATCTTATTTTTTTATTTTCTTTTAAGTCATTTAAATTTTCCAATATTCCCATGAAATTTCAGGGTGTTACAATCAGGTACGGATTTAGGGGTAAACTAGTTTTTTTTTTTTTAACAAATTTAAAAGGTTAAAAAACGTTTTTTTAACCTTTTTTTTTTTAAAAAAAAAAAATGCAGTTTGGCCACCCTAAAATTGAATTTTGAGTTTTGTCCCTTGTTAAAATATGCATCTAATAATCCCTAAATTCTCATTCTCGAGATTCAAGGCTATTCCTTTAATACGGTTGGCAAATTCAACCATTTCCTCAACTTGAATACTTTTAATCCTAACCCATGAACGCGGGCTATTCAATCTCTAATTGAGGTCATTTGATCGAACTCATCAATTTGAAAATTAATGTAAAAATTGTGTTTTTTATTTTTTGCCGTTAACAGAGTTGTTAGTTTTGAAGCTTTGTGATATTTAATTATTTGTTTAGTTTAACGGTTTTAAAATATGTAATTTGAAAAAAAAAATCAAAATGAAAAACATGATTTATAAAAATACAATTAAGTATTTGGTAAATTGTAATTCGACATTTAAAATTGTGCGTTTTAAAAAACGCACTACCTTCTTACTGCACAAAAATGTAAATTTTTTACGTTTTGAGATCGCATTTTTTTTTTGTTGTCAAACACATTTCTAAATGGAATCCTTTTTGTAATTTTACTTTAAAACACACGTTTAACCTGAGAAAGTGCGAGCCAAACGATCCTAAGAGATGAAACTTCATGAAAAATATGAACTTCCATACATAGTAGACTCTATTAAGTAGGTTAATTAATTTTCACACAAAAAGTGTTTTTTATTTTAGAAAAATACACATATATCCTTCAAACTATCGCCCAAATTGCAATGCCCTTCAAACTAAATATTACATCAATGTCTCTACAAATTATCAAAAATTTGCAATGCACACTAATGACAAAAATACCCTTAATACAAAATTACAGATTTTTCTTTTTTTTAAAAGAAAAGGGGCAGGGTGACTAAGCCACTCTATTGGTCAAATGAGGGGTGACTGAACCATCCTTATGATTATTGAGGGTGATTCAATAACCCCTAATTTTTTTTTTTTTAACCATATGAGAGTGATTCGGCTAGGCTCTTTGGCCACTCCCATGGGCATTGAAGATTTAATGGTAGTTTCAGTTCTCTTATAACCATTTGGAGGGATGGTTGAGAGGTGGTTAGTCCACCTTAAGCCTATCAAAGGGAGTCGCTGGCCATCCTGTTATATACATATATTTATCTATTTTTTAATTTATAGGAATATTTGTATCTTTTTTTTTTAAATTAGAATTATTATTTTTTTCTTTTTACTAGGCAAAAAGAAACCGATTACAAGTTTTTTATAGTAGGAGGGAAGATTTGATGCAATTTTTAATATTAGTATTTGAACGCAACTCGATCAAGTTGAGAAGTTTTACTAGGAAACGAATTACATACCATCAGCAATGAACACGCACATGACCCCTGGACGCTGCCACGTCATATAGCTATACGGTCACTAACCCAATTCAACAAGGTGTCGCACTCTCAGTGGTCTTTAACCATAAAACTATCCGACACAAACTCTAGTGCCGCCATCACTTCATTCCCAAAATAACCTCATCTTTTCCCGAAAACTCAAAAAGTACCCCTCCCGAAACTCACCCTTTTCTCTCATCCCCTTCCTTCGGCAATTCCCTCCTTGCCAAGCCCGCTTGGCTCTTCCTCTACCTCTCTCTTTCTCGCTGTCTTTGGTTCTCAGATTCGTCGATCGGACGGTAGCTTTCTCTCTACCAATGACCATGATGACTCCTCCGCCGTTAGATGTACACACCAACTCTCTCTCTCTCCCCCCCCCCTATACACATCAAGACTCATACATGCGCATTTTTCGTTGTGTTTCAGTTTCACTGTTTTTCAGCACAATTTGATAGCTTAGGGTTTCGGTTTTTGTTCATAGTCTTCGGAGTGGCTCAAATTTCGGATATACACTGCGTTAGAGTCTGGTTCCTAGGGTTTTGATTCAGCACAGTAGGGTTAGGTTTTACTTGATCAGAGCTCTGATTCTCATTCTGTGTTTGCAGCAAGAAGAGGAGGAGATGCTTGTGCCGCATTCGGATATAGTCGAGGGTCCTCAGCCTATGGAAGGTTTATCTCTCACATTCACAGAAATTACTCCCTCAATTCATATATTTGTGTTTATCTTGAAGCTTTTGATATGTTTTATTGATAAATAATTAGTATTTTATTTTCGTGTATGAGTTTCGTTGGTACGGTGCGGAAGAGTTTGTAACTTGATCGGTTATGATGTTAGGGTTTGATTTTTATGTTTTTGGCTTCGAATTTTTGTGATTGTTTTGTTAGTAGTGGCGCCAGTGGAGCCTACAAGTACGGTGGAGAATCAGCAAGTGGAAGATCCACCATCTATGAAATTCACGTGGACGATTGAGAATTTCTCTAGGTTGAATACCAAGAAGCACTACTCGGAGGTTTTTGTCGTCGGTGGTTATAAATGGTATGTGAATGTTTCCCATCTGTTAAGCTTATGCATATGTGCGCAATGTAATTTAATATATGTGTTGTGATCGGTGTTGGACCTGGCTTGGTTGGTTTGATCAGGAGGATACTTATTTTTCCAAAAGGCAACAATGTGGACCACTTGTCAATGTATTTGGATGTTGGGGATGCTGCCACATTGCCATATGGGTGGAGTAGATACGCACAATTCAGCTTGGCTGTGGTTAACCAGGTTCACAACAAGTACTCAATACGAAAGGGTATGTTTTTCACTCATTAAAGTTTGCATGTTTGGCGCTTTGTTATTTAAGGCAAGCTTTTTGTTTTTGGTCGGATGGATCTCATATTCTTGCACTATCTTGTGGATGCTTTTTCCTTGCGATCACACACTTCAGTGTGCAATTTCTTCTGCTGTAATATTGCAAGTATTTCATGGTATTGATATGAATATTTCCTGCCATTTATTATTGGAACATACAAGTAAATATATTACATTGTTTTCTTTTCGCTTTAGCTTTAAGAGTAAGTAGTAAAAACATTAATATGTCATCAAATATAACCATATTTGATTAGCCCTCCCATTATATGATAATATAGAAACACCAAAATACATCCATGTGGACCATTTATGCAATGCGCAGCTATATACCTGTGCTCATGTGGATGGCCCTTGTTAGAGGAGCCACACATGATTGAGAGTATAGGAACATATAAGAAATAAATAAATTAGCTTGCTCTTCGTCTGCTGAAGCTTTTAACTAAATACGTTTTGTTTCTACTACTTTTATAATTCAAATTTTTTTGGGCACCAAATAATTTTAGCTCTACTTACAAAAATGAGAAAAAAAAAAATTAGCTTGCCTTTGGGTGGAATTATACTCCATTTGTAATGGGGACATAGGAGGGAAGTAAAGGGAATATGGAATTTTTCTTTTCTGGTTAATATATTTGGATTTGCTTGTTTGATTAACAGTTTTTTTTTTTTTTTAAATTATTTTCTTTTTTCTATGCACTTGCATTTTCCAAGCTCAAGTGAGTTAGTATAAACAATAAAGCACTTCCTTCAAAATTAATGCCATTATACAGTGATCAAATATTAAAGGTTTTTATTTTTATTTTTAAAGACTTGGACATAACTTTAACCTGTCCTATTTGGTTTTTGCAGACACGCAACACCAGTTCAATGCGAGAGAGAGTGACTGGGGTTTCACATCATTCATGCCTCTTGGTGATCTTTATGACCCTACTAGAGGGTACCTTGTTAATGACAGATGTGTTGTTGAGGCTGAGGTTGCTGTCCGTAAGATTCTTGATTACTGGTCATATGACTCAAAAAAGGAGACTGGTTATGTTGGACTTAAGAACCAAGGAGCAACGTGTTACATGAACTCTCTTCTTCAGACTCTCTACCATATTCCATACTTCAGAAAGGTCAGAATGTGTTTCATGTTTCCCTAAAGTCTCCACAAATTTTGTCGAGATTTTATATTGATTGAACAACCTTTCCGGTTTGTTGATATCAGGCGGTGTACCATATGCCAACAACTGAAAATGACATGCCCTCAGGAAGCATTCCTTTGGCATTACAGAGTTTATTTTATAAGCTTCAATATAATGACAGCAGCGTGGCAACTAAAGAATTGACCAAGTCTTTCGGATGGGATACATATGACTCTTTCATGCAACATGATGTCCAAGAACTCAATAGAGTCTTGTGTGAAAAGCTTGAAGACAAAATGAAGGTACAGGAGGTTTAACAAATTTGGCCTTGGAATATTTATATTTGTTTTGTGTTTTAATTGTCATCCTGTTGCTCCAGGGGACTGTCGTGGAGGGGACAATACAGCAATTATTTGAAGGACACCACATGAATTACATTGAATGCATTAATGTGGACTACAAATCCACAAGAAAGGAATCATTTTATGGTATTTACTCTTGGTGCAAGTTTTAATTGTCGGAGGTTGAGAAATCATTTTTAATTTCAGTGCATGATACCAAAATATGTATTTTACTTGGCAGATCTCCAGCTTGATGTCAAAGGCTGTCGGGATGTTTATGCTTCTTTTGACAAGTATGTGGAAGTTGAACGTCTTGAGGGTGAAAACAAATACCATGCTGAAGAGCACGGTTTGCAGGTCAGTTACTGTTTGTTATTTGATGGGAACCAAATGTGTGGCTAACCCCAACCTAAATATGTTGAGATGATCTGTGCTTTTGATTTCATAAAGCATATCTAGAAGCATTTTCGGAGGATTGTATTAGGCCAACAAAGATCGTTGGTATTTGGGGCTTGCACTTTGAAGCAAACCAACCAAACTATGTTAAACTGGTGGACTAAATAGTTTTACATTTTAAGTTAGGGTACCTACACTCTGCTGCTTTCAATCAAACTTATTTTGTTTTATTCAAAGTAATTGTTAGGATTCCAAACAGATTCCTGTTTCATATTAAGATGGTTCTTTTTACCCGAAACATATCTTGGTTAATTTTTTCCCAGAAGTGAGTGAGTTTCTGGTGTTGGGAAAATATTTTTAGAAGCTCAAAGAAAGACGTTATAAATTATTTCCAATAGTAATATAATCATAGAGATTCGGGTTTAATGACACATGGAGTAGAGGCATGTTTGTCCATATCATTCTTTACTCTCATTTGTTGCGGTGCTTAGTCACCATCATTCCTGCGGAATAGTTGCTCAAGCAATCGTTTTAGATAATTTTTTTTTTCCTTTTTAAGTAAAGGCATTTGATATTGTTTTCAATTGATATGCGGATTGATGTTTCTTTCAGGATGCTAAGAAGGGTGTCTTGTTTATTGACTTTCCCCCAGTTCTTCAACTTCAGCTAAAGCGGTTTGAGTATGATTTCATGAGGGACACTATGGTAAAGGTCAGTTTCGGAAACGGGTTTAATGCTATTTCTTGGTTTGTGCTTGCATGCTCTCCTGTGCATCTCTTTGTATATTGTAGCTATCAACTCTTCACTATATAATATAAATGTTTAAGGTGGGTTTGCATTAAGATAATTATATTAATGTCTGTATTATATATTAGTTTTTGATTTAGATAATAAGTAGTTACCGTGTGCTTTCTTTACCTCTTGGATTAAACTTGTTTATGTATGCTGCAACGCCTTTCAGATTGTTAAATTACAAATCTTTCATGGAAAGCGAACTTCTGTGCTGGTTGTTCATGCTTATTTAATAGATGCTTTTGATTTTGCAGATAAACGACCGCTATGAATTTCCTCTTCAACTTGACCTTGATAGGGAGGATGGAAAGTATCTTTCACCTGATGCAGATAGGAGTGTTCGCAACCTTTATACGCTTCATAGGTTTCAGTCATTTCTTACTTTTGGCTGACAGATTTTTTTATTATTGTTTTCTAGAAGTTTGGATATGAATTTCACTGACTTCTTTGACTATCTAGTTTGATGGAAATGTTGGAGTTTTTTTTTTTCCTTTCCTTTTTTATTTTTTCTTTTAAAAGTGGTGTCTGCCAGATGAATGTCTTTGGGCCTGCCTGCTCAGTGTTGACTTCTTGTAGTTTGGATAGGCTTGCTGTTTTTTTTTTTTTTCATGTGGTTTTGGTCTCTTTGTTTTTATCTTATCATCATTATGTCTAATGTGTCAATGAGCTTAATGAATTTTATTACAGATGTCGTTCATCACATATGTTAACCATTTCAACTTAACTCTTAACCCCAATTAAATTGGGTCAGCTCTATTGCTCCTCATCCACCTATTGGGGTCTGCCATATGTATTCTTTTCCGTTATTATATCATATCTAGAATCATATTATTCTTTGTTATTTCTACCCTTGTTATTTTAGGACTCCCTCTAACTCTGTTCACTCCATCAGCTTGGATCAAAATCACTCTCATTGATGCATTAATTGGTTTCTATTGTACATGGCCCTGCTATACCATACCATTACAATACATTTTTATTATGACGCAAGATTCCGAACCTCCTTTTGGTTAAAGGGAATGCCAATTTCTTTTAACAGTGTTCGACAAGTTGGATTGTTTAATTTGACAAGTTCTGCTGCTAACTTAGTCTTTTAATGGTCTTTAACCTCCTTTCTGTTGTTGCTTTTTTTATTCCAACTATTTGGTGTTACCTATACAATTTGTCTTCTACTATTTCAACTGGTTAAACGTTATTTCTTTAACGTGAGTGTCGGTAGTAAATCTTTTTTTTTTCCCATCCTTGGTGATTAATTAGAAGCTATTCCTTATACCTGCTCTTGCATGTGGTAGTTTAACCTCTATGGATATATCTATGATGCTGTCTGGTGATACTATTATATTATTTTAGGATTTGCTTGCATCTTAATGTGGTCAATTCTTCTCTTGCAGCGTCTTGGTCCACAGTGGTGGGGTGCATGGTGGACATTACTATGCTTTTATCAGGCCAACCCTCTCAGATCAGTGGTATGCATGCTTAGTGGAATCTCCCTTTGCCTGTTTCAATTGTAATATAATGGATTACCATGCATGCTTAAGTATTCAAGATTTATGTTTTTATTTTTAATTTTCAGTTTTTGCCTACAGAATTTGCACGTGACATGCTAGTGTTTATTTTGTTTGGTATGTGATTTTCATGTATGCTCTTTTCTTTACCTTTTTTTTTTTTAAAAAAAATTGTGGTGGCCAATTTTTGTCGTTATAGGTTCAAATTTGATGATGAGCGGGTGACAAAAGAGGATGTAAAGAGGGCATTAGAAGAGCAGTACGGTGGTGAGGAAGAGGTACTTTAATATATATATATAATATTGCTCAATTTTGTTTTCTTTCTAATTGTCATCTTCATTGTGATCTGATGTTGTTTCCTTCTTCTATGTCAAATAGTTGCCACCAACCAATCCTGGATTCAATAATACTCCCTTTAAATTCACAAAATACTCAAATGCTTATATGCTCGTGTATATACGTGAAAGTGACAAGGACAAAATAATTTGTAATGTTGATGAGAAGGATATAGCTGAACACCTAAGGGTAAGTGCTTGGTTTTACTTGTTCATATACTACTATCAGCTTTGTGAGATTCCAAGTGTAAGCGTGTGTGGATCTAGACTGACATACCAGATGTTATTCCAGATAAGGTTGAAGAGAGAACAAGAAGAGAAGGAGGACAAGAGAAGATATAAAGCACAAGCCCATTTGTTTACAATAATAAAGGTTATGGATTCTTACCTGTCTATCCTCATTTTCATGTTGAATTGATTAGCAATGACTAGCAAAGGTGTCTCATCTATGAAACTTTCGACTGATAGAATTCAGTAATGGATCTAGGTTGCACGAGATGAGGACCTTGTAGAACAGATTGGAAAGGATATATATTTTGACCTTGTGGATCATGACAAGGTTCAAAGTTTCCGTATTCAGAAACAGACACCCTTTAATCTTTTCAAGGTACTGCTGATGTTAAATCTGATTTGGAAAAAGGTTATGACATGTATTGTTCACAATTATTGTGCTGTTGATCTTTTATCGAGCCTTTTGTACATTGTTTTTGTTCTTAGGGTCCATTTGGGTTTGCGGTTTGAAAAAGTGTGATATAGAAACACGATTTTCAAAAACGCAGTTAAGCATTTGATAAAATTGCAGTTTATCATTTAAAACCACAGTTTAGCCTTTAAAATAGTGCTTTTTAAAAACACATTGCCTGCAATTTGAAAACGCCGATTTTTCTATGTTTTCAAATCGCAATTTTTTAAAAACGCACTCCCAAATGATATATTTCTTATGATTTGGTTTAAAATCACATTTTTAGTAAGCAAAATCACAATGTCAAACTCACTCTTAATACTAGTTCCATCCAAAATTATGTCTCAACTCTAAATGACATAATTGTTAATGATTAAGTAAAAAATTTGGCTATCCTCCTAAAATGCCCTTCCTCTATTTTAGAAGTGGGCAAAACTTTAAATGGGAATTGTTTACTTTTTACTTCTTTTTTTTTTTTTTTGAGAAAATACACCCCCCCTCCTGAAGTTGGACCCCTTTTTCGATTTCGCCTCCAATGTTTAAAAAGTAGCCATCGACCCCCCTCCCCCCCCCTACGGGAAGTTTCAACCATTGGCAAGTTTGCCCCATTCGTCTTCCTTGACAGAAAATGAAGGTTTTAGGGGACGAAGTCCCAAAAATTTGCCAACAGTTGAAACTTCGCCACTCCTATGCGGTTAGTTTAGAAAAATTACAAAATAAGTGCTTCAACTTTTGGGAAGTGGACATTTACTTTGGTGGGTTCCTGAAAGGAAAGCAAGGGATGTAGTTTAAATATGATCTTTTTGATAATTATGAATTTACTGACATAAAGTTACGAAGATTTATAGTGTTGGTTCTGGAAGTAGTTGTTGTCTCGATGCATTGCTAATTTTGGAGATGTTGTTTGAGCTTGTTTACTTGCTAATTCTTTGACTAGTTTCCATAGGGGAGGGGGAATTGGTAATTTTAAATTTATTGCATCATGCATTTTGTTTCTGCATGTTTTACCTGTTCAGTATTTTTTTTTTTTAATCATGAAACTTATTTTTGGTTCGTGCATTATTCTAAATTTGAGGTGGTTCACAGGAGGAGGTTGCCAAAGTGTTGGGCATACCAGTGCAATTTCAGCGATTTTGGATTTGGGCAAAGCGGCAAAATCATACATATCGTCCCAATCGACCATTGACCCCTCAGGAGGAAGCACAATCTGTAATTACGTCTTAGTTTGCTTCTCATGCTATATTTTCTTTTCTTATTGTTATAGAAGCATAGGCATTGAATATAGCTTGCTATTCTTTTGCGTAATTATCATATTTTCCCCTCATGAAAGTTGAGATAGGGCTTATGGGAGCGTGTTTGAAGATTTGTATATATTGTCTACATTTTAGCTTGCTTTTACTAGGATTTGTTTTTATGAGGTGGGGGTGTCTGGTGCAAAAGTGTCAACATGGGATCTTGTAAGTGTTTCTAGATTTATGTTAGGGTGACGGAATAGGGTGTTTGTCCTATATTTGTGTGCTTGACGTAGATAAACGATGGAAGAAGCTAAATTATTTTATGAAACCATCTCAACTGTGCAAGAAAATTTCTTTGACGGCTGTATATTTTAGAATGTTTTAAGAGGGATTGTATATCTATACTGAGGTTTATGGAGGAAATTTTTCGGTGTGCAGTAATTATATTAATTAGTGTTGCATTTTTTTTTTGCTCCATACCTGGTTAATTTTTTTTTTTGGCCGAGTTTATCCTTTTTGTGAACGTAAATTTTTTCAGTCGCTTAAAACTTTTGTCTAATATTTTTGGAAACTAGAAAAAACATTTCCTTTTTTGAATTTCAACTTGTCTTTCATCTGAGTATTTCTGATTTTACTTTTAGTTGATATATTTTAAACACACATTATTTATATTTATTATAGGTAATGATACACACATGCACAGGCATATGATATAACTAGTTGTTATATATGTTAAAACTTTTGGGGACCTTCTATATGGAACCCTTTCTTTTTCCTGCTTGGTTATTATTATTTTTTTTTATTAGTAAAAGTCAATCTTATAAAAGCGTAAGACGTTCCTAAGTACACATGAAATATATAAAAGAAAACCCTAACTAGGGGGGCAAAATAAACAAGAAAATTACTGAAACTAAGAGACAGCGGGGAAACAAACGCCGTTGTTCATAGGAACAGAGTCTCATAAAAAAAAGATAAAATATCCTCCAACGACTTCTCCCTATCCGCAAAGTTTCTGTCATTCCGTTCCTTCCACAAACACCAAAAGAGGCACCTAGGCCTGCCCGAGGACCAATAGCAACCTAACAAACCCACAACTCGTCTAGGCATCACCTAGGACAGCTCAAAAAGACTAAAAAAGGCCCTCCAAACAGTGCACGCTACGTCGCAATGGAGAAGAAGGTGATCCACAGATTCCCCAGTCTTTTTACACATACAACATCTGTCAATCACAATGACGTGCCGCCTCCTGAGATTATCCAAGGTAAGGATCTTATCTAAGGCCGCCGACCACGCAAAAAAGGCCGCCCTCGAGGGAGCTGGCGTCTGCTAAACACTCTTCCAGGGAAAGCGACACTCATCAATAGAAGCCAAGGAACAATATAGAGACTTAACCTTAAACAAGCCTCTTTTAAAAGAGGCCCACCTCATTTGATCTTCACAACCTCTTTTTATCTTGACAGAATACAACACCTAGAAAAGGAAGCAAAGACATCTACCTCCCAGTCATGTGCCGCTTTGATAAAGATCACGTTCCAATGGTTGGAGCCCCCCATAAACTCTAAATTAACCACGACGGATGCATCTTTCATGGTTGCGATTCCATACAGGCCTGGAAAAGCAACCATAAGAGGTACTTCCTCACACCACTTATCCTACCAGAAGCTGATCCGAGAACCATCCCCTACCTAGAAACTAGATAAGCTAAATACCTTATACCAACCTTTTCTGATATTCTTTCACAACCCCACCCCAAAGGAACCTGCAGGCTCAAGAAAACACCACCCTCCCCATAAACTCCCATATTTAGAGTCTACATCAATTCTCCACCAAGCTTCTCTCATTCCCGTAACGCCACAACCACTTACTTAAGAGGGCGCAATTAAACATCAACAAATTCCTGATACCCAACCCTCCCACCGAAATGGTAGAACAAACTTTAGACCAACTCACCAAATAATATTTGAACTCATCCCCAAGACCATTCCACAGGAAATCGCGCTGAAGCTTCTCCATGCGGTTAGCAACACTACCGGAAGAGGGAATAGAGACCTGTAGTACGTGGGCAAATTAGCAAGTGTACTCTTGATGAGAGTAACCCTCCTGCTTGGTTATTATACTGGACGTTGTCTACATTTCCTTTGGTATTGATGTATCGGATGAACTTTGCACTCAATTTCGTTGGGAAATTTGGAATTATTCCAGTTGCTTCCTTACTGGATTTTTCCCCCTATCAGTAACATATCTCACTAAACCATTTTTCTATTCTGGTCAAGAGTTACATGGGATCTTGTAGTGTGTCATATAATATGCTTAATGGTAACCATAAGTGCCTGCATAACTGTGTAAATTATTAAGCAAGCTAATGATAACCATTTGCTGTTTGTAGGTTGGACAGTTGAGGGAGGTATCAAATAAGACGCATAATGCAGAATTAAAGTTGTTTTTGGAAGTAGAGCTTGGACTGGTAATTTGATCTTTCTGATACTGGCAGTTTACTCTCTCATTGTTTGCCCTGTCTATTTGAAGTCTTTAAATTTACAATTCTAGGACTAAATATTGCAAATGATAGTTGTTATTAGTTAATAATTCTGTTCCTACACCTCTACTGATTCGAATACCATATTTCAGGATCTACGTCCTATTACTCCTCCTGCCAAAGCTAAAGAAGATATTCTTCTTTTCTTCAAGCTGTATGATCCTGAGAAAGGAGAACTACGGTACTTAGTGATCTCTTTCTTACCATGGTGTCTTTGTTTGTGTGTATTCTTTTATGCTTCGTGACATCATAATTGCTTGTATGATGCAGATATGTTGGTAGGTTTTTTGTTAAGAGTTCTGGTAAGCCCATGGAAATACTAGAAAAACTTAACAAAATGGCTGGTTTCGCCCTTGATGAGGAAATAGAACTTTATGAGGTTTGTGTGTCAACAATTTTTTATTGTCAGCTTGTTTTGTCCTTATTCTGTGCCAGTTAGTCATTTTGTTCAAAACAAAATTCTTAGTCAATGTATTTTGTCTGTCTTTGTGGTTCAGGAAATAAAGTTTGAGCCCTGTGTCATGTGCGAGCATCTTGATAAGAGGACCTCATTTAGATTAAGTCAGGTATATCGTGTGCTCAACGTACTGTAAAATAGCATCTGGAGTAGTGATTTACGTTTTATTGCTTTGTTTTTAGATTGAAGATGGGGATATCATCTGCTTCCAGAAATGTCCTCCACTTGAAAGTGAAGAAGAATGCCGATATTCAGCTGTTCCATCATTTTTGGAATATGTGCACAATCGCCAGGTCATTATGCCAAAAAATTTAAAACTTGATCACCAGCATTTGTAAAGTTTGTTAGCTTTTTGTAGTTTCTAGGATATTGTGATTCAGCCATGGACGAAGGGTTAAGTTGCTTCAGTTTTAGCAACTTAGAGCTTTTTATTTGTGGAGCTTGCATGCGACGTCCAACTGAAGGAAGACGTACATGGTTTGGAAGGTCATTTTGCAACTGTCTTAGGGTCATATGTATATTTGTTAATTTGAGTCATTAGTTTAAGAGTTAGAGTTGTTTTTATGAGCAGGGGTAGAATTGAAGTTCCATTAAATCATGCACAGAATCTTTTATTTTATTTTTTATGCTAGTCGAAGTTTTCTTGGTTTCCGTGTAGTCTTGTAGTATTTTCTTGGGTCCTAGTCCTAGTTGAACAAGGAAGCGTCAGTGGCACCTTTGTAATCTTCCTATTTTGATTAAATGAAATTGAGTATTTTGGTTGTTGAAGGCAGTTGTACCCTTGTGTTATTCTTCTTCTTCTTCTTCTTCTTCTTCTCTCTCTCTCTCCCTTTTTTCTTCTTCAGTCGTTGCTTTTCTATTACTGTTCACATGCATTGTTCACAGCCCCTGGACAGATTCAATTTTCAATCTTCTTCTTGACTCTTACACAAGCCCATAACCTAACAAATTCAAACCCTATCCCATATCCTATCACCATAAGACCCAACTTATTTTCCCAAAATTAGCCTTTCAAACTGCACTTAGTAATCCACCAAAACCCCAGTTTTGCTGTTGCCAAAACTTCCAACAGACACAACTTCCACAAATTTTCAATTCTGAACCATCAAAATCCTAAGCAATTCTAAATATAACAATCTTTGAACCCTTAACCCCTTTTTCTAGAATCTTAAGCATTAACACCACGACTCAAACACTACAGCCCTTCATGTAAGTGATTGTAAGTGGTTTTCCAAATCTGTCCTACTACATCAATTTGGCATAAGAGCAAATGATCCTCTCTTACACCTGATCCTTAAAATTCTCTATTTTGTCAACGATACTTTTGAACAAAAATATTTTATCAAAATATGAGGTCTGTGAGAAAGATAAATTATGGATTGGTGTCTAATTCATCTGTACCACCCCTATGCCATAGCAATGAGATAAGTCAATACAACAAAAGCAACTAAAGGTAGGATAATATATATATATCCAAATGATAGTAAATGATCACCTAAAACCTAAACTATTTCAAATTGCAAGGTTAGCATGCTGTAGTGATGCTCTCCTTGTTGATTTGTAGAGATTTACGATCCACAATTTTAGTTGGAGTGTCTATATGAAGGAAGAAGAAGATAAAATCACAATAATACCTAAAATATATCACTGATTTAAATGATGTCAGGTATTTTGTCCTTTGAATTGACTGGTTGCATTTGGTCTATAAGGGGGTGCATTTACATCTTTAGGAAAAAAAAACGTTTGTCAGTATAAGGTAGTGGAAATATAAGTTTATTCAACTATCATGCAGTTTAGATGGTATATGAAGTATTACTGTTGGAGCTTACCTGCCATGGTCATTGTTGCTTGAAGTTAACTGATGCGTATCAGCGTATGTTTGTTTGAATGAACTGAATTTTTATTTTATGGATATGTCCATTATTTTTAAGGATCCTAAGTCGTTCATGGAGTAGCAGATTGAAGAAAGAGTAGTGGTTATGGTATAAGTTTTTTTTTTTTGATAGTTATTAACTTAACTGAAGAAAGATAGGTACACGAGGGTGTATAGAAACTTCCTCCTAGAAGTTAAAATGTAAAGGTCTAAAGAACAAGAAAATCTGGAAAGGAAGAACAATGCATACTGCCTACAGCACTAATCCAGTCATAGAATGATGCTTAAAATAGACTGAACCATATTATGAGTGAGACAGAGTGCTTCAAAACCATTGAAAGTCTGATAATTCTGTTCGTGGCAATTTTTCCACATAAGGTAAAGCAGGATAGCACTTAAAACCTTAAAACAGTTTTGATGCCAAACCTCCCTTTCCAGCATGCAAGGATCTCAAAATCATCTTTAGTTATCACCCAATGGTTCAAAAAAGAAAAAAAGTTCTAGTGTAAACTAATCTGTCGTCACTGCAGAGTGTAATTAATCTGCATTCTGAACTTTGAGTCCTCTGTTATTGTTATATCTCAGACCAATAATATACTTAGTCATTTATTGAAATAATTGGCACGATATTGGAGGCATGGTTTTCCCTCCTTTGTTCACTTAGAATTTATAGTGGTTCTCGTTAATTGTAAATATCAAAATCTGAAATATCATGGTCTTGTGCCCATACTTCAAATTTACCTCATTATGATATGATGCTTTATAGGTTGTTCATTTTCGATCTTTGGAGAGACCGAAGGAGGATGACTTTTGTTTAGAGTTGTAAGTATTCATGTGATCCCATTATTTCATACAGTTGGAGTACTATCATTTGCATTATTTGATATTCATTGCTCATTTCTTTTTATTTTCTAGGTCGAAGGTACACAGTTATGATGAGGTTGTGGAGAGAGTGGCGCGGCGAATTGGTTTGGATGATCCATCTAAAATCCGACTCACATCTCACAATTGCTATTCTCAGCAACCTAAGCCCCAACCTATCAAATATCGAGGCGTAGATCGTTTGTCAGATATGCTAGTCCATTACAATCAGGCATGTGTCACATGGATTCAGCTCTTGTACTGTTCTCTCTCATTTGCATCATATATTTGTGGGTGTAAATTAGTTTTGTTTTTTTTTTTGACCTTTTCTTTTTGCAGAGTTCTGATATATTGTACTATGAAGTCCTGGACATCCCTCTGCCAGAATTGCAAGGTCTTAAAAATCTGAAAGTTGCTTTTCATCATACTACAAAAGATGAAGTGCGTCTGAAATTTATAACTATCACCTTTTCCATGTTCTTTTCTTATTAATGGATAATACTTGTACTTTTGACCCCCCTTGTAATCTTGTTTAAATTTTTTTCAGGTGGTAATTCACAATATTAGATTGCCTAAACAAAGCACTGTTGGAGATGTGATTAATGTTTTAAAAACAAAGGTAAGCTTTTGCCATTCCAAATGAACTAGTGCTTGGTGTTTCTTCTTCTTCTTCTTTTTTTATTTATTTTTTAAAAAAAAAAAAAATTAATTTTTTTTGGTTTTAGAAATTATTTCGCAAGTGGCTGATTTTGACTTTTAAATTATGTGTTACACTGAATTTCTTCTTGTTCCTATGAGTTGATACTATGTAGTTGCAATATGATTAAATTGATTAAATTTTCTTCTCTGTTGTGGCTTGAAACAGGTAGAGTTGTCTCATCCAACTGCAGAACTTAGACTACTTGAAGTTTTCTATCACAAGATCTATAAGGTAATCACTATCTGTTCATTGTTGAAATTAGATAGATTTGGGCATGTCGCTGATCTTTTTCCATCAATCCCATTTTGCATGGCCCCCTTTTGTCCAGTTGATGATTTATTGTGATGTTCTTTGTGTGTTTGCAATAGGTTTGTATATATATGCCTATATCTGAAATATATTCCCCCTTGAAAGTATGAATCTGAACATCAAAGGATGCTGTAAGCCTCAGTTATATGTGGTACAGTTTTATGTTCCCATTATGCTTCCATTTGCTCCTTGCAGATCTTTCCACACAACGAGAAAATCGAGAATATAAATGACCAATACTGGACATTGCGTGCAGAGGAGGCAAGTGCTAAGTATTTCATTGTTTTTTTATTTAATCATTAATTTTTGTATATTTATTTATCATTTTTGCCTCTTTCCTCGTATTTTGATGAACAGTTGATAGGATTTCAGCTTTTCTTGTTGAACAGTTAGGGTTTTGGTTCTTAATACTATGGATATAACCGTTTGTGTTCTAGAGTTGAAGCTGATCTTCCTTACTTTTTGAGTCTCAGATCCCAGAAGAGGAGCAAAACCTTGCCCCCCAGGATCGTTTGATTCATGTTTATCACTTCACCAAAGAGACTGCTCAAAACCAAATGGTATTGCAGTTAAATAATTGTTTCCAGGAATATGTTTACATTGTTTCAAGCTTTTTTATTATTTAAGTCAAAGATGGGGGTATTAATTGCATGGACAAATTTCAAGTTTGTTATTATGATTTTCCAGCAAGTTCAAAATTTTGGGGAACCCTTTTTCTTGGTCATACATGAGGGAGAGACTTTAGCAGAAGTATCAGTGCGAATCCAAAAGAAATTGCAGGTTCCAGATGAGGAGTTTGCAAAGGTACTGACTTTTGGTTGCTTAGAAGCTTGTAATTATTTGTATGGTATCATTAGAATTTGGTATTGCTTTATTTCTCTACCGTGGTTACGTATCCAACTGAGAACTGATTCTTCTTCACTATTATTATGTGTTCTTAATCCTTTTGGTTGTTCAGTGGAAGTTTGCATTTTTGTCAATGGGTCGTCCAGAGTACCTGCAGGACTCTGATGTTGTATCCAGCCGTTTTCAGGTGTGTATATGTTTACTTATAAACAGGAGGGGATGAACAGCAGTGCCATTCTTTTAATTGGTGGTGTTTTGGCTTTTTGCATCAAAATTGAATATTTTGATGAGAAGTGAATGTTTTGACTTGTTTTCCTCAGAGAAGAGATGTTTATGGCGCCTGGGAGCAGTACCTTGGATTGGAACACTCTGATAATACCCCAAAGAGGGCTTATGCAGTAAATCAGGTAAAGTTCCTCCACGCTAAGTCCTCTGTTTGGTTAAACCTGCAGATCTCTGAATCTCACCATTAATTTGGCACTAAATTTTGCAGAACCGTCACACATTTGAGAAGCCAGTTAAAATATACAACTAGGTTAGAGATGACGATCCTCCACCAGAACACCATTGGTGTGTGGAAATGGAAGGGATGAGAAGAAGCATTACAGTTGAAGCATATAAGTGAAGCTCACATTGAGTTTATTTCCATCTTTTGACTATTTGTATTATTCTTTCTCTAATGTGGGCGGGGGAAGGGGAGAGGTTTTCTCCTTGCTTTAGTGTATTTATATCGTTGATGTGCTCTGCCTTCTTCTCTCTTTCTTAATGAAGTCACCTCCTTTTGAGAGGTTGGTGGCTTTCCATATACAGCGCTAGTATATTTTAGCAGTACATAACAAGATTTTGATGAGGGGATGTATATCGGCCCGGGTATAGTTTGTTTCATCTGACAGTCATTCTTGCCTTTTTCTTCTCCCTTTATTGGGTTTTTTTTTGCCATTTTTCGTTGGGGATGAGTTTGTAAAAAATGGTTCGTTAGATTCAGTAGTAGGAATTCGTATGACAATTATACTGCTTTCAAGCCTTATTTTGGTTTATTTATAAAGAGCTGTATCTCGTTTAACATTCATTCTTTTCCTTTGCCATTTCAAGTCTTGGCTTTTTTGGTTTTTTTTTATCCATTTCTGGTTGGGGATGGGTTTGTGAAATCGTTGGTTAAATCCACTAGTCTGGTCGTTGCAATTTGTAAGAGGATTATACTGCTTTCTGGCCTATTTCTTAAGCTATATATAATGGCTTAAATTTGAATGAAACCTCCTACTGAAAAAGAGAAGATTGAACTGATAAAGCTCGGAAACTTGGCTGCTCATGCTTGGGACAATTAAATTGGTTTAACATTTTTTGGGGGCCATTCGTTTTTTGTTAAATGAAATGCAGTCATTCCTGATAAGATGCAAAAATACGTCTTGGTGTTCGAAGTGTTTCGGCAAAAATTAAAAAAGTTGCAATCTACGCGGGCAATCTGTAGGTTAGTTCTATAGCTTTTAAAAAATTTGATTAACATTACTGATCGTGGCTGCTTCGAGAAGCCACTCTTAGATTGTTTTTACCAAATCGGTCAAACTGTATACCAAATGGGTGTCAAGTAGCTTCTGACACTAGTGCATATGAGTTTGATAAAATATGTCAATTTTGTTTTCATAATAAATTGATTAAGGGCAACAACCACATCCATATCTGATTATTTTGTTCTCTCTAGCCACCGCCCACTCCGTCTTCAATAAGGGGCCACCACCAAATGGGTCAAAATTCTCTCAAACCTCAATTACTAATACTAGGAACGAAAAAAACAGAAAAGAAAATCTCTCTCTCTCTCTCTCACACACACACACACAAACACAAATGCACATGACGCAAATGCCTAATGATCTCTCTCGTGCACAGGCCTACGAAGAAAAGAGGGTCCGGGACCCTTTTCCGCGCACCACACAAGCGGGTTAACAAGAGTGGACGACAATAAGAACGCACTGATGAACATCAAAAGTAAGCGGGAAGAAATAGAAGAAACAGAGATTAGCGTTTTTATCTTGCATTGTTCAGCAATCCTTGATCTTTCTTAGTTACAAACTGAATATACATGCTTCAACGGCATATTATGTAGTGCACCTAATGGCCAAATTAGTAGCGCAATCAGATGGTGCGAGTCCATTCCTCTATTGGAATGTATTCTCGTCTACAAAACTCGGTAGGATAACAATCCATCAATGGTCTCAACAACCAACCGATTCATGCGTACAAGTATCAGCAAATAAGATCTTGCTTTATGACCTGAAAAAAGTGCACAGATTGTGTCATTAATCTTTCAATAAAGTTTTCAGTTCCTTATAGAATCATCCACAACAGTTCTTTGACAAAGTGTTAGGCCCCACCTGGACAGTGGGAGGAAACGTGGCTGTGAGGCACTTGTTTGAGGGGTTACGTTGGGAGCTCAACTTGGTTAATGGAGACGAAAATCTGGTTGATTGGGTTACAAAAATATTTAACTAAATTGGATTACTGCTCATTTACAGCTAGGTGGGTTACAGCTAATATTCCAAGTCAGCTAACTGAGTTGTTTTTCCACGTGATATTCCCCCTCAAGATGAAGGGAAGATTTCTAAGACATTCATCTTGGACTTCAAATGATTGAAAGGGCCCCAAGCAATAGCCTTTGTGAAGATATCAGCAAGTTGATGTTGTGAACTAATGTGAAGTGTGCGAATGAGACCTTCCTGGATTTTGTCACGAATGATATGGCAATCAAGCTCTATATGTTTTGTCCTTTCATGGAAAACAGGGTTTGCAGCAATGTGTAAGGCAGCTTGAGGATTAGCAATACCAGGTCTTTAAGTAAGGAGAAAAGCCAAATGAGTTCACAAGTGGTGGATGCCATCGATATTCGGCTTCGGCAGAAGATCGTGACACAGTGTCCTGCTTCTTGGATTTCTAGGAGACAAGTGAATCCCCCAAAAACACACAATACCTACTAATAGACCTATGAGTGTCAGGGATCCCGCCCAATCCAAATCACAAAAAGCCTTCAAATGAAATTGAGAAGACGAGGGAAAGAAAGGCCCTTGGCCAGGAGATATTTTGAGATATCGCAAAACCGAATAAGCAGCATGAAGCTGTGGCTGTCTCGGGTGAGCCATAAATTGACTCAAACTTTGCACTGCATATGACAAGTCAAGTCTGGTGATAGTCAAATAAAGCAACCGACCAACTAGACGTCTATAAACAGCAGGATCGTCAAGCAACTCTCCATCAGATTGAGACAATTTAAGATTAGAGTCCATGGGAAACTTAGTAGGTTTTGCAGCAAGTAAACCACAATAATTAAGAATTTCCAAGGCATATTTGCGTTGACAAATAGAAATGCCCTTAGCACTTCTTGCAATTTCTATACCAAGGAAAAACTTCAAAGGACTAAGATCCTTTAACCGAAATTGGTTGTTGAGAAAATTTGTGAGCTGAGAAATAGCCTCAGGGTCGTTGCTTGCAAGAACAATGTCGTCAACATAGACTAATAGAGCAACAAAGGAAGAGCCTTGGACACGAGTAAACAAGGAATAGTGACCGTGATTGGATGAATCCGTGAGCAAGCAAAGTGGTGGAAAACTTTTAGAACCACTGTTGGGAGGCTTGCTTCCAACCATAAAGTGACTTGGTCAATTTACATACTTTGGTAGGCTCCCCCTTAGAAAAGCAAATCTAGGAGGCAATGTCATATATACCTCTTCATTTAAATCGCCATGCAAAAAAGCATTGTTGACGTCCAATTGATGAAGATGCCAATTGTTGGCAGTAGCAACAGCAAGTAGAACTCTCACAGTGGTGAGTTTGGCCACCGGAAAAAATGTCTCATAGTAATCTAAGCCCTCACATTGCGTATAGCCCTTGGCAACAAGCCGAGCTTTATGTCTCTCAATAGTACCATCAGCCTTGTATTTAATCTTAAAAACCCATTTACAACCGATGGGTTGTTTGGTGGCAGGAAGATCAACAATTGTCCAAGTATTGTTCCACTCAAGAGCAGTAATTTCTGCTTGCATAGCATCTCGCCACTGTTGGGACTTAACAACTTGATGAAAGAACTTTGGCTCAATGTTAGAAGAAATGGAGAGGCAAAAATGCTTATGTGCATGAGAGACATTATCATAAGCAATGAACGAGGATAAAGCATAGGGAATACCTTGTCTGTTATCAGGAATAGAAGAGAGTGAGTGAGCTGCAAGTTGGCAATGATATTGCTGTAAATACCCAGGTGTACATCAAAGACGAATAGATCAACGAGGGGGAAGAGGGCTCTGAGAAAGACTAGGAGGCTTATCAGAATTGTGAGAGTCAGAAGAAGTAGGACTTGGACTAGAGGACTTATCAGAATTGTGAGAATCAGAAGAAGCAGGACTTGGAGAACAACTAGATGGCTGATCATGGTTGTCAAAAGCAGAAGAATTATGATCTTGAGGAGAACTGGACTGAGATGGGATAGAAAAAAGAGAACCATGATCGATACCATCATAAACAACTTGAGGCAAAACAGAGTGATCAATGGAATCAGATTTAGAAACAACTTTAGATGCATAAGGGAAAATGGAAAATGACATTGCGAGAGACAAATATGGTTTGAGTAGACAAATCAAGTAATTTGTAACCTTTGACACCATAAGGGTAACCTAAGAATAGACAAGGGAAGCACGAGAATCAAAAACATAGGCACCCAAACACTCGTAAATGTGAGTAAGAAGGGGGTTTAGGAAAGAGTAACTCATAGGGAGATTTGTTTGAAAGAATGGGAGTTGGAATGCGATTAATGAGATGTGCTGCACTAAGAACACAATCCCCCCAAAAACATAAAGGAAGATGCAATTGAAACTGTAGGCTCGTGCCACGTTGAGAAGATGTTGGTGCTTGCGCTCAACTATGGCGTTTTATTTAGGAGTTTCAACACAACTATGTTGGTGAATAACTCCCTTAGAAAAAAATCAGCCATGTCAAATTCAAGTCCATTATCTTACATGGACTTGAATTAGGCACTTTATTTTGATATTAAATTGAGTTTCAACCATTTGAAAGAAAGATTGAATGTGAGACCGTGTCTGGGACTTAGAGTGCAAAAGATACAACCATGTAAAATGACCCAAGTCATCAACAATAGTCAAGAAGTAACTGGAACGATTATTGGATTTTACAGAGAATGGTCTCCAAAGATCAGTGTATCAAATCAAACAAGGACTGAGAAACTGAAGTACTATTTGAGAAAGGCAGTTAATGTTGCCGAGTTAAGGGACAAAGTGTACAAAGAGTATTCGAATTACAAGAAAAATGAGGAAGAATATGATGTAGCATCATCATTCTAAAATGTGACAAATGACCTAACCTATAATGCCAAATGTCATTAGAAACATTCTTTATTGAAACAGAAAAAGCTTTGGCAGAAGTTGAATGTAAATCTGGTTTGTGCAGTAAGTAGAATAAACCACTTTGCTCTCTACCAACTCCAATCGTCCTCCTTGGCAACAAACTTTGTATGAAACAAAAATTGGCAAGAAGAATGAGACAACAATTGAGAGTCTTTATAAGCTTGCTAGCAGAAATCAAATTAAAAGAGGAGGGCACACATAGAACATCATGTAAGGTAAGATGTTCAGAAATTTGAACTGTGCCAATATGAGTCATAATGGCATAATTACCATTAGATAATTTGACACGAGAAGATACAACAACAGTTATAGAAGTGAACATTGACACAGAACTAATCATGTGATAAGTGGCACCGCTGCACCAGTGTCAATGATCCATGAGTTTTGTTGGACATTCATCAAGACATGAGAAGACAAAAAAACATAGTGCTTCTTATTCAAAGAAATAGAAGCAGAGGATGTCATGGAAGAAAAAATATTAGCTCCCATTTTTGAGAAAAGATGATCTTGTGTACTACCTACTTTGTGAGCAGAAGGAAGATTCTCAGCAATTGTGGATGGAAGTTTGAGCAGAGCAAGCAATTGTTGACATTGCTCTTGAGAGATAGACAATTAAGGAACTTGAAAATTCTGGTGATCACAATCTTGGACCTAATTGGCTGAATGATGATTCACCTTGTTGCTGCTGAATTTATACCCTGGAGGATAGCCATGCAACTTATAGCATTTCTCCATTGTGTGTCCCAGAAGACCACAATGTGTGCATAGAGGTCTATCTTTACGGAAATTATGTGAAAAAGGCTGTTTGCCATACCGAGTTTGCTGTTGTTGTTGTGGACAAACCTTTGTCATCATTGCTGCAGTCTCGGTATGCAGTGAGCCAATGGAAATTTCACGTTGCCTCTCTTCTTGAAGAACAAGAGAAAACACCTTATTAATCGATGGTAAAGGATCAATAAGAAGTATTTGACCCCTAATCTGAGCAAAACTATCATTTAATCCCATGAGGAACTGAAAAACACAATCTTGATGATAGTGATCAAGAGTGATTTTGAGAGCACCACAAGAACATTCTGGTATGGGACGATAATTTGTTAGCTCGTCCCACATAACTTTGAGCCGAGTGTAGTAATTACTCACAGTCATGTTTTCTTGTGAGTGAGCAGAAATTGCCTTTTGCAACTGAAAAATTCAAAGCCCGTTCTTTTGTGAAAATATGTCTTGGAGGTGAGGGAGCTAGGGTTAGGTCTCAGCTGGAGAGTGGGAGGAAATGTGGCTGTGAAACTGTGTCTGAGGGACATAAAACAGGGGGTTACGTGATGGGTTACCACTCGTTTTCGTCAAAGAAGCTTTTTGCAGGATAGTTGAATCACACTCACTGCTTGTTACCAAGAGTGGTCGCCTCTATACATGTATATGAAAGTGGACAGGCATCCACCACTAGGAGCATTTTTTTTTTCTCAAACCCCACCATGGAGCAGTGCAATTTTTCTTAGTAAATCAGAGGGATCTATATAACAGAAAGAAAGAGAAAGAGTGGACATACCCAACCCCAATGATGAAATTTCATCTTGGTGGAAGTAGTTACTTCCCTTTGTTTTCTCTTTCTTGCTCAGGCTTGCATTGATCTTCTCAACAGCATCAAGCAGATCCTGGAAGGTCAAGTTCATCAAAACACTAATGATAAAATAAGGTTATAGAAGTTCTAAACAGATTGGCTACCAAAGCCAACAGCAGATAATTATGAAGAAAAAGACATAAAACCATCAGAAAATCCATGAACAGGAGCTCTCAAATTTATGCCGCCAAAGACCGATTTAAGCACAATTGTCATTCAGATGAATGTTAACTAAACGTATGAAAGCAAGATGGCATACCCACCCAACTTCAGAAAGTAGCTAGTCATCCAGGTTAGCCAATGGAACACCAAATATCTAAATTCTTCACTCCATGCCATAACCAATGTCCTCTAAATTAAATATCTCCTTCTAGATCACTTTTCCATGGTCTGACCAGCTAAACCAAGAACCCAGTTGGTCAAACCAGCAAGAGATATGGGTGTAGCAACATTTGCTACTCGTCTCAACAAACAAATTAACTAGCCAGCCACTATGCTGGTGTTGTAATTCAAACTTCTCACCAGCAAGAGAATTGGTGAGTGCAACCTTCTAGACTGCATTAAGATGGTCGGTCACTTTTCCTTTTTGTTTTATATATATATGCTTTTTATCATGACATTCCCATCTTGTTGAAAATTTTGAGCCCTCAGAACCAAATTTTAGTAGCAGATAAATCAAGTGAACCAAAGGAGTAATTCAATTGCGTTATTATTATTTTTTATATCCTCATGCTGTGAAATAATATTTATTATGCTTAAACCAGCAGTTCGACAATTGAAACAACGGTTGAATTAGTTAACAAAATCATTGTTTGGGTCAATGCCTAGTAAGATCTAATAACTATGCATGTTTGCTGCAAATCTCCCAAACAATTAGCTTGTGATGCCGGCCAGACAATAGGCAGTATATATGAGAAAGCAGCTTGAAGTTTTGGCATAGAACAGATCATGCAAGAAAAAAATGAAGCCATGCTTCATCAGGATGTGCAGCTGCCTTAGCAATTTGCACTAAACTTTAATTTCATCACAATGACAATTAGCTGGAGGAGCCTCAATGCTTAAACACCAGAAAGATATATATAATCACAATTTTATGCTTTCTTTTTTTTCTCTGCTGCTTTATTATTTTCGTGGCTGCTAAGAATGGAACATACATATTTTAACTGGTTTAAATGTAATTACACTAAGAATGATTGTCAGTAGCAGAAATATCAGCCATAAAGGTGAATCAAAGAGCTGTCAAGGCCTTAGTCCTGTGTAAATTGCCTAAATTAGGATGAATCAAAGAGCATCACAAGTTTTCTTTTGGCTTACTCGAGAACTTTGTTTAGCAAAAACAAAACAACAAAAATAAAAATGTTTAGGGAATGTGACATGTGTGCATATAACTCTATGAACATAATTAGTCATTCAGTTCAGCCAAACAACGCTTAAGGTTTTCTTCATTTTCTTATTAAGTTAATGCATGCATTACCAATTTACCAATTGTTAGAAAGGCACTTCTCTCTTGAAATTATGTCATATTATCCCTCAATCACCACACACCTGATTTAACTGAATATGCATCGCTTACAAGCATAAGTCAAATCAGAAGAAATGCATAAGGAGAAACTTATACCTCCCACGGTGCTAGGCCTTTCATGTAGGAAGGAAGATTCTCATAATCATCATTTGATACCCTTATCAAAGGCTTGGGAGCTTCAACTGACTTTAACATTTCCTCTACTTCCCCTGCATTTCATCAAAACAATCAGATTTTTGTGTTGCTAACCCCGTATACCTTTTAATTGCTCATGATGACAGCCTCAATTACCAAAAACTAAGTGGCTTCTGTGTTCAGCTATGTTGTCAGCCTGACCATTAGCTGCACTAGAGAGAAGAAGGCATTAGTAGAAGGAACGGTTGGAAAAGCAGCAGCTAGTCCCTATAATTGAACTGTAAATGCCAGAGGTTAGAGCCAAAACTGCAATTTATGCAATTAAAAACTTTTTTGTGTTTAAAGCATTCTCGAATCAACAAGTATATCCATTTGCAAAAGTTATTCACAAACCTTCAGATGCCAAAGTGGCAAGGCAAGCGTCTGAAAGCCCAAGCTTTTTCAAACTGAAACACTCATCTAATCTGAACAACATTAAGAAACACAAATGATTTCCGTATCTTGACCCTCTACAATAATACACCGATAAAGATTGGTCAATATTTAAATTACAAAAGATTTATAGGCATCTTTTTGCATTTCTGTAAGATTAGCTTTATTTTGACACATCCTCAAAAAAAAAAAAAAAAAAAGAAAACTACTCCATTAATTTATGCCTAGAACATGCTGGGAGTAGTTTAGCTAAGTACGTATCTTACTTTGGCAAGCCACATGTTATTCCTAGTCAAGGATGAATGAATCCATTCATAGTATCATGGAATTCAATAAAAATCCTGATTCCACTATTAAGATTTATAGCTCTGTAACACACAAATAAAACGTATATGTGTGTGTGTGTGTGTGTTATTCCTAGTCAAGGATGAATGAATCCATTCAAAGTATCATGGAATTCAATAAAAATCCTGATTCCACTATTTAAGATTTATAGCTCTGTAACACACAAATAAAGCATAAAATAACAATAAATAAATAAAAGAAGAGATGTTTGGCATAAGGATACAAAGCATCTTCTTCCAAACTCTTCATGATACAACCGGTCATAGAGTCTGGTCCACAATAAGAAGATGGTGGATCCAATCCATACTTCGATTCCAAACCATTCGGTGTTGATGAACCGTGAACCTCGTCTTCTTCTTCTTCACCAATCTCAACTTCTAAGGCACAAAATTGTACGAAAACACAGAAATAACAATATCAGCGCTCACAATGCTTTAAATCAAATTCCAAACATTAAACAATTTCAATTTTGACATTTTTTTTTTCTCAGTGACCAAAGACAAAACAGGAAAGGAGCGTGAATTACCGGGAATGTGGTATCCAAAGCTCTGGAGGCGGTCTTGGAGCAGGAAAAGATCGCTCTGATTCTTCTTGTAAACCTCGTTGCAGTGGCCTAAAAGCTCCTCGAAAGAGACGGTCCCGAACGTCATCGAATCAAGCACGTTGAGATCGCTGCTGGCGCTCGATACACGCCGGTTCAGGCATTTTATGAAACTCGATGACACCGAATCTGGCACAAAACCGAAAAAAAAGAAGAAGAAAATTGAATTCGTTTAAATTGGAGAGGAAAATAGAGAAAGAGAAAGAGGAAGAGTGGAGGTTGTTTGGTGAATGGTGTAGAGGGATGAAAGGTGTTAATTGAGAGAAACGAAGAAATGAAGTACCGAGAGGAATGGGACGGCGATCGAGGGATTGCTTGAGAGCGTTGGAACTCGAATCCAAGTGGTTGCAGAATGTCCCTAACGATTTCCTCAAGCTCCTGATCTCCTCTTCCATTTCCTCTCGCTTTCTATCTAACCGAAAAGTTTGAAATGAATCCCCGCTTAAATGCTAAGCTGATGCTATAGACGTGGTCCGAAGCTTGGAAACGAAAGAATTAGCTAGAAGGCTTCTCAAATAGCTTTATGTAATAAATTGATAACAATATTACAGCAAGCGTCTGTAGCTCAGTGGATAGAGCGTCTGTTTCCTAAGCAGAAAGTCGTAGGTTCGACCCCTACCTGACGCGGTTAATCTAGTACTTCTCTTTTTTCTCTCTTCTTTCTTTTGTTGGGGGTAGTGTAACCTTATAAAAGAATTTCTTTGGGTTTAATTGTAGGGATAAATGTATTTTTAGTTCATGTGATTTTAGGTTTTGATAAATAACTTCTTGGCTATGGGGGTAGTTCAACTACATTCATTCAGCTTATTAATGGATTCTATTAACTTTTTTAATGATATAGGTTAATTAGTTCTTTTTTGCTTACCCTAAGGAGTAATTAGTCACTTTTTAAAACTCGAAGAACTATTTGTCAAAATTGCAAATCACATTGACAAAAAATGTATTTATCCAAATATGAAATGAGAGAGAGTATTGAGTTTTTTTACTATAATAAACATTGAGATTACTACAGTGGAACCCAATGCATTGAGCTCTATTGTAGCAAACTCATTGCTTATTATAATAAAAAAAACTCAATATTCTCTCGTCTTACACCTCTTAATGAATTAAGCCATTTAAAAAAAAAAGATAAAAATAAATAAATAAAAAAATATTTAATTGGTATAGAGAACGATTAATAAAAGCTATTGTGGAATGTATTTGTATAAGAAAATAAAAAGTAGTTTAGTTCTCTGACTTTAAGAAAAATGACAAAAAAACTTATGTGAATGCTTAAGAAGTTATTTTAATGCTTTCTCATGCCTACTTTTAACTGAGCTGCAGTAATTTTTGGTAGTGTGAATGGGGTTCAGCCGTAATTTTTCTTTTACAAAAATTCCAAATGTGTCCCAAGACTTAAATAAAACATAGGAGTGTAAAATAAACAATAAAGCCTAATTTATAGATACAATGTTAATGCATAAAGTAAACGGAATCAAGAGATACGTTTAAGGAGTATAAGTCGAAACAGTAAGTGCAAACTTTCTGACTTTGCATTATTTTACAAAAGCTTGTTATATAGATTTATTTGAGCCATGTTATTTTGATTACACGTATGAATATATGTTGAAATATTTTACATGAAACTGTGTTTTCAAATGAAATGTTTTATGAAAAGAGGTTGAGATTTGGAAGGAAAATGTGATTTTCGAAAAATAATATATTTCGAGAAAAAGATATTAATGTGCATGAATGCATTTGAAAGTTTAGCGGTTAGGTGGAGATTATGCCTCTAACCAAGGGTGGAACTAGGGTTTGTGGTGTGGGAGGACGAACTTAAATAAATACATATAGTCTCTCCATATATTTTTGTGATTATTGCAACAATTCATTAATACATAAAACTTTTTTAAAAAATCAGATTATTCAATTTCTGCTCTAATTGGTAATATTGATTTTTTATGCCATTAATTCTATATGAGAAAAGGTTTATTTTTTAACTTAACGCTGGGAGAAATAGAATCAGTAACAACAATGATTGAAAAACTATCCATTTTCAAGCAAGATAATATAAAATTAAATTTACTTTGCACCATATATTTTCTTCATAAACTAATAACTAAGCAAAAAACTTACATAAAAACACATAACAAATCAAAAAAAAGGGAAAAAAAAAGAAAGAAAGAACCAAGTCTTTTTGGGGGACATCCGTCCCCCCAATAATACATGTGGGTCTGCCCTTGCCCCTAACACCTCGTTACTATAAGAGGGATAAATGTATAGCAATTCAGCGGTTAAGTGGGTTGTATGCTTAATACCTCAAAGCTATAAAATGGATAAATTGTAGCAACCTTGCGGTTAAGCAGGGTAGCACTTAATTACTATTTCTCTGCTGTCTAAATTTTTAGCTAAATTCTGTTACTAATAGTCGAATCGCACATCAAAATACTTAAAATTGTGACACGTGGCGTGAATCCATAATTTTTAAAGACTAAACCGGTTTTTTACTCATAAATTTTAAGACTGAACCGTTCTTTTTTTAACTAAACCGTGTGTGCTTGAACCGTGGGTTTTTTATTGAAACGTGCGTGCGTTTAACTCCAAACGCGTCTATTATTTACTTCTCAGTTCTCACGGTTCCTCTCTTTCTTCTTTCCTTTCTGTCTCTACTCTTTCTTCTTCTCCACTGGAGAAGAAGAAAGAGTAGTAGGGCTGTAAACGAGCCGAGCTCGGGCGAGTAGTGCCTGTGCGAGCTCGGCTCGTTTACAATATACTTGAGCTCGAGTTCGGCTCGAGCTCGTGACGAGTAGCAGAAGTCTGGCTCGGCTCGGCTCGCCAAGGGAAAAACCTTGTGCGAGCTTGAGCTCGAACTCGCCCATTAGCCGAGCCGAGTGCCTTATCGAGTACTCGGCTCGACTCGGCTCGAGTAACCTAGTGAATAGCTACAACGAAGTGCACGGTGGAGGCCCTGGCAAACGACGACGGGCGCAAACTTCTCGGTGCTAATGTTGGCGGTGCATGGAAGGAGAGATGGCAGATGAAGAGAAACTATTGAAGTAACGGAACCAAACAACAAAGAAAATCAACCATGACTGCCGTGTAAGTGTAGCACTATGCTCACCATTGTTAGAGACAGTAAAGGAGAAGTTTGCCATGGTAGATGAAGTTTGAAGAAGACGTTGGTAAATGCCATTTCTTTGGAGGGGCTCTGGTGAAAAGGTGTAGGAAGCTTAATCTGAGAAGTGAGAAGACAAACGGCGCAAGAAATAAAATGAATGAAGGCTTTCGAATGTCTTTTCTTTTTAGGGTTTAGAGTAATGAACGGTTACGAATTACTATTGTAAAAAATGGATGGTTGAGATGAGTTTATGGAAAGTTGAAGTAATGATTTACTGAGATGGTTTTATGGGAATTTGAATTAATGATGCGGGACAACTGGTGGTGTCAGATGAAATTAAATGTGAATTTATGATAATTGGTAGCGTGTGATAACCTCTTCCTCTCTCTCTCTCTCGTAAGAAACGAAAAAGAAAGTGTACATTTTTTTTTCATTTTTTAAAGAGGAAAAATGTGTACATGTTGTGTCGTGTGTTGCATATAATTGTACTTATATTTGATAAATTTCCAAAAGCAACTAAATTGGCTATCTGCATTGCATTTTTTTCCACTATATTTGATAATTTCCTAAGCAATTAAATTGTCGGAAGCATATCCTTCCTATTATATTAGTATACTAACATCAACATATTATTTTTTTTAAAAAAGCTAATACATATTATCATAATTAGTATACTAACATTATATACTTTATGCTTATTAAATTACTTAATATATATATATTATAGTATATATATTATATAATATATATTATATATATATTATATATTTATATTAGTATAGTAACGTATTATATACTTATAACTTATTATATACTTAACTATAAACTAATATACACTATCATATTAATATATTACATATTAACTAACTTTCTAACTAATTATAACATATGTAAACTTATGTTAATTAACTTACTTATTAACTGAGTAATACTGAGCTAGTATATTTTTCATATTTATATTAAATATCTAATAATAATACTTATATTATATCATCATATTATATAAGTATATCATATGATCTAACGACTCCTCATTATGAAGTATCTAATAATAATACTTAGATTATATGATCATATGGCATAATTATGTCATATGATCATTACAATCTAGAACTCTTGTTTCACTTAGTTCGTAATTATAAGAAAACATTGTTAATTCAAGGATCATTAGATACTTATTAATTATTAGATCATATGATAATTTATACTTAATCATATGATTAAGTTTTAACGATCATTAGATCATATATTATAATTATTAATCAAACATATAATTATATATTTATACTTATACAATATACATATATAAAATATATATATTATATTTATTATTTATTAAACTTATAGTAATATTGTATACTTATAATGGATAAGAGTATCACATATAACAAAAAAAAAATTAATATACTTATAAATTAAACATATAGCATATACTTATATTATATTACTGATAACATATAATATAATTATTGAATATACTTATAATTTATAATATATTATATATAAAATTGTAAAATATACTTATATGCTTATAGATTTATATATAATGTAAAACCAATTAGCTATTGTTACTTAATAATTATATACTATATAAGCTATTATATATATATATAATACTATATATATATACTATATATATATATATACACGAGTCGAGCTAACAAGCGAGTCGAGCTTTATACGAGCTTTTACGAACGTTAACCGAGCCGAGTCGAGTTTTATACGAGTTTGTATCGTTTAATAATCAAGCCTAATTCATGTTCACGAACGGCTTGTTTAATAATCGAGTCGAGCACGAGTCGAGCTTATCGAGCCGAGCCCGAGGAGCTCACGAGTACTTTGTTCATTTACAGCCCTATTCTCCACCATTCTCCCTCTCAACGCTGTTTAGTTGTGTCTTCCTCACCGTCTCTCTCTTCTCTTTGTTTTATAATCTCCACAAACCCAGGCCAGGCGTTGTAGGAGAAAACAAAAAGCACCGTTCTTCACATTTCAAATCAGTGCCTATTTTAAATCTCTAGATCTTATTTCCGTTTTCGTTTTTCTGCAGATCCTTCGAAGTCATGGAATTAGATTGGAACAACTTCGATGCGCCTCAATGGTTCGACCTCTCTGCCCCGGAGTACCCCATTGACGATAAATCCTGCTTCTGTAATCTTGGTAAGACCGTTTAACTCCATGTTTGGTTCCCGAAAAACCAAAGGAAATACAAAAGAAAAAGAAAATTTTGGATCCCAAGTTTTGCCAAGCTCTCTCTCTGCCTTTTTTCGTTTCTCTTCTTTTTTAGTGATTTCCTCTCAACTTTGCAGATTGACGTACGCAAAGTCACCTTCCTAAGGTGATACTCCTACTTTCCCTCTTTTTAATATGTCGCGCTTAGTGCCTTTTGACGTGCACACCAGTTGTTTGTGAAATGATTGTTATAAAGATGATTTCCTTCTACAATGAAAGATGATTTCCTTGATCGTTTTGTTGTACTGGGTTTGTCTCAATTTTGTATTTTTTTGGAATACCTGTTTGCTTGAAATTAGGTTCTAATTATTTGTTTCCTCATGAGATTGATGATCGATAATGGCTTTTTTCCTTTGTTTGTTTTCTTAGAAAATTTTCTTGAGAACAAAGTATGTTTTCCAGGTTTTTCTGAATTTTTTTATTTTCTTTCCAAACCGAATTCGTTTTCACAATTCCAATAGAAACGGTGCAGTCCTTTTTTGTGCAAGCAAAAAGATGTCAGAGAATGAGAAATTGTTGAAGGATTCAAAGATTGCAGGTAAGAATTTTCGGTGGGTTTTTCTATTTTACTTTTTTAACGTGGGAAGATAGGCTATTACACAAGCTGAGTTTCATTTCTGTATGGTACTCTTTTTAGAGATTAGAACAAACAGGAAAGAGTATTCTGTATTGTTTTTAACACTGTAATACATTTACTATATTGTACAGAAGAAAGGAAATATGAAAATCTTATTCATGTATATGCTAAGCTGTCTACTCAATATTGGCATTAAGGGTCATGGTGTGGTATGGGCTGATATATAGATACAACATTTGACCTAGATTCATAGTATGACATACAAAGTAATTGTAAACAATTACCCATATGATGTCTCACGTATCAGATGCTATATTGATTTTTTACTTGAATATGGATTGTATGCACACCAATAAAAATCATAGTTTGTGGTATCCTAAGTATTTTTTGCCTATTGTAGCGTGAACTAGCTATGAAAAGAGAGGAGCAGTTGTAGATAGGACAATGGGGTAATCAATATAATTTATTTTCTTATCTATTTTCTATATCAATATGCTGCATAAGTTGTTTGACTGGGTACTTGATTAAATTACTTTTGATGTTTAGGCTTTTCATATCAATTGTTATTGCTCTTAGAATAATATGGACAATTGAATGTCCAATTCTTATTTAGTAACTGTTTAGAAAGATAAAAGAACTTGCTAAACCATTTACTCTCTCTCTTATTTGAGTCGATATGCGTTTTAAATCTTGAATGTTGTGATTTTTCTATGCTTATTGATCATTGATGAATTATGTTTAACTTCTAAAAGTTTCATGTTTTATATTGGAGGTGGATGTTTTTTATGTTTGCTAAATTGTCTAAATTGTATGGAATCACTAATAACATAAAGATGTTCAATAGAATTGGTTATGGCATCTTACTCTTATAATTGAGAAAGAACCTTAATTGGCAAATGCAATGCCATGTTGGGGTTAATTGCATGTGTGCATTTTATCATTTTTCCTCATTTCTTTTCACTTTCCAATTAGATATCATTTACTATTGATATTGTTGAAGACTTGAGCGAAAAAGTGTGCTATTTACTAAAAAGAAGTTGCATATGCATCTCTTCTAAGCATTTGTGATATCTTATTAATGAATGCAACTTGGATTTTTCCCTCTTTGCTTGATTACTTTGGTGCTTTATTCCACATTAGTGTTGTTTTTGTATACAACCAAATGTTTACATCATTTTGAAATTTCCTATAGGTATTTATCAGCTTTAATTTCTCAATCTTTCTTGGATATTGGCTGTGTGTCAAGGATACTGGATGGTATTATGAAACTCTACTTGCTGTTTTGTTGGGATATAGAAAATCAAGAAAACAGTTCAAATACATCTGAATTGAAACATATAAAAGAGGTTACCTTGGTTGTATTTCTTTTATATGATAATGTATGGATATTACAAGTAGTATTTTATTGCTAAATAAAGTTACATAAATAAGGATTCATATAATAGTATACAATTGTATGTTTATGTTTAATTGATGCATTCTATGTGTTAAATTTAGTACTATCAATTCCGTTGAATGTGTTTTGTTAGATAAATGTACCATAGAAGCATTAAGTTTGTTTGTTTTTGTTTTTTAATAGTATGTGAGTGCTAATTTTGACATTCTTAACTATATAAAAATGTTGGGCTTGCTTTGCCTTAAGAATTTGAAATCTATAAATTATTGTTAGTGGTGGTTTTTTTTTTTTTTTTTTAATGAATTCTCTAATTCAAGAAAGTGATGCAGTGAAGTCTTTGTATTGAAAATGATGTACTGAGATTAGACATAAGTTTTTCAAATTTTTGTATATTCTAGAATTTAGAGATGTGGGTTTCTTGATTTTGGTTTAAAACATGATGGAGTTTTGCTTTGGTAAATGTCTTGAATTGAAATATCTTGATGAAGTTTAGCTTCTTTATATACTTCGCCAAATTGTTTCTCAAATTTACTATGTAGGTTGTATTTGTTGCACGGATTCTCAAATTTTGATTGGGTTGAGGCTTGGTGTGTTATTTTG
Organism: Betula pendula; assembly: GCA_900184695.1. Classification (NCBI taxonomy): domain Eukaryota; kingdom Viridiplantae; phylum Streptophyta; class Magnoliopsida; order Fagales; family Betulaceae; genus Betula; species Betula pendula. The sequence goes on along the minus strand of FXXK01000589.1, from coordinate 384,268 downwards.
GTTGCAGAAAAAGGCAACACTTACAGTTTTAGATCCTCATATATGCAAATAAAGATTATTGAATTGTGGTTTATTATTATACTATTTTCCAATTTGTATTCCTTCCCCCCACCCGCCCCCCCCCATTTTTTTTTTCCGCTTATGTTGTTCAATATGGTATAATGTTCAAATTTCAAAACTATCATAGTATTAAAATTTGAAAACTAACCCATAATCTATGTCCATATTGAATTTCACCTGCATATTTAGGAGCAAAGATAAATTATAAACCTTATTTTTTATAATGCCTTTAAATAATAAATAATAGTCTAATTTATGTTTTTGAAATGTTTTAGTGTTTAATTTGCATAAGTTAGTGTTGTTTTAGGTTCTCTCCCTATGAGTAATTAAAACTTAGGGCTTTCAAGAAAATGAAAACATGTTTGAAGGTAAAGAAATCTCAGGTTTTTCGTTTGCGATATTTGACAATTAAGATTTTACATTTGTGATATTTGACCAATTGCTTGCCGAAGAATTTGACCAAATTGTGTTTATCTCTATTTGGTTGTAATGTTTTTTTTTTTTTGGAGGATATTTGGAGGTAAAGAAATCTCAGGTTTTTCACTGAAGATATAAGTTTTTTTTTTTGTTTTCTTTCTTTCTATTCATTTGTGATATTTCTGTATAGAGATCACTAAACTTTTTAATTTTTGTTGGTTTACGAGCTAATTCTTTAGAAATTAATGAGAAAAAAATATATATATTAGAAGATAGAATTATTAGAATGTAGAGGGTGGCGTGGGGTTTAGGAGAATTGAAAAGATTGGAGAAAAGCTCATTTGTTGAGGCATATACATAAGAAGCGCATGAGGAGGTTGAAGAAGAAGCTTTAAAATATGAGGTTTTTCCTATTGCCGTTTGGTCTTTCCTTTTTCAATTTATATTTTTTTGTCTCGAGTATGTGTGAAACAAAAAGTGGATTTCGTTATTCCTGTTATTATGGTTTTAATTTACAGAGCCATGAGTTATGATTAAACTTATTTTTTCATTGTGTTTTCTACCAACAAGATGACTCGCAAGCTATCGTCCATGGGTGTGCGGGTGTTGGACTGCATGATTGTTGTCCAGTTGCTTTCTATTGATTATTATGTTTAGTCTGTTCATATGTATCTTTTCCAGAGAGTTTATTTGAAGTAGTTGATATTGGTGTAATTAAGGCATGTTATTGTCATACAAATTTTTAGCTATACATTTGGAGAAATGCAAGCTTTGACCAATAAAATTGTTTGGTTTTGAATGCTCAATGTCCAGTTGCTCTCTACTTGGTGTAATTAAGGCATGTTATTGTCATACAGATATTCAGCTGTACATTTGGAGAAATGCAAGTTTTGACCAATAAAACTGTTTGGTTAGGATTGCTCAATATCTAACAAAGGAAGTTCAATTTTTTTTCTTTTCGGTTTAAAGATACTAGAATTGTGTTATATTTATTGAGTAAAACTTAAAACTTAATTCCACTAGGCTTTGTTAGTTCAAGTAGAAAATGTTTCTAGGCAAGATACTCGATTTTGGTGCTGGAGTTCTAAGTGATCTCTACCAAATGAATCTGAAACTCATATTTGTTGACTTTAATATAATTAAACTTACTTCTTTAAATGTTTTATGGTGATTAGTGATTGTGAAGTAATTTGCATTTTTTTATATTCTATCATTCTAGATGATTCTTAGCAAAATATATTGTTGTACAAAATATTGGCCTAATATGCTACACCTTTCTTTCCTTAATTTTTTTGTTCATTATTATTGTTCCTATATTTTACTATTTTTTTTCAAGACATTTATTAATTTGGAAAAAAAAATTATAATTAAAAGAATCCGCGCATAGCGCGGGTTATATGCTAGTTTTCATAACGGCCCAATATACTTCAATATGGCTGACTTTCTAAGCGAAGGGCTCCCCATTCATAGTTATACACACACAATCTGTATCCAATTCCAATCAATCAAGTCTTTTTTTTCTATGGGCCCAATCAATAAAGTCTTAGTTTTGCTTGAAGCAAGGAGCCTGCTGGGAGCTCGAGATACCCTTACTAAAAGGAGTAATCACACCCGTTTTACACCAACTTATGCTCTTTTATATCGGTTGATGTGATGTGTTTTAGATGCATTTTTATATTAATTACTTAAAACAAACAAAATAAAAGTTATAACACAACATGCCAGTCAGTATGAAACGAGAGTGACCAACAAGAAATGACAAACCAAATTATATTCAAGACCGAAAGCTGCAAAGCAATCTTTCTTTTTTGTGATTTTTAAAATTATTATTAGATTTTCCAAAAGCAAAACGCAATCTTCTCTCTCAAAGAGAAAAACTATCCCATACTTTGAAGTCTTTGGTCAGGAGTGGTGAAATTGAAAAAAAAGTTAAAAAAAAAAAAAAAAAAAAAAAAATTGATACATTAAAATGAGAGTTTGAAATTTAAGAAAGTAATTATAATATGATGAAAGTTCAAGAAGGTTAAGTGAAGGTTAAGTGAAGTGAACCATAATTTTATGTTTTTATAGTTATCTATTGGAAAATAATAAAGAAATCTCAAATTGACCTTAATTTCATCAAATAAAAAACCAAGGTTTCCACGTCAAAAAGCCAAAAGCATGAGGAGGGGGGGGGGGGGGAGTAAATAATTTCCAAAAGAGGGAAAAAAAAAAAAAAAAAAAAGCTCAAGCACCTCTTGGGACTAGACAGCCAGAAGCTCAAACACGCTAGCTAATATTTTCATGAGAATGGTTTGCAGAAAGGGATTGACTTGTATATATATACAGATTGCGAAAGTTGTTGACTGGTTGAGATTGGTGATCCAAAACTTGTGCTTTTAGCTTAGTCGCTTGGTCTTGTGGATAACCGTGTGAATATAAATATAAGTCTGTTTTACATGAAAAGTTCAATGAAGAAAGTCATAATTATACGCAATATGGGAGCAAGGGAAACTTCGTACCTCTTTCATGTCATTAAATCTCAACGAAAGTTATCCGACGTGTGGCTTTAAATTTCTTTTTTGTTTTTTTGTTTGGATGAATGCGGCTAGAAATTTCAACCAAAAACTTTGTCGTGATTTGTCAAGTAGACGTTTAAGAACTTCAATATATACCGTTAAGGCATGCACATACAATTCACCTATTAAAAATCTTGGAAAGAGAACCAAATCCCACAAATGGTGAGAGATTTTGGTGCTCTAGTTGGTGCCCATGTCGATGATGCAGGTGTTGTGACAGAGAGCTCCAGTGGCCTACTTTTTCTCGGCATGATTATCATATCTCTCTCAATTATATCAATGCTCATCTTTGCTTGTGCTGATGGTGGCGGTGGCGGCGGCGGCGGCGGTAAAGGCCGCCGCAGCGGCGGCGGTGGTCATGTTGGAGGAAGAGGAGGTGGTTGTGGTGGTGGAGGAGGTGGTGGTTGTGGTGGTGGTGGTGGTGGTGGTTGTTGAGAAAAATGAGATGCTTCACTATTACTTTTCATATCTCGTGACAAACATTGTATAAGTTTTCTCATATATTTTGTTAAGCATGTTTGCTGTGTTTTTTTTTTTTTGGTGAGCATGTATGCTGTATTTCTATTTGCTATATGTTGCATAAAAAATAAGGTTTTGAAGATGCCATATGCTCATATCTGTGATTGCGCTGAGAGACCTTAAATTGGATAAATTTGCTTAAGTATGTTCTTAAAAAAATCTAAGTGATCTGTAATTTCACTTGACCCATATATAAAAAGAGAAATCAATCTCGTTTTTTAATTTTAAGCTTTTATTATTATTATTATTATTATTATTTATTAATCTTGGTCCTTGCACATCACAATATTTGTTTTTGTTTTAGGTTTTTCAAAAATCCATGCGCTCAACTTGTTTTTGTTTTGTGTTTGGTTTTGAGGCTTAATTGAGTTTGAGTTTGGGCTTTTGAAACAAGTTGCAAAAAATAACTTAAGCTTTTGGGCCCTTAATATGATGCCCAGCCCGCATCATTATTTGAATTTCTTCCCATTTAATCCTAACCTAACAGATTTATTCCTACGACCCCTTTTATAACATTTTACTATTTTAGAGTAATCTTAGATACTATATTTTTATCTTATAATTGTACAACAATGTTGGCATGGTACTTCAAATTAACTATTGGATTATTTATTTATTTAACAATGATAAATTCAAGAAAGCATCATATCAGTCTTGTTGAATGAATGCTGGATAGAATTATAGTATCTAGCATTTCTTATCATTTTAATCCCTCCATCAGTGCATTGTTAAAAATAAATCTCAAAATTCAAACTCCATACAAATCATTAAAAAGAGGAACATGCATATCGCGAGTTATGGCTGCCATGGGAGGAGGGAGTCTCCCTTTCCCTCTATTCTCCTCTTCCTCCTTCCCTCACCCTTTCATGCCTCATTTCCTCTTTTGGAGGTTATATTCACCTTTTTTAAGGCAATATATACAACACTGGGGACGAACATAACCTTTTTTTAAAGTATAAATTTCAAACTAAACTCAATTAATAATGTTTTTTAGAAATAAAGATTGCATCAATGTAACTTCAAACTATTAATTTTTTTTTTTGAAATGTACTCCCTTTTGTCCTAAAGATTTTTCAATAAAACACAAATACTACCAAAAATTCAAAAAAAGAAAAAAGAAAAGAAGGCTTGTGTTGTATAATTAAACAAACCACCTCTTTCCTTTTTGATTTGTAACGGTTACTATTGAAGCTCAGCCGAGTGTAGTAGCGCAACAAAAGGAGGAGTAGAATAAGAGTAGAGATAGACGTCCACTCTATCGTAGTGAGGGCATGTGGAATAAAAAAACAAAAAAAAACAATAATGATAAATAAAAAATTGGCATACCCTCGCAAAATGAAAGTAAGCAAACGTGTAGCACGAATCGTGGAATAAAGATAAGAGTAGACGTTAGCTAGCGTGAATTAGAGTTAAAGCAAATTGGAGGGTTGGGATGAGTTGGTTTGATCCAACGGCACAGAGGCATTTGGGGAATAGAAGAGTCAGACGTTGGGAAGCACACGACAGACGTTAGGAGACGCGCTTCCTTATCTCTTCAGATTGCAATCTTATCTTGTTTAAACGCACCGTTTTGAGCGTTTTGGATTTAATAACTGTTGGGTTGGGTATGTAATTCACGTAAGGCTTTACTTGTGTTTTGTAATTCTAATCGCACATGGGCCAGCTGTAGGTAGCGGGCTAGTTGTAAATGTTTAGACAGATTGGGTTTTAACCTAGAACCGTTAGGAGAATCACGAGAGTCTTGTATGTTCTTGTCCATTCTTTTGGAGTTTGGGTTGAACTCGAATCAACCTAGTTTCAATGTACTTTGCATTCTTCAAACATCATCCATTTTTCATTTCCATTCACAATCAATTCCATTTCATATCAGAACTCATAAAGAAATCTATTACAGTCCATTACAAAATTACAACCCCAAAACCCAAGCAAAAGACACCACTTCACCTTCTAGTGTTTTCGTAGAGAAAACTTAGAAGAGAAGAAAACTAAGTTTGTGATGTTGGTAAATATCATGGTCTTGGTTATCTGCAATTATCCTCTACTGCTTCTTGCCACAAGTTTCATAGGCCTTTATATAAAAGGTTGTTTGGTCAAGAGTTCTGTTGTAAATTTTTAGTTTGAATAGTAAGTAGTAATTGATGTAATATAAAGTAAAAATGAGTTTTAAATCTTTTAATTAGAGAAAAGAAAAACAGTTATTTGGTAATAGTTTTGAAAAAAGGTTAATTTTGTTTTTGGAAAAAGTGAAAATGAGATGAAAATACTTACAAACGAGAAATTTGTGAACCATAAATGCGTTTCACGTAAGTTTTGTTGACGAGACACACAAGATTCTAGGTAAAATATTAACCTACATATCCCACAAGTTATTGAACAAGTCCTATATATACATTAACGCCTTCCTATGGAAATCACAAGCAAAATTATATTATAGCATAAGCGCAATGGCACTAGTCCCACTATTCCCCTTATCCCAGAATTTCTACTTGCCTCATAACTTACCTAAATATCCCATGACAAAGAGACCTCGATGCTTTGCGAGCACACCAACTTCCCATTTACAAGTTGAAAGACAGTCTGCCAATTACCAGCCAAGCTTCTGGAGTTACGAATTTGTGAACTATTGCTCATATATACATGAGGCGAAAAGTAACTGTCTATTTCACAGAATTTAATTGCAACTAACAAAAACTACACGCATAACAACACAGGAAAGGAGAGATTACTACTCATATATACAAGTTAAGGCATATCGCTTTCCCTCTCTTCCCAATGTGTGAGTTTTCCGATAACTTGTTCAGGTGAGTTCCCCTTTAAGGGCTCTAGCAGCTCTTTCAATTGCTCTGGCAGCCCTCCAGATCTCATGCTGAATTGCCGCTTGCCTTTCTTTTTTACTCTTTCTTGAGGATGGAGACATAGCATCTGCTACTCCAGGGAAGAAAGCTAGCTTGCTTTCATAGTCACTGGGAGGCCCATATATCTACCCAAGAGATGAAAAATAAAAATAATAATCAGAATGAGTTGTCCAGGCAATATCAGTAAATAGTTTGTTGGAGGAAGTATTTGGAGCTTTACAAAATACAAAATATGATCCTTCAGGAACATCGAAATTGAGAAAGAACTTGGGAAAGAGGAAAATCATTAAAAATTTCTTAACCATTACACAATGAACATTTCATTTCCCTCGTTTTTCCTGCCATCAAGGACTGTCTGATTTTCAGAATTTCAAAAAAGTCATTTACAGTACATCCAAAATAAAGGCCTATTTTCTGATCTACACAGTTATCAGTTACAATCAGCTTCAAGGAATCAAGGAAAAGGAAAGCACTTACAAGATGCTTAAACCACTGCCTTCCTTGAAGCCCATCAGCATCCAAGAACCCTCTTTCAGCAAGCATCAGCCGATCATTCAATGCTCGCTTTTTCAACACTAAAGAATCACCTGTAGTTTCTTGCCGTCTCAGTATCTGCTGTTCAAAACAAGAAATGCCCTACAATTAATTTAACTAAATACAAGCATAAAAGAAGGGAAAAAAAATCAAAAGATTAAGCAAGAAGATTTAAATAGGAAATTCATTTATGTTCACAATATATGAATACCGAACAAACGTTAATGATTTTACCTTCGCTTCATCCTCAGCTTCTTTAGCTGCAGAGGTAAGTTCTTGAATTGATGTCGTTAGAGGATATAGGGATACACTCCCATCCAACAACTTGCTCAAGACATCTTTATACACCTGCCCATAATCGGAAAAATACAATTTCAATTTTTAGTCCGTACATAAAATAAAATAAAATAAAATAAAAAACACATATTTAAAAGGTTGGACAGTTTTAACTCCTAATGAAGATTTTTTTTTTTTTTAAAAAAAAAAAAAAAGGGAAAACGCTTTGTTAGTAATGGCAATGCAGCATCAAGGTCTACCACACCATCCTTCTTCAAAGTTCATAGGCTTTTTTAGATCAGGGAATTATTAATCTTCTCAATGAAAAGCAAGGACTAGAATAGAAAAAAGTTATGAGTGCTCTTGTTCAATGATTATCATACTTAATCGGTCGATGTTTCAGTGCGCTTGACACTTAAATGTGATAGCCAGCTATGCTACACTAACACAAAATTAAACAGCACACATATTTCTTTTCTTCCCTTTTTTTGATAAGTTAAAAACAGCAGATACATATATTGGGGTTCTGTGCCCAATGTTCCCTTGCGTATCTCATTATGATGTTATTTGAGCTTATATACAAGTGTACAGATGTATGTTCTTCTTATGTTTAAGAGAAGGGAACTGTTTGTGAGGTGCTGTTGGTTTGACACCTAAAATTGCATGATTAACCTTGAAGCAGGCTATGTGAAAGATTAAATTAAGATAAAATCAACTGGCCAGGTTGCAGTCATTTGAGCCCAAAACTAAGATTTACAATTTGACCTCAACTAAATGGTAATAACAGCACAGAATAGCATGGCCTTAATCCTAACCACAATATATATATATATATATATATATATTATATATATATATATATATAATATATATATTGGTGACAAGTAATTCCAATTAAAACATTAATTAGGCAATATTTCCCAAACCACGCACCAGACATAAACAAACAGAGAAGAATTCCAAACATAACCAAAAGAAGGTTACATGAGTACCTGCAACTGATGAGCATAAGAGAGGTAATTGAATGGTATAATTGAATCATCAGCCAGGTGAAGGGCTAGAAGTCCCCAAATTCCGGCAACTGAGATAACACAAAACAGAAATGACATTATCTTCAAGACAATATTTTATTGACAAATTGTCAGTGCAAATCCATTTATGGATAAAGCTAAAGGAAAAAGAAAGCTCACCAGCCACATGCCGCTGAAACAACGGATCTCCATAATTTGTCATCCAGCTATAGGAGTCAAAAGCAGTGTGATAGACAGGAAAATCTGAACAAGAACGAAGATTCATTACTCTACCAAACTGTTACGCATCCAAATAATGTTGCTAACATAGTATTGACAATATAACCCAATAGGGATAACCAAATTGCAGAAAAGGAAAGAATTCATTATCTGAAGTTTGTGAAGTTATTGTTTAAACAGCCTAGGGAAGTTGATAAATGCAGTTCTGATTCCCGCAGAGAACAGAGGTAGAAACTCTATCATAGTCCAGTACAACTAGGAGTAAGAAATTGATTTGACATTCATAAACTCTCAAGGATGTCAACAATTATAAGAAACCATAAACCAAGGACACTGATGAAATTACTGAATTGACCTTTTTTAAGGGTCAAATAGGAAAAAGAAAAGAAGAGAAATGTGAATTTCACAGTTTGGCACACAAACATGAACAAGAGTGCCCCTTACGCTATACTAACTAGATTTGATATGCAATTTTTGTAAAACGTTCAATGTTTTTCACCTAAAAACTTGTGATGTGATGTACATGTATGAGATTTACCTCTGCCATAGTATATATCAACTGAAGGAACCCCTGCATGTTGTAGGAATGGAGCAAAATCAGAGTCCACTGCACTAAGTCTTTGGATCTACAGTCCAGCCAAGACAATTGTGGTTAAAAGACCAGCATAAGTTTCACATCACTAAAAATGAAAGCATGAAGCAAGAGAACCAATTCAATTTCCATTTTTTGCATCCAAAACAAGAAACTAGTTTCAAGAAACCAATCAATGGTGCCTTGGTCATTTTTACTCTAAGACATACTACAGCACCATATGTTGGTAGCATATAATAGTACAAAAGAGGAGGCAGGGGAATTTAACGCCATAAATGCATAGAATACTCTCTGGTCCCATTTGCTCACTTCTCGATCATTCTTCAAGATCTTTTACATCAAAAGTTCAACTCCAACAAATTTCAGAGGTTGCTTACACAAACTCTGGTAGAACTGTCTAGTGGAGTCATTTGGGCCAAGCTATACGCACACAAGAAGTATATTATGCTAGAGGCTTCTTCATAAATAACTACAACTTAGTCCAGGTGACCATCTACCATGTCTGGGGAGTCACAGATAACACTTGGGCAGATCAACTCAATCTTGTCTACGTTGTGGGAGCAGTAATCTAACAAGAAACTTGAGAACCACCTGAGCTGGGCAGCTTACCAAGCTCATATAAGCTTATTCAGACTCAAGCTGAAGTTCTAAAGCTGTAAGCCTGGTACAGATAAAACTTAGCAAGAGCATCATCAGGCATGCTCAATGAGTCAGTTGTATCTGTACATGAAATCCTAGAAAATCTACCGAAATAAGCCAGTTCTGTTGCTATGTGCATCCTAGAAAATATACCGTCGAAGAAAGGCTTATGTATAGCTTAGAACCAGAAGGGTTTAAGAACAATTCAAGATATGTAAGTGTTTCTATTGCCTATGGTATTTTATGATTCGTTGCCACAAATGTAAAACCATGGAAATCTGGGCACAAGTATACAATTATGGACATCTACCTATCTAAGATTACACTAATGAATAGGTTCATATGGACTCAAGAACAACCTTGAGCTAGGTAAAATCTGTACGAAACAAACCAGAAACACAGCTTAGCGAGTTCAGACAACTGAAAATGAAGGCAAGACAAAGAAGTAGGCTTCATCTAAGTTAAACCAATGTGAGGTTTTAAAAGTCTAAGATCAGCCCAGTCCATTAGACCACAATGTCTAGTATCAAAACATATAACAGCTCTAACGGTCAAGAGAGTTTCTGAACCACATCAAAAAAATATGCCACTACTATTATTTTGATTATCTGAATGTGAATAATTCAATTCCAAAATACTTAATGCCCTCCCTCCACCACACACACACACAGAGGGAACCATTACAGCACAAAGAAACCATCGACAAAATGATGATAAAATGACTCAGGATTGCCCCTTGGGACCCTAGACATGTTTCAAATGCCATATGGAAAAGCTAAACATTAGGTAAAACTTACGCTAGTGCCTGCATTTGAGGCAGCCCACTTCGCATACACTGTCGCACCCTCTGAATCAGGATCCTTCACCTGAGATCAGTTGGAATATTAGTTGAGAGTTGAGTCACATTATTCAAATAGAGAATGTTAAGTCCAAGTCATATCCATGGTGATCATTGATTTTTTTTTTTTTTCCTTCTTTGACACTTCACCTTCTTTGTGACCTCAAGAAGGAGATTGTCCAGCTGAGGAGTTGCACCAACAAAGAAACCTGGACCTTGAACCGCACAATCTACATTAAGGTAGGCTACAGCTTTTGAGCCCAAATTCACAAGGTTTTGTTCAACCCACTCAGTGGATCCTATCTGAAATAACAAACAAATACGTAAACTAAATTTAGAAAGTCAACTACACAAAACAAGTCAATAAGACAAACATGTTTTTACTTGATGACTTCCCAAAACTGTATGATGCAGGAGGAAATCGACACTCTCTTCAATGTGTTGGACAAAACTTTAAAAAAAAAACACAAACATTTCTCTGGTGGAATATAAGCGCAAAAAAAAAAAAAAAGGATCTTCAAGGCAAACAGTAATGAACTACATGCATATACAGACAAACAAGAGTTGGTTCCATCCGTCCATGTTTGGATTTTTAAATGATTGAAATTGCCAGCCTGTCAGTGATGGAAAGGCAGAATCACAATTAGAATGAGCGCAGCAGTCACCATAAAATTAATAACCAAAGACCCCCCCCCCCCCCCTCACACGCACATACACAAATGGTGGAAGTGGCGGTGTCCTCACAATGCAGCACTCTGATTAAAAGGAGAAATGCAACAACTAAAGGGGAGCCAAAGCTGCAAGGCAGCAATAGTGAAGGCAAATACTAGACATATTTTCCCATATATTTAACGCTGCTAACAAAGTAGGACTCCCATGCATTAGGAACTCATGCCTCAGCCACAAATTATATGCATAAGCAATAATATATTATCAGTCACCTATTCTTGTTACATCATACACAGTTAAAGGATCTCTTGTCATGGACACAATTATGTTTACCCCTTTTGAAAACAAAAATTCAAGCAGCAACTCGGAGATGGATGCTCCTTTTTCTCCCCAACCCCACCCCTAGGGTACACATTAATGACCAATGAAAAAGGAACATTACCTACCATCCCAAACTCTTCTGCATCCCAACTGCAGAGAAATATTGTCCTTCGAGGCTGCCACCCCAAGCGCATTAAAAGAGCATATCGCCGAGCAATGTCAAGCAGGGCTGCAGTTCCACTATTAGGGTCAACAGCACCATAAGTCCATGCATCTCTATGATTGCCAAGCAGCACATAGCGGTCAGGCTCTTCCAACCCCCTTATTACAGCAAAAACATTTTGAATAGTCACTACCCTTTTCTCCCCCTATGAAATGTGAGACAAAAAAAAAAATCAGATTAAAAAATTGAGGAAGTTGGGAAGGGAAAGAAAAGAATTGGGAAAGCAATAGGCCATAAAAATCTAGTACACAAAGTAAATCTCTTTTATAGAGAAAAAAGTGAATACAAGAATAAGAATCAAACATAAGTATACATGACACAGACAAAGCTAAGCTCATAACCACAAAGCCACAAACAAACTTCTGTCTTACGGGACCAAATACTATTTCAAAACATGGCTTTCAAAAAGTTTTAGGCTTTGTTGCTTCAGATTGGCGAGACGGTGATAAAGCAGGAATCAAGATCACCGATCCATCAATGAGTATAAGCACAATTTTGTATTCACAAGACAAATCCAAGCTAGGTAGGTTTCAGCCTATCTATAGTCCTTGCTTTTGGAAACCTTATTCTCAATAAGTAATTATTTGTTTGCCAACAAAGAATTGTCTTGGGAACTTAATAAAGAAACTTGCTACAATGTTTTAACAACTACAATAAGTACAAGGACAGTTAGGCAACAAATTTATGCAGGATTTTCAAATTGCATCCTAAGAAAAAAATCATTAAATTATCCAAACACAGGAGATATTATTTTGATTGCAAGAAATCACTTTATTATAATGGCTTTCAATGCCTAATTCGTACGTAAGGTGAAAGCATTCAACCCTAGCAGTATACTGACATGAGATGATATTAGGCGATGCAGCTATGCTACAGACCAAAAGTATGCAGGCAACATCCATGCATGCATGATGAACCAAGCCAAGACAAACCTACCTCCAGACTCTACGGAAAGATTTCCTTAGTGTTATCCTAATGTTGACTTAAATAAATTCCCCACTCAGTCCACAAAAGTCCTGATCTCAATTCATGTATGACAATTTGTTTTTCTAGGGTGAGTCCAAACTTGTCCGTAATCGTCAATCATAAGCCAAACAAGAAAACTTACCAAAAATTTTCAACAACTAAAACCAACTCAGCCACCTACCATCCACATTTGACAAAAACCTCAGCTCAATAAATAAAGACAACCAAAAAGGCCTACTTTCCCAAACATGTACAGAAAGCTTTCTATCCACTGTCAAAAGTACCAAATCCACAACCACATAAAACCACGTCACAATTCATTCATACCCACCAAGCCCACATCCAAAATTTGACCAAACTTTACTCTAACTACCAGTCTCTTCTAACAAAACAAACAATAATAGAACGCAAAAACCCAAAGTCAAACTCTGTTCTACTCCAGCACACAACACTTTCCAAAAACAAATTTGACTTCAATTTGCATCAAACACACTAAGCAAGCACGTATATACACATAGCACCAACCTGGTAAGTGAAGTTCAGCATCGTTGGGCCCGGCCCGACGCCGACCTGGGTCTGCCACTCGGGTGGAGACTGAGCGCCGCCGAGCGAGCCCAAGATGGCCTCTGCGGCCTCGGCCGACAAGGGCATAGATGGAATTCCGGGGAATCTCTTCGAAACCTCACTGTCCTCCGAGTCCAAGCGCTCACCACCGTCGACCCCGGCCCACCCTGGGCTTAGCGGGTCCCCCACTCCACTCATCACCGTCCCTCTCTCGAAGCCCTTCCTAAAGCTGTCCCCATCGGCGTACAATAGCACCGCCAAGGCCCCGTGCGCCTCAGCCTTTCGGACGATAACCCCTCTCGGCAAACCACCCTTTCTCGCTATCACCACGCACCCGCTAACGTTCACCCCCAACTTCCTCAGCGCACTATAGTCCTCGTCAGTGCCGTGGTTCACGAACACCGCCTTAGCGTAAGCTGACCCGGACGGCGAGTACGCGTGGTAGGGTCGCACCACGTTGGTGGACTCAGTCAGCTCGGCCAAGGGGACGTCAACGACCGTGCCGTTGCTAAAATGCGCGGAGAGCGAGGAGTGCAAAGGATAAGAGAGTAGCGCTGTGTACTTGGCCGTACGGGTCTCGAGGCCAAAGTCCTTGAACTGGGAGAGCACGTAGTGCGCGGTGTCGAGGGAGGCTGTGGTTCCGGCGAGGTGAGGGTGCTGAGTGAGGGCGCGCAGGTAGGAAGCGAGGGTGTGATTGGTGGCGGAGGAGACGAAGATCTGACGGTAGCGGAGAGCGGCCTCGGGATTGGAGAGCGAGGGCGCAGGGTGTGGGTAATGCAGGGTATAGAAGCCCAGAATGCAGAGGACAAGGAGAAGTAGGAAGGTCAATATCGGAGGTGGTTTCGACGTGAAGATTGTGTTCGCCTTCGAGAAGGCCTCCGCCATTTCTAAGACAGCGAACTGAGTTTTTAGGAGCTGGTTTCAATGCCTGAAAAAGGCTGAGTTTTAGAGAGGGTTGCCGGTTTTTTTTTTGTAAAAAAAAAAGAAAAAAATTTGTTTTTTCAGTGTGTACTGGGGGTGTGTGATATCCTTGTGATATTAATAAGCATGAACAATGAACAATAAGTATGAAAGCATGCCTGTTTGCCTTGTGTTTGTGACGTGTTTTGGGAATCATGCGAAAATGACCCGAAACCCTTTTCAAGTGGATGGGCCACACTCTTCGCATACAAAATATACTGATTGCAACCCTTTTGAAAGTGGAGTGCATCCGGCGTTGTTTTTGCAATTATAAAATCTGATACGGTGAACATGCTAGCGGCATTGTCCGTTAAAGTTTTTGTTTTTTGTTTTTGGTTTTTTGTTTTCAAAGATACTTAAAATATAAAAAGACTTTTTTTTTTTTCACCTTTACGAACCCTTTGTCACATTCAGTTTTACAAAATTTAATATGAATTCAAGTCTGGTATGAGTATTTATTTACTTCCCATTTTCTATTAATGTTAAGTTAATTCATACGGAGGCAAATGAGGTTATTCACAGTTCGGCAAAAGTGGCTATTTATCATTCTCTCGATTGTGTTTGGTAGGATTCGACAAGATTCTTTCACATAATTTTATGAAAGGCTGAGATCTCATCTCATTTCAAAAAAAAAAGTTAATTCTTACCTATTCGACATAATGATTCAACTACCTTATACAATTATAAATTCTAGAACGAAATTTTTTTAATTTAGTTTTTAAATTGATATTTATCCTTAGAAGATGTGAATTTTAAATGTTCTAAGAAAATATTTCTCATGAGAATTACGTAGTTTAAGAAAATATGTTGGTTTAATATATTAGATTAAAAAAATTTTAAAGACTTTGTCCTAAATTCTATTGTCTTTACCAAGTAATAACTCTTAAAAAAAAAAAAAAAGTATCAACTTGAAAATTTATTTATCAGTGTATGCAATTTACAACATACCAATCAATATACAATGGCAACTTACCATTTTGGGTTTAATCAAAGGAGGGTGATTTACACAAAAGATACAATTAATGAGTTGAACAATTAACAAATCCTTTAGAAACGTCTAGATTATTGATGTCAAACTTCCACTAAACGCGTTGTTGAAAAAAAAAAAAAAAAAAGACTAAATCAGCACTATAACGGTCATTAGATCGTGCCAACACGATTAGTACGAAAAATTCTTCAACATTCATACGTTACGACTGTATACATCTTCTCAATTTTATATACCTAACGTTTCAATCTTCAACTTTTTCCCTTTTATATCTTGTGTTAGACCGTTGGCCAGGAACTCGATTTATTGACCAATCAACTCGAGTAAAGACATAGAACATAAACTGGATTCCTTCTTTTAACATGACAGTAATAATCCTCATAATTTCAATGAGAAAAGCTTTTAATGAGGACGTGTCACGTGACTAGTAGTTACGGCAAATCAACTATAAAAGACAATGAACAAATAAAAAAGAGACTTTTGTTTCTTTCTTTTGAGCACTATTTTTTTTGCTCTTCTAAGATTGTTTCCTAAGTTAAACGGACTTAGATATTAAAATTATCTCCCATCAACTCGCTCCGCTCCGACAAACTCTTTTAGTAAGCTTTTCTTTATCTTTTGCAATTGTACTTTGATCTTTATCTCGACATGTAATCAACTGATCTAACCTCATGTATCCACGTTACAGAGCAGTCTTATAGCAAAAGAGAATCCAAAAACAACATGGGATTTGGTCAAAAGAAGCTCATATTTGGTGGGGTCCTTCACGTTCTAAGAAAAATATCTTAACAAGCAGGATTTTTATATGGAGGCGATTTGCTTCATATTTATTGATGTGATTTGAGGGATAGCCTGATAAACTTTGAGAGCGCAATGCTGAAAAATCTCTCTGTGTCCTCCACATGCAAACTTTTCGTATCAGATTTGGGTTTAAGAATGTCATTTTCGTTCTTGTGCAAATTCAATTTCGATTACGACATTCAAATGTTCTAGTATTTTAGAGATGTTCTTTCAAAATTTCAATCAGGCAACTAATGAGAAATATACAACTATCCACCTTATTTGTAGATATTAGCCGCCGGCAAAGTTGAAATATTATTTGATTCGTATGGAATGAGAATTTTACGCAAGTTTAAAGTTTACACGATAGGATTGAGTATACGAAATAGCCTTTGAAAGGTTTTTCATCGTCCAAAAAAAAAAGAAAAGACAATTGAAGGACTATGCCACGTCAACTCAACTTAGTAAATAGAAGATAGATAGTGTCCAATATAAAGGATTGTGGATTTGATGCTCTCGAACTCAATTAGAATTAAGCTTACGCATTTAGCATTTTGAAAAGAAAAAAAAAATCATTTTAAATTATATATAAATTTAAAAAAGAAAAAAAAAAAAAGATTAGATTACATCTCAAAAAAGTCATTTGCCTTTACACTTTGTAGCATCATATAGAAGATTTGAGCACAAAAACATACAGGTAATCAGATCAAATCGCTTGCCACATGCATACATCATTGTCTAGCTGCACCAATTGTTGTCAAGACCGTTTCTCCTCTGATTTGGCATTCCAAACCGTCTTTATTGGCAGCCAAATTTCTTGACTTTGTGTCAAGAATCTATTGACCAGACCATTCATTTGGCCTATTCTCATTTTTTTTTTCTTAGATTTAGCCTATTCTCATTTAGTTTTAAGTTTTTCAGCACTATTTTGGTTGTATTAGAGCTTATTAATGGGTTGTCCCTCCCTTTTTTTGTGTGTGTTTTTATTTGTTGTAATATTCCCCCTTCCTTTTCCCTTGTACTGCTAAAAAAAGAAAATAGACGGATGGACGAAATTAGGGGCAGGGTTCATGGCCCCCCTGATTTTGAAATTATCTCGTGCATATATATATATATATATTAGGGGCAGGGTTCATGGCCCCCTTGATTTTGAAATTATCTCGTATATATATATTTTGGACCTACAAATTAAGATTAGTCCTAATCAAAATTAGGCTTGACCCTCGTTCATGCTTTTGCCTCAATAAATTATGATTCCGTCTATGTAATAAACATTAACTCAACACGACATCTTATCCCAAAATGTTTTTGCCTGCATCCATGATTGTCTTCTTAGTGTCATGGTTTGAGCTTCACTTAGTAGCGGATAGTTTTTACTCAGAGACAGAAAGAATCTAAACACAGTTTTATTGAAACAAATAGAACATATTCTTATAATAGACATACTATTCAAACTGATATGTGTGTATTTGGGCAAATAAAATAAAAAATAAAAATTAAGGCATTATTATCTTTACCAGCAAGTGCTGCCCCTCCCCACATGATACTATCGTTGTTTTCAGGGACATATCTTTAACAGATACTATGAATAAAACATCCTGTGGCCATAAATCCACACAAAAGGAATTGTCACGATTTTGTCCAAGAAAGACTGAAAGAGACATGAAAACCTTTGCCTTTTTCTTGATCTTTATTCATCTGTTTTTTGTGAAAAAAGAATTAGAATCGATGTCCCCTTTCCCCTTTCACTTTCACTTGCACTTTGTAATCTAAGCCAAAGGCTCAAAAGCAGAGTGGGATCAGTGGGTGTACCATGCCCTGGTGAGTGGGGAGGGCATTAGCTTTCAAGCATCCATGTCTCTCAGTCGAAAAAAGATGCATTGCCCATCAAATAATGCAATCATTTGAGATGCTTTTTCAGGAGAAACTGTTAGGAAGACGGCATATGGTCCAAAGAGATTTTCTTTTCCTTTCTTTTCTTTCTTTTTTTTTTTTCTTTTTTCCTATTCAATATGGGAAAGGGGAAAGGAATATGGTCCAAAAGAGATTTGAAAATCCAATCTCAATTCTCCATATGGATATCTTAGATTATTCTGTGATTAGCTAAATTGATTTTTGATAATATGGTCTCTTGTTAATGGACTGTCTAAAGCTTTCTCTTTATTTGGCTAATAGCCTGCTACTGACCTACCCAAACAAGGATTCGGATCCTCTCCATGAGAAGACTTGAAATAGAGAGGAACGATTTTATAATTTTGATTTTATTTTGTTGCATCAAACAGTATACAAACAATGTGTCATCATCAATCATGTACATCTAATCATGGCTCTCTTTTCTTTTTTTTTTAATTAGAAAAAAAAAATTAAAAAAAAAAAAATCATGGCTCATTTTTCACTTGAAATGGAGTTGAAGAGCATCTTATTCCACCCAACCTATGCTATGGCACTAGTGGTCCAACCTTCTAAAAAAAAAATCTGAAAAAGACAGTGTGATGATGCGTAAGGCCTACTAGCCTATATGAAGACAATAAAAGATTGGGGTTAGGCTCGTTTGATTGGATGATTTAGGTGTGAGCATAATGGCAGAAACAATGTTAAAATCTATGTCATTAACAAGATTATTATGATTATGACAGATAAAATCTTTGAAGGGGAGTGTGAGGTTGTGATAACTTCAACAAGCTGGTTCACATCATTGTGAATTTGTGGGGATGGGCTTGGCACTCTCAGCCTGATTTTTGTAACCAAAACCATATCTTAATGGTCAACTTAAGAGCCAGATAATAACACGTATCTTATACCAGAAAGAATGACTACAAAAATGATAAGGACAAGAAAGGAGCTTCACTCATTTCAGAAGTGGAGAATTGATTGAAACTGATCCCTCTAAAGTCTCTAACTCTTCAACAAACAGCAACACTCAGAAAAAGAGTACATATTGACAGTATTTCTACTTTCAAACCCAGAAGAAAAAGAGAGACAAAATTGTTTTGAAGACAGTTTCCCTTGTACTCATGGTTATCCATGTATCTCTTTTATGAAGATTTCTGGTTCTGTTTCATAAGCAGGCCTCCACTCGAGTATGATTGGGGTCCAATACCCTTCAAATTCCAACTATACTGTTATAAGTACCATAAACTGCAAAAAGCAGTCCACATGACAAGATGCAAAAATCCAATGCTCTTTGCCAGAAATGCAGAGAAGAACCAAATAATATTAGGTGAAATGACGCTGGCAAAACATATGAGATCAGTGCACATACAGTACTTCCCACAAGCGAGGCAAATATGCCGAATCCTGGCACGCATGAGGCCAAGACTGCCAAGCTGACCACCAAAATTGCACGACTCACATACATTGCAAGCTTCCCTATTCTTGTTGTTGAATAATCACTTCTGTAGATGAGCTTCTGAATCCATTTCCCCTTTTCTAAATTTGCTTCCACAATCTCGTTAATTGGATGTAGCATGACTGGGAATGTGAAGATTATTCCCAAGCACAGGCCTATCTGTTGGCAGGCATCACAAAATTATTTAAGCTGCAACATACTAGTATCTTAAACGCTTCACTGAACTTATGATACAAAGGAACATGGTAAAGTGTTAAAAGTAACATAACATGAGACGCTCATTGAACTTTAGTTTCAGAGAACTCCCCTAATACAAATTCACTAAATTGATATGTTATGACCCAGCAAATTTGACCTTTAACTCCTACTTTTCACCTGGACCAAGATGATTATGTTGTATTTATTTCCTTTTGTGTGGACTGGCATAGTCATTTAGCTGTTTAGGCCCATAATGGGCTGGGCCAATTTTTGTTGACACTTGAGGAAGTTGTACTCTCACCCTATATATAAGTGAAGTTGGCCCATTAGACTTCATTATGTCAATCAGTGAAAAATAGAGTTCAAGTAGTAGTCTCCTTTACACACATGCACATGTTCTATTCAAACTTGGGGCATAACGATCTGGGGAAATTGGAAAGTTCATCTTCTAACAGAAGTATGTGTTACATTTTCTCACTCTTGATTTACACATGCTGCGAAGGAGCATAACATTTCGTTTAATTCTAACATATTAACCTAGTGAAGAGTACCATAGATCACCATTTCATCATTTTTTTAATACTCACATGTTTCCAAACATGGCACTACAGCTATATATATTCAAAGATAATAATTACATACGGAAAGTTATGCTAGGAGAAGAAAAGTATTTTGGTTTTAATAAAACATAATTTGACGAGCACATGCATAGACACAAATTTGTTTGTATCAATATAGACATACATTCATATGGATAATAATAATAATAACAAGTGTTCTTATCTTGCACAGCATGGAGACGTGTATCCAATAAGTTTTATATAATTATGACATTGTATACTACTGCAAGATGCTCCCTGTCACACAAGTCAATAGCAATTATGAGACAATAGCAAAGTATACTGCTTGGCATTGCATCATATAAGTATTCCTTAGAGCAGTAGGTGAAGGAAACTGGATCTTACTCTTCTCAATTAGCCATAAGTTCAGACTATCTTTCACTTATTTACTCCTACTGCGAGATAACGATTAGGCTTAAATACAAGGCATGGAGTGGATAAGTGAAACGGTACTTTGAAATTAACACTGATCATTCAAGAAACCCAAAAAGTAGAGAAGGGCAGAGCATTATGTATCATGAGCAAGTGTAAGTGAATGATACATAAGCAATGCTATTTAGCAGACTATTAAACAACTATCACGTCATAATCTACTAAATAGCATTACTCTTAATCCATGTATTATGAGTACATAAGAATGATGTGATAGTCGTATAACAGTTTACTAAATAGCATTACCTATAATACATGTATAATATGCTAGGACATATAAAAGCGCGAAAAACAAGAGAGTGGATCACACATTACCTGAACTGCTATAGTCCAACAATTATGGGGCAGATTAAGAGTGACAATATCTTTAGTCTGTTCACCATAAGCCATGTAACCAAAAAATCCAAACAAAATATACACAAGGGTTATCCCTGTGAAAGCCGTCGCCAGCAGCTTGGGGAAAGTGCATTTGTCCTTCATCGAGGCTTCCAAGGCCAATGTCATCCCAAAACCCTCAAAGCCAAAAACCGCCATCCCTCCTGCGAACGGTAATGCTCCTATGGATGTGATTGCCGTCCTATCTCTAAACGAAAATTCGCTTCCTAACACTTGCTGTACATCCTCCTTCACCACAATTGCCATTGCTAACACATTACAAATATTGGCAAAGATGCTAAAAGGTGCTAAAGCTGATAGACTGCCTATCCATGACAAACCAATTTCAATTGGCACTAACAAAAATATGTAAGACGCCAAGGTGAAGCCATGGCCTTTGAATATCGATGAAAGGCTTTGTGCAATGAATACTAGATATGCCACTGAACCTGCACATTGGGAAATCAAAATAAGGAATTCTGATAGATAACCACCTGTCCTTCCCAAGCATTTATAACCCAAGTCGCCGTAGGTTTTCGTTTCCATTGATTCTCCTTCTGATTCCAACTTTTGTCTGCATTGAACCTGTCGACCCAGAAAAGTAAATATAACCTTCGGATGATGAAAAGTTCCCAAAAGTGCAGAGTACTATAAAGCTTGTTGCTCCATTTAATTCCAACTTTTGAAAAAAAAAAAATAATAGGGAAACTTCAGAAAACCCCATGAAATTCCACGCGTTTTGAAATGACGCATCAAAGTTTAGAAATTCTCAATTTAGGTGAACTTCCTATTTTGATTAATCTATGTAAATCTTTTTGCTCAATAATTTATATGGAAATCTTTTTGCTCTATAAACAACCAAAGACTAAATTTCAAAGATACACAATACAAATCTATATAAGGCTACATTTTGGGACATCCACCAAGTGATCCAGGGAAAAAAAAAAAAGAGCATAAATCTCGATTTTCTTAAAGATTGTAGTCCAAATCAGCAAATGGGGAGAAAGAGAAAAGAAAGAAAGAAAGAAAAAGTTGATGAATGAACTGACAAGGAGAAGCATGCAGTAGTAGCTGGAGACAGCAGCAATGAAAACGCCAAGCGACCCGGCAAGCCAACCGGCAACTCTGAAAGCGAAAGGGAGCCCCAACACGCCCGTCCCAACAACAGAAACTATTATATTTCCTAGTGTTTGAGCCGTGGAAGATGTCCCTGTCGAAGAAGATTCAAGCAAAGGAACTGAAACGCCGTCGCCTTTTCTTTGTCGCTCCATTTTTTGAAGCAAAACTTGTGAGTAAAGCTGTGTGTTATAGACGACGCCCTTCAAAGCAGGAAGTAATTAAACATTTAAAACATCCCAACAAAGATAATACATCGATCCTAGGATGTGATTTTGTTGGGATTTGATCCATCGTTTTAAGCTGTCATTGTGACGTATGTGATGCACATTTTATGTCTGACAGCTAAAAATTAATGTGGAAGGCGTTAAATCATCCACAGCTGTTTTGTTGTCATTTTTTCTAAACTTAAAAATTTAAACTATTTTTTATTTTTTTATATATGTACACTCCATAATAATTTCTTTTAATCATTCATATACTAATTAAATTTTTTTTTTTACTTTTTTTTTATTTTTTTATCATTTTTTTTAATAGCTTGGTTCATTGGGATATACAAAAAAATAGAGTATTGAGTTTTATTATTATTATTATTATAAGCATTGAGTTTGCTACAGTAAAACTCAATACTTTGGATTTGACTTGTAGCAAATTCAAGCTTTAGAGAACTGATTGAGAAGCTGCTGTGGGCCACATTTTATGATTTTTTTTTAAAATTTTTTAAATATTTAAATAAGGGAATAAGTTATAGGAGATCTGCTGTGAATGCTCTCAACAATTTGTTAGTCACATGATTGACAATTTGAAACCACTTTTAAGAGCAGTCCACAAAATAAGAGAGTGAGAATTTGCATTACCCATGTCTCAGATCTAATCTGCTCGGTTCATATCTGTTCATAAATCAGTAAAAGTTTAAGTCATAGATTGTTCTTTAATTATTAAGATGTTTTTGTCCAAGTCTATGATTGCGTAATTTCATAGCTTTATGCTATATTTATATGAATTTTATGCTCTGATGTAAGAGCTTTATGCTCTTGATTTATTATCAATTGAATTTGACAGATTCACACTCATAAAAAACAAAACAACACTCATAAAAAACAAAACAAAACAAAACAAAGCACTTACATCTGACTCAGCATTTTAGCTATCTACTTTCACTTTTTCATTTAAAATATTATTTCTTTATCTACTTTTCATATTCCCAAAAAAATCCTTTAATTTTTTTTTATCAATATAAATTATAGATTACTAAACAATAATGCTTAGCAAATTTGTAGCAACTCAGCAAATCTTTAACTAATTTGCTGAATCAGATATAGAGTATTTTTGCTACAAGACTAGCCAAAATAGCTTTTTAACTACTTCACAGTCACAAAATAGTATATTTCAATTGGAAAATGCTAGAAATATGATGCAAGCCTCGGATAAAACGTACTCGTAAAAATCAGACTATAAAGGGTAGAGGGTGTTCAAGACATTATATACATATGGTGGAATATCGTAACAAAATACTATCAATTTTACTATAATTCTTTTACAAATTGATTGTTAAACTATCATTTATCTTAAAAATTTAAGAAGTAATAAATTTAAACATTTAATTAATATTCTATAAATGATTAAAACAATGTTTTAACTCAAAACTTTTTATTTTAATACTATATTAAGTATCACTTGTTTCAAAAATTTAAACTAATAAAAAAAATAAATTTAATCATTTAATTAATATATTTATATTGCAACCGCTAAATTAGCAACTTAACAATGACGCGACAAAAACTACATAAAGCATCACGTTAGCCTATAAGGAATATATTGTAAATTTTGTAGGGTACATAGAAATGCCGATTCTGATATGGAGATAAAGCTGCCACAAATTGGATTCTTCTGAAGATTTATACTAAGCATATTGAATTGGATCTCAAAACACGTGGCCAAAAGTTGCAGGCCTCACGAGGAGGTGGGGAAGAATCAAAGCCACCACGACTCGTTTTGTCGTAAACGGCGTTTTGTGGTTCTAGGATATTCGAAATTGTCTCAGCTTGGTTGGTTCATTAGATGATATCACATGCAGATAAACAATCTTTTAGGGACTTATTTCAGGAAGGGTATCTGCTATCCTTCACACGTTTGGGAGGGAAATAATTTCGCACCAGAGCATTACTTTTTGATGGTAGAAAATTAGAAATTAACGAACAGAATCTTATGAAGGTCATTAAGGTGCATTTGTGATTAGGATTTTATAAACAAAAAGTTCTATTTTTAAATTAAATTGCACAACATAAATTGTTTGGATTAACATTTTAAAAAAATTATGATTTGAAAATATAAAAAATTTATGTTTTATGTTTTCAAATCACAGACAATGAAGTATTTTTTTAAAAATGTACAACTTTAAAAGTTAAACTGAAATTTTAAAAGTCAAAATATAATTTTACTAAATACTTAACTGCACTTTTAAAAATTACGTTTTTAAATCACATATTTTAAAATCTTTATTTTAAATCATACTTTTTGAGGACCTCACCTCTACCACAAAGTTGCTTAATAATTCTTTTCTGTCAATTTATTTAAAGACACCCTTTAATAAGTGAAAAAGGATCCTCTCCATTTCTATCCTCTCCATTTCCAGCCGGTTAGGCTTAAATGAGTGGCAGAGTTGTAATTTTACTTTCCATTGAAAAATGAAATTATAATTCTACCACTCTTTTAAGCTTAACCGGCTCCTCTCCATTTCCTTTGAAATGGAGAGGAACCGGGTCCTTAATAAGTAGAGATATAATTGTAACACTTGACTCCTCAAGGAGTTCTATTCTTAGTTGGATGAAGACTTGAGTATTATTGAGACATCCTACAAGACGTTCTCTTATTGGAAAAGAAATACAAATCCTACTAAGCCTCGAAGACTCAGAAACAAGGGGCCCATAACAAGATATATGAAACACATGTCTCTATCTCAATAGGTTCAAGCTATATTATTTATCAATATTCTTCTCCTATTTTTTTACTTTTCAAAATTATCATTGAATTCATAAATTTTATGTGTAGACTCACATGAGACGTATAGATCTAATAATAATTTTAAAAAGTAAAAAAATAAGAGAAGAAAATGCAACATTTTTTCATCATAATATCCATTATATCTCAATGCTATAATGGATTTTGGCCAAAAGACTAATGAAAACGTTCATATCTGAAAGGTGTGAATGATGATGACACCAATCCTCCATTCTGCTCTATCTACAGCTGAACCTTCTCAGTTCATCTAATAAAAAGAAAAGAATAGAAAAGATGAGAACAAAAGAAACAACTGCTGCATGGCTAACTTCCATAAATTGCAAACATGTTCATAAACTACAGAAGGCAAACAATTGCCACGTCCAAAGTGTGTTACGACCTCTTTAACTACAAGCGAACTGTGCTTTCTATTCTCTCCCAACTACTTTTCATAATATATCCAACTGTTTGAGGCATGTCTCTGACTAATAGCACTAGGCGGTTGCATTTGTACAGTGTATTTCCCACCCAAAATTTTCCAAATGCTGGAAGATCCCAGGAACATTCAGATGGCCTCCAAACCATAGGGCTCGCAAACACAGTCTATAGCATGCATCAGTTTCCTCCTAGGCCCCACTGCATTTGCACCCATATCCTTGAGCTTCTTCATTGTTAAATTCACCAACTGAAATTTATTAACACTCTTCCTCTGAAAAATCCTCGCAAACTGACCCAGTCCAAGTGATGCTAACCACCTGCTTAATCCACCAGCTTTTTGAAGCTTCCTCTCAAGATTTGATGCCCTGAGCCTTTGATTTAGCAACATTCCCCCATCGAGGATGATACTGGGGCAATGTAAAAGTCTAGGCCGCTTGATTGCTTTCGAAGCGTCAGATACCCCAAATCCTTTATAAATCTTCGAGGTACCAACTTGATCCGGCTTTCCTGCTTCTGTTCTTAAATCTAGCCTTGGTGGCTTGGCTAATGTTGGCATGTCTTGAGCAGGAGCTTTTCTCGCAAATTGAATACCCTGTTTATGAGCCAATGACATTGACTTCTCTCGTTCCTCAATTGAAGGCATTCCGGAACATATATCAATTGGAGGTTGTATTTGGTTAGTCGCTGTTTTTTGGGTTGTGGCTTGCGGCTGATTTGGTTCCAGGTTTTGAGTTGGCAACTTTTTGGTAGCAGGTAGAGGAGGCACCAAAATGGTGATCCTCTGCTTTTTCACAATCACCCAACTATCTTCTCCCTGTAGGTCCAGATCATTATTGGACTTTGATGAGTCAATGTGGCCGCTTGGCGTGATATTCTTGTTTGTAGGGATTGCCACAAGCTGTCTTTGCTTTGTTTTCACCATCAGTAGAAAATCTGCTTGTTATACCCTACGAAATAGACTCAGAATATTCAATATATTTGCTGGATCACAAGGAATGTGAGTGATAGTCTAACACTTTACTAGACTTCTTTTTTTTTTTTTTCGGTAGGAGGGCCGTGCGCGGGAGGGGGGGGGGGGTTGGTGTTGAGATTGTTGAAACTATTCAATTTGGTGAAAAGTAAAGACAGAGAGAAAAAAACAGCACACATAATGTCTACATGGTTTCGTCATTGTGCCTACATCCACGGGAGTGAGTGGCTTTTCATTATGTTCAACAATGGATAGGGTTACAACCCATATATACTGACACTAGTTAAAACCCTAGCTTGGTACATTGAAAATTCCCAATTTACTGGCTTTTCACAAGCTCAAATGTTCGTCATTCTTTTGAATTTCATTTCCTTGTTTCCTGCCTATTTTGCTTTTATAGATAAATCTTTTATTGTTATCACAACATCTTTTTTCAATTTGTGACAAAAAGGGGAGAGTACTTGTTATTTCTGTTTTGATTTATTCTGTAATTCACAGGTTACTTTCAGTGTTGTGGTAGACAAGTACAATGAGACAAAAAGCTTTCAAAATAAATAGTATAGGTTGTGCCATTTTTATTTACTTACAGTGCTATGTATTGAGCTTGAGTCATTTTCGATTATGGCTTCTATGTCTGCAGTAAGTGGTTAATAGAGTTTTATTATAAATTGCTAAAGAAGAAGATAATTATATCCATATTGTGTTAGCATATTCTGTAAAACAAAAACAACAGGACTAAGTATAAGTATAAAGAGTCATGCCGTTTGTGAAAGAAGAGTCATTACACATTCTCTGAAAACACTGTTACGAGCTAAGTCATCTAACTAAGATGGAAGAGATTTAGAAACTTCGGACGTTGATCTAAGGTGGTTAGATTGGTCCTCACATAACCTAATGTTGGTTAAAGTTGTAATAATACACGAGTAGTTAGTTTTTTAACTTGAAAAATAATGATTTTCATAAAACTATTCGTGGGCGTTCAGGCCGTATATTTTTGTTCGAATAGTAAACTCGAGGTGTTGCACAGATTGTTTCGTTCAGAGCACGTCTGAAACTCTGCTCATACTATGCCACCACAAATTTAACATAATGATACCAATAACAAAGACACTACCTAACAGTAGAATACATACAACTCCAACATAGCAACAAATGGACCAAACAAGAATTACTTTGAGGAGAACGAACAATTAGCACATGTGCAAAATATAGTGTGGAGCATGAAGGAAACAAAACCTTTTCCAAGATCACTTGCATTCGATATCGGAAACAGATTGAGCAGTCCACTCCATCTGCTTAATCATAAGGCAGATAAGATGAAGTTTGACTCTGAGAAGAGGCAAATACAAATGAATACCTACCAACGACAGGTACTCACTTGAGAAGTGGCATCAAGTTTTTATAAGTGAGATTTTCTGCTACAAAGGCTCCACTAGAGATCAGTAGTTTTCAAACACTTATATGTCTCCTCATGTACCTTCCTATTACAGGTGCAGGCCTTTTTCCCTTCGGAGGTTCTCTGTTGGAGATTAAAACAATATGACCAAGCTCATTTCTAAGTGTACAAGGTCATCTATGCGTGACTCTTCAGGATTAATTTGAATTAAATCTTAGCGCATATATATGCTGCATGCTTGATACAACAATGGAGGCCACTATTACAATAGTATGTGTCTAACTGTCAATATTGCCTATCCAACTTGTTCATCAGAGACTGCACCTCCAAAAATCAATAAGATCACAAACCATAACGCGCATTTACATCTTGACATTCCTCTATTTAGCTCTGAGATATTTAACCTAAAAATCCTTTTTATTCAATAAATCTATTGGCACTTATGAGTCCAATAATAGTTTTTATGTTGTCAATTTTCAAGGGTTCTAAGATTTAGAGAAGTGCAGATATATGCAATCGTTGCCTTTTCAACCTAACCAACCCCTCAACTAACCACTAACTCTACAAACATATAGGTAACAGGCGCATTCTCTAAATTGCGTCAAGTTGGCTGGGTAACCATTTTTTTTTTTTTTTGATAAGTAAAATAAAAAATTCGGCTACTCAACTAACTTGATACAATTTAGACAAACCATAACGCGTGTTTACATCTTGACATTCCTCTATCTAACTCTGAGATATTTAACCTGTAAAACCCTTTACTCAATAAATCTATTGGCATTTATGAGTCCAATAATAGTTTTTATGTTGTCAATTTTCAAGGGTTCTAAAATTTGGAGAAGTACAGATAAATGCAATCGTTGCCTTTTCAACCAAACCAACCCCTCAACTAAAAACTAACTCTACAAACATATAGACGCATTCTCTAAATTGCATCAAGTTAGTTGAGTAGCCGAATTTTAAAAAGCTGAACTAACTAACTACATGGTAGAAAAATTAAACCTTGTCACATTCTTTTCCAGATCTTTTTCTTTAAAAATCTGGGTCTGTTTGTATGTGCCTAAACTTCAAAATTTGATCAACATTTGGATACAACAATACCCAATACCATGGTTGGTTCGGATCAGATTCATTCCCCAGTAAAGTACGTAAAGAGTGAACAAAGGCACAGTTTTTATGAAACCAAATTATGGGTATAAGAATCCAGAAAAAAAATGATGGGAATAAGAAGAAAATCACGAAGCGGATCAGAGACTTCAGAAAATTACCAGTAGTCCGAGCCGTTGAACGAGAGCTCCAAAGCCCTGAAAGAGCAAGAACGGATGATCAGATCAAGATAATGGAAATGAGTTTAAAAAAAAAAAAAATGAAATTCAAGACCAATTTGGAGTGTACTTTGAGAGTCGCTGAATTACCGAGACAGAACCAAATCCGGGTTTACAGTTTGGTTTCGGATTGAATTTGTGAAGGTTCTATGCGTGCGTGGGTGTCTACTCGTATTACTTTTGTTACGGCGATAATAAGTCGCCCAAAAGAGGCTTTTTTGGTATAGGCTATGGCGGCTATGCAGAGCTGTGATGACGAAAGACCTGTCTGAGGTAGTTTAAAAGGCGAAAGTACAGGGTCGTTACGATAAAAGAAAAATTAGATCCATGGGTGCGACACGCCGTTTTCTATTTAGACGACATCGATTTTAATCCGTGATAAGCCAAAGGCCCAAACCAAATGGAAGGAATACTTTGCTTTTGGAAACGGCACGATGGTTTTAGAGCCGTGTAGATTTCGTGCTGTTGATCGTTTGGCATACTCTGATAGGGTTCCTTAAGGCTTGTTTGGCAAAAGGCTGGATTTTAGTTTTTTAAAACCCTAAAAAAATCACATCAAAATATTCTCACTTTTTATATTTAATCAATTATTATTTAATAACTTTTTCTACTTTTTATATAACATCGAACACTTTTTATTATCGTTGGGGTTTGGGCCCAAAAGATATATGTAGGCCCATATCCCATTTACTAATTCGGACCGCATGTGAAGGGCCCATGCCTATATAGTGGCCGACCCTTGCTACAAGGGTCGGTTGCTACGATAAGGGCCGTAACAATCTAGGTTCGGTTCTCTAGCTGAAAAATATGATGAACCTTGATGGAGAAATGATAATGTTCATTATGGCTCACATTTAAGGCAACCGATCTCAATTGTCGCCCCGCGTCTTTCCAAGATTCACCCACTCCAGGGATACAATTGATGTGACAAGCAAGCAAAAGCTCATACGCCATGGACCAGTATATGTGTGACACGTGGAGGGATTTTTATTGGCCTGTATGGGCATAGAAGAAAATAGGAATCTTAAGGCCCCACCGCAGAGGCTCATTAAATGAGCCTCGGGGGGTCCGCCACTATATAAAAAGGGAGAGAAGCTCGGTTGAGAAAGTAAGTAACATAATCCACAAAAATACTCTAAGTCATTTCAGTAAGAGATCAACTCTCTAAGATAAAACTAACTTAGGCATCGGAGCTATCCCCTGCTAGCAACTCCTGGCAAACTCTAATATCTAATCTTTTTTTGTTCTCAAGTTCACGTGAAGTTGGATTCGGAAACTGTCCTAACAATTACTATTTAAATAAAAAACTAACTAAAAAATAAAACTTTTTCACTTTTATATACAAAAAATTTATAACAATCTTTTTACTTTATATTACATCAAAATTCAAAAACCTTCCACCTCAATCCAATGATTTGCCAAACATACCACCATTAATCCGTTTCGGTGTGTCAAAGATACAGTAGACCAATGACTATTTGAAGTTGAGGGCATTATCCTTTCATGAAAATAAAATATAAATGCTAAATACTATAATTCTATCTAAATAAATATTGATGTGGCACTTCAAATCAACGATTTGATCTTTTTTTCTTTTTTATTCATTTAACAAGAATTAAAAAAATGGCCGCTTATTTTGTTACACCCACCTCATACCAGCTATCATGGCCTGTGATATGGCGTAAAAATGAGCCCCAAAATCAGTTTTTTTTTTTACCAGGTGATGATCCAAAGGCTTCACTCTTACAAAACATGATGGTTAAAAGAAACTTGAGAAAATTGTTAGAAAGTTTCCACTCTAGGATGAATCAGCTAGATGCATGAATCTCCCATTAATTGGTTAGAAGACTCACGTGGTTTATGTATGGGTGGATAAATCTGAATTGATTGTTGAGTCTGTCACCGTTTTTTTTTTTGGGGTAATTATAAATCACAGTTCAGGCTGAATGAGTTCATTCAGCTTGGGTAATTTTTTTTTTATGGTGGGTCCCACATGATTAAATTTTTATTTTATTTTTTTATTTTTTATAACTCTCATCTAGCTTTGGGCTGAAGCCCAAGGCTGATGAGTATCACGACTCTTTTTTTTTTGTTAGCTTGTAGGTGTTTCTAGGATTTCGCGCAGTGTTTAGAATATCGAAGTTTGAACCTTAGAAGTGCAAAGTTCGAACTTCGATACTTTCAAGTAGAGCTGTAAATGAGCTCGCCTGTTCGCGAGCGCGCTTGATACCCGCTCGGTTAAACTCGACCCGAGCTCGAGCTCGATACAGTACAAACCCGCTCTTTACTGTAAAAGCCCACTCAATTAGTTAGTGATACATACCCGACTCGCTCGACTAAGCTCGATAAAGGCTCGCGAGCCTAGCTCATTAAGGCTTAAATAGACCGACTTGTTTAAGGCTCACGAGCCTAACTCATTTAAGGCTTGAATAAACCGGCTTATTATTATCATTATAAGATTTAAGTTATCTAACATTGTACTCATCACTTATGCCATATAATTATATAAACACTAGATCAAATGATAATAGGAATATAATAAAAATTTGTTAGGTTTAGTCATTATAAGTTATCGAATATTGTACTTATGCCATATAATTATATAAACACTGGATCAAATAATAATAGGAATAAAATAAAACTTTGTTAAGTTTAATCATTACAATTTATATCATTGATTCATTATCATTATATACTTAGCAATACTATTAATATTGTCTCAAATTAAATGATTAGTATTATAATGAACAATGTATATTATTAACATATACTAAACTAATACCATTAAGTTAATAAATCAATTAATTAAAATAGGTTATAAGTAGGTTATAACTTAATAAATGAGCCGAGCTGCCCATTTAAGGCTTGATATGTCTTAAATGACCATAACTGGCCCATTTAAGGCTCGAAAAGCCTTTTTATCAAACTTGAAATCGACTCGTTAAAGCCTTTTAATTGAGCTCGAGAACTCGCAAGCTTGAACTCGAGCTTGGGTGTTGTCTAACGAGCCGAGCTTGAGCTGGGGTTTCTAAGCCCGGCTCGAGCTCAAGTTCGGCTCGTTTAAATATTTTCTTAAATGAGCCGAGCTGAAAATCTTAAAGCTCGACTCGATTACAGCCCTACTTTCAAGTGAATTCCTGGAAGCGCCGCACCGCTTGGTTTTTATGCAAAATTTCAATTTTTCCCAATATTTCTGCCTATAATAAATAGGCCGAACTGCAACGCTTTTTATTCATTCAAAAATTTTATTTCCTACGTACAGAAAATCTGAAAGAATGAAAAAAAAAAAAATATATATATATATATATATATATAAAAGAGAAATATTTGGAATACTAATAAGCTTTAAAATTTAAAGCTTTGGAGCTACAAGAAGTGAGCGTATTATGTATAATTTTTTTTATCCCTTGGACACTCTTTCTTAGGGTTTCAGTCTGGATCATCCGAGTATGTGTTTTTCTCAGACTCACTTTCCTTGTTAGATTTGAATTCTTCTTTCTCAGAATCTCATTTAGGATGATTAGATCCTACCTCTTCTTCAGAGTTCAGATTTATTCCCAACTCAGTTCATTATTTTTCTCTTCTCATCTTCTGTAAATCTGAATCTGAACTCAAAGAAGAGGTATGATCTAATAATCCTGAATGGGGGGGTATGAGAAAGAGGAATCCAAATCTGAAGGGAAAAGTAAATCTAAAGGAAAACAGACTTGAATGATCCAAACTAGAACCCTAAGAAGGAGTTCTTAGGGATTAAAAAAAAAAAAAAAAATTATACTTAGTATTCCCACTTCAAGTAGCTCTAAAACTTAAAATTTAAAGCTTGTTATTATTCTAAGTACAGGATGATTAGATCCTACTTTTTCTTCGAGTTAAGATTCCTCCCTACCAGGGGTGGAGCCACATAGCCCCTTGGGGGTTTGTGGCACCCCCCAAATTTTTTAATTTTTTTAAATAAATTTTAAAAATTTAATTTTGACCCTCTAAATGTTTTTTTTTTTAATTTTGACTCAAATTTTTTAATTTTTAAAAATATACCCTTCAAAAATTTAATTTTGACCCCCTCAATTATTATTTTTTTCAATACCCTTAAAAATTTATTTTTGACCTCCTAAATTTTTTTTTTTTTTTTCAATTTGGCCCCCAAATCCAAAAGGTTAACTACGCCCTGCTCCCTACCTCAGTTGATTATCCTGAATGGGAGTCTGAGAAAGAAGGATCCGAATCCGAGAAAGAAGGATCCGAATCCGAATCTGAGAAAAAAGGATTAAAGCATTAACGACAGCCATACCCTAAAGTTATTCTCCTTCTCTAAATAGGCAATCTCTACACAGCATGTTATTACCGCAGGAATCGGTCTAGACCCGAGAGTATTCCGTCAGTGATTATACAATTCAAGTTGTATTCCAACTTGACAACAAGTATAAAAGTCGTATTTAGATAGAAAGCATCAAGATCATCAGTGAAAATGACCACCACCTTTTGAGATTTTGTGCAATTATTCCAATTTGGAACGTTTATTTCACAATTATTTTAGTTTCAATGGGATAATTGATTTTTTTTTTTCTTTTTGACAAAGACTATTTATTTAATATTTGTTAAATCTGCTATATCTAAGATAAAATTGCATCGTTATCCTATTTTTAGAGAAATTAGAGGCATGGAAAACAACAAGAGAAAACGACTTCTGCGGATAAGGCAAAGAACAAGTCAAATGCGCAAAGTTGACATCAACAATCTAAAATAAATAATCACACGTGCCTATCTTCTAAGTCAAGAAAAAAATAAAAGAAAATTTTTCTGGCTACATCACTTTTGAAATTATATTTTTAAACTTTTTTAAAAAAATGTCAATTTAAAATTGTTATGTTTAAAAAGTTTGTAATATTAATCTTCATGTTTAAATTAATAAATAAAATTATTAAAATATCACTTAAATATTTATAAAATTATTAAAATATATTGATTTAATAATTAAAAATAAAAAAATAAAATATTTTAAAAATTTATTGTTGAATTTAGACGAGATCAAGATGGTTAATATTATAAACTTTTAAAATATAATAAATTAATATTTTTTAAAGTTTAAAAATATAATCGTAAAAATGATAAAAAATAGGGTGGTAAGTGAAAAAAAGCAAATAAATAAATAAATAAATTGTCGAGGAAAGCGCGGATGATTACGGTTCAAACACTGCCTGTTTTTCTGTTTTTTTTTTTTTTTCTATTCCAAACTGCCTGGTTACGCGCTTACAACCTTGCCCCCAAAGAAATCTGAAACCGCATACCGTTGTTCTCTTTGCTTGGCAGCAATATTCACAATTGCAAGAGCAAAGTTTTGTTGAGAAAATTGAGGAAGGTGATCAAAAAATTTCTCATCAAACAAACGGAAAAAGTGAGCTGAAGGTATTTTTAAGGGGTTGGGAAGGTGAATTGAGGTTGTGGGGTACTGAGGAGAAAATGAAATTCGGGGAGACTTTTACTGAGTACCTGCACGGAGACCAGGAGTGGTTCTTGGAGAAATGTTCCCATGTCGAGTATAAGCGCCTCAAGAAAGTCCTAAAGAGCTGTCGGAGTTGCAAAGGCTTCAGTGATTCTTGGAATTCTGAATGTCAATGTGAATCTTGCGAACGTAAGTTTTTTTTTTTTTTTTCTTGGGAATTATTGGAATTGATTATAGTTTATACTCTAGATATTGACATTGTTCGATTTTTGGGGTTGTTAATTGATGAAAAATATTGGGAAATGACAGTAAAAAAGCGCTGATTTGTAAAGCAAACGGCAGCAAAAACTTTCAATTTTGTGTTACATTTTGTTGATGCGGATTTTTGACGGTGAGACTAAAAATGAAAAGACCACCGGAGTAATGCCGGCGTAGTGCCGGCGGGGAAATCTCCGGTTGTTAAGTCAAACAATTTGCTGTGAAGAAACCTCAATAGAATTTCAAGGTATTTTGTGTCATGCCTTCATTGGAGTTTGGGACCCTTTCTTATTAGGGTTTTGAAGGCGTATTTCCTGATTTTTCACCCTCTTAATGGGTACACAGCTATGTAACAACTATCTAATGGTCTGAAATCTTGATATTTTATGGCTATGTAATTGAGTTGAGCTTGGTGATTTATCAGTTGTCCCCCATTCCTGAGTTTGACGTGCATTGTGCTAGTCTGACTATGGGAATCCATTCGGCTTGGGTATGGTAGTCAGACGACTAGTTTTTCACATTGCGTCTTTGAGTTTTGGTTTTGGCGAGGTTTCTAGGGAAATTTTCTATATTTACATGTTTGGATCAAATCAACCAGGTATCAATGACTGACAAATTTCTGAGTTTCTGAAAAACATCTTAGTATACTTCCCGTTGGTCAGCTTAGTCGTGGCTGAGCACCTCCTTATATTAGACAAACCTACTGCAGAAAATTTCTTAGTGTACTTCGGTTAGCTTGGATATAGCTAAGTCTCATTTAAAATGAGTAATGCTATATACTATACCACTATAATGGATTGTCAGTGCCATTTCAGTATAATGGGATAGTGGTGGAGCCTCTGCCAAGCTGAACCCAGTCCCTTGAATCTTTTGTTGAAGAATCAGAACCAGATCTGACTTTCTTGTAATTTGTGGTCACATCTGTATCATCCTCATCAAGATTGCTAAATGAAAGACCCCATAGGGGGAACTGGACGTCAAGTGTTGATTTTTTGTTTGATCCGCTGGTCCGTCCTCAACAACAGGCTTGTCAACAATTTGAAGCTGGGTGCTTCTCCATCTCAATGTCAGTAGACACTGAGGATGGGGGCGCTTCAACAACTGATGTCTCAAGAGAGACTGATTCTGATTGACTACTAGATGGTACAGAGAGATGCTCTCCATGTGTCAAGTTGGCAGAATTTGTGCCTCTTCCAGAATATTCTGGTTCTTGCTTTGCCTTATTTCGGCTTTGCAACTCATGTGTCAACATTGTTCTGGCTTAAAGTTCAGCATCATGTATGCCGAGTCTTGGATGCAAGAGTACAAATAAATCTTCCAAAAGCAAGCCTCACTCATATCCTGGGCAAAGCTCAATCGTCAGAGCCGCTAAGTTTGGCGCAAGACGCTCAATAGCCAAAGCATGTTTTGTTGTGCATCAAACATTTCAAAGTCATCAAATTCTTCATCATTAGGGAGAGGGAAATCCAACCAATTTTCCAGATGCATGGTGAAGGCCAGCACCTCCTCGGTCAAACCAACAGCATTGCCGATCTCCTCCTCGGATCCTCCTATCCAAGCTGGAGAAAATTCAAAGCGATCTTGGTGATCTCCGACACTACTTTGTTGCTCGACAGCTTTGAAGTCCCGATCTTGAATTTTTTGCTGATTTCCACGAAGTTGCTGCAGATTCCGGAGATCACATCCTCTTCGGATGCTTTGCGATTGGACGGTTCTCCGTGATCGGCTTGATCAAACGGCTGAGGGGGGTTCGAGTTGGGGATCTGAGGAGGAGGGGGTAGGAAAGAGGTGACGCCTTAGAGGGGTTACGGTTTGGTGAGCTTCAGGAGGTATTCTCTGACGCCACATGACGATGGAGTGGACGGTGATGATGGCGAATCTAGCTTCGGTTTCGGTGGTGATTTTGGATCTACGGCATTAGCATTGATGTTGGTAACTTTGTCGTTGTTGTCATTGACGTCTTGCATGGGGTGTCTACAGTTGCGCTTCGGCGTTCATCAATCAAGTCCAAGCCATACGTTTAAAATGATGAGAATCATCATTCTCACATATGACGCGCTAGCTGTTGATGCAGATTTTTGCACGGTCAAATTGAACAAGGTGCACCTGCAAAAAATGAAAAGACAACTAGAGTGACGCCAGTAGGGGATTCTCTGATGGTTAAGTAAGATAATTTTCTCTGAAGTAACCCCAATAGAATTTTAAGTTTTTTTGTGTCATACCTTCATTGGAGTTTGTGTCCCTTATATAGGATTTTGGAGGAGTATCCCCAAATGGTATTTCCTGATCTTTTGCCCAATAATGGGTTGGCTTCAGTTATAGGAATCATGGGTTGGCTTCAATTATAGGGTATGTTTATGCAACCTTAGTCTTATTCTGCTTTAGAATTAGAAGGCTTTGCTTAAGTTTATTGTGTATTTTTTAGAAAAGGACCACGGAATGTTGCTTTAGTCACAAGACTTATGGTCTAGGCTCATATAATAAATAGAACCTTTAAAGGTACTTGAACGTTTCTTAATATTGTTATGGTATATATCCAGGTTGTTTGTCTCTTTTTTTCAATTGAGCAATTTATTTATTGTTAGATTGTAAATGTGCATCTTCATCCAAGTTGTTAATTTCTGCATAAGTGTATCTGAAAGGCGAAGGACGAGGAATGTTTGTTGATCCCTTTTGAGAAGATGTACGATTATTCCATGCCTATTCCTATGGCATTTCAGCATGAGGC
This sequence comes from Betula pendula, assembly GCA_900184695.1. Taxonomy (NCBI): domain Eukaryota; kingdom Viridiplantae; phylum Streptophyta; class Magnoliopsida; order Fagales; family Betulaceae; genus Betula; species Betula pendula. Next base: position 346,614 of record FXXK01000589.1, on the reverse strand, counting down.
TTTATTGATACCTGTTTTGTTTGGTTTTAGTCGCTAAGGAAGATATAAAAGTTTGATGTTTGCCACAGCCTTTTTTGTCGTTGCAGTGATTGATTTTGCTTCTTTGACATACTCTAAACTCATTATTTACTTATTTAGTAGTTCGTAGTCCCTCTTAGGCATCTCCTTCATTCTGCAGTGTGTGATCAGAAGTTCTTTTCTGAGTTGACAAAGGAAGCTTCAGAAATAGCTGGTTGCTTTAGTTCAAGAGTTAGGCATCTCCTTCATCTCCATGTTGCTTCTGGAATGCAGAGATATTTATTGCATTTGCGTCAATGTTTCAAGAATGATCAACAAGCCATGGTACTAGAAGGACAAATGTTGGTTGAATATGTCGCAATGAATGCAATTGCAATCAGAAAAATCCTTAAGAAATATGATAAAGTATGCACAAGACTATAGCTTCTCACTATCCTTGCTAATTTGGTTGATATTCCTCTATATCAAACAATGATTTTTGGTGTTTTGCATCTTCTATTTTAGGTTCATTGCTCTGTGAATGGGAGGAATTTTAAGTCGAAGTTGCAGGCTGAACACATTGAGCTTTTGCAATCACCTTGGCTTATAGAATTGGGTGCTTTTTATTTGAATTTTAATGGATCAAATGATGGAGGGCTTAATGAGTTTTCTGGCCAGTTTTCTTGTGATTTTGATGCAACCCAGCCTGTAATGACATTGATGCTTCCACATTCTATAAAGCTAGAATATGATCTGAATTGTGCCATTTGCTTGGTAAGATCTTACTTTCAGTTGCATTCCTAAGGAAAGAAATTTAGCATTTTGTTTGTGTTCTCTTCCGTGTATTTACTAATGCTCTCACAGGATATTGTCTTTAATCCATATGCTTTGAGTTGCGGTCATCTTTTTTGCAAGTCATGTGCTTGCTCAGCTGGTTCTGTGTTGATTTTCCAAGGCCCTAAAGCTGCAAGTCCGGAATCAAAGTGCCCAATTTGCAGAGAGGTTTGTATTTAGTGCCTGGAAGAATTAGTTGATATCCAAAAGGCCCTTTCTGTGACATTTGTTGCAGACGATTAATTTTTTTTATTCTGCTAGGTATCAAGTTGAAAGTTTTAATTAAGAAACAAAATACAATTACAGGTTCTACCAGGGATGGTGCAAGTTTTGGAGAAACATCATATAAGTATGATTCACCTTATTATACAAATTGGTCAAGCCTTGTCCTTTTAACTTTCTTTATGACCTTCTGCCCCCTTGTAATCATCAGATACTTCCCTGTGTAATAATATGACTCTTATTTTTCATGTATAGCTCTAGAAAGGGAGCAAGGTCTCAAAGCACATGATGAATAACCTACAAAACTTATAGAAGCTCTGTCCAAATTGGACGACTTTTGTTAATGGTACAAGTTCATATTTGGCAATAAGACATGTTCAGTCTACTGGACGATTTTTTGAGAAAATACCAGCCTTTATAATCTTTCCAGAGTTTATCTTCTTTAGCAAACTAGTTGAGAGGTTTTCTGTTGGCAGTAATAAACTTGTAAATTTCTTAGCCTCTCATGGGTTATTGTTATAATTAAGCACATTATATAGATTTCGAAAGAATGAAATTTTATGTTATTTACTTGATCCAAACTTTTTTATCTTTCCTGGTGCAGGTTGGAGTATATACAAAAGCAGTGCACATGGTAGAACTGCATCTGCTCTTGAAAAGAAGGTGAAGAGTTATAAAACCTCCTTTCTTCGAATTAGGAAAATTCACCATTACTGACCCCTAAAACTTCTTACAGGTGCAAAGACTATTGGAAGGAGAGGTTAGCTGCAGAACGTGCTGAGACATTGAAGCAATCTAGGGAGTTTTGGGATTCACAGACTATATATGCCCTTGGGTATTGTTGATTATGTGGTTCTGTTCTTCAGTGCTTCTGATAAAATTCGAAAATACAGTACTAAAAACAACTGGACTGGATTTGGTGGTGCCTTGGAGCATCTTTGGTCAGAATTACTTGAATGCCTCATACCACTTGCGAGGAACACATCCATTTTCTTACTGTTGCCAAATAACTAAAAATTAAAATATATGGTATAATGAAAACAGTGCAATGGCTGCTGGAAATGTAATTGGTTGTTATCATTGACATTTTGAGAGTTGCATGCAATAAAAACTAAATATGAACATATTTTTCTTAGTATCCTGTAGACCCCCTGCATGATGATGGGATTTTAGCCTTTCTCTTATTCCTTTTTTGTTATAACATCATTCTTTGAATTTATAATTATATATTGTTACACAATTTCATTAGCAGAGCACTTGCAAAACGGCTCTGCGATGGAGTGGTAATTCTAGACTTAATGCTAATTAATTCATTCATACCATTAGCTCTAGAAAACAGGAAAGAAAATTATGAAACAGAAATCACACTTTGATACACCTCATGCTTCCTTAGAATACTGGAAAAGTAATGGGATATTAGCGAAGGCCTTATGAAGTAATGTAACTGAAAGTGGGATGTGGTCATTATGTACATCAGACCCAAACGATAGCTACTAGTCTCCCACACATGACCATCAAAGAATGATAGATGTGTTAAACGAAAATAAGTAGAGAAAACATGAGATATATCTACATCTACTTCAAGAGTCCCGAATATCATCAAGTGATGATCAGTTTCACCGCACAAGTTTCTTGTCCCTTCTGTCTTTCAATTCTCGGTGCTCTGATTCGTCTTGGTTCTAATGACTGAAGTTGAATAGAATCAACGAATAGACATCAATGTACGAACTCTCTTTTCTCTCTCTACCTTCTTAGCACTAGGGGTTCTCTTTAGCTTCTGCAATTCCTTCATCACCTCTTTCTCAACTATGTCAATTGAATTCAAGAGTTTCTTCTGTGGTGTGAGAAACTCTTTTTCAACAACATTTTGATTAGCCACTTCACGCAGGATCTTTGGAACTTTACCAACAGCAGGTGTTTGAGGCTTAACAGCTACATTTGGCCTTGGAGAGATCAAAGAGAGATCGTGCTCGAGTTGAGCACCTGACACTAGCACAGAAGGATCAAGAATCCTTTGGCCCTCAGGAACAGGACTCTCAATTTGTAGGCCTTCGACATCTCCCAACCGAGTTCTTCTTCTTTCAATTGCCTAAGAATAGAGTATATCCAGAATTAAATTTATCAGTTACCTAAAAAACACCTTCAAACAACTACAAATGCAAAAATGTACTTTATCACAAGGGAAATGAATCCCATTAAGATCACACTTAAATACAAAAAGACCAATCTTGTTGCTTCATAAAGTTGAGAATAGTGAAGTTTCATAGATAAAAGATGAGATAAATAGCAGAAAACTTTGCCAATTCTATTAACACAATGATAAAGAATATAAGAACAGCAAGGGAGTTTGATCAAGACTGTTGACCAAACAAAAAAAAAAAATTCTAACATTTTCTGACCTAATTTCTTTGGGAAATATATCTAATCAAAAATACATGTGAACAATATTAACATCAATTGGCATGAACATTCAACTAATCATAATTTATGAATGAAGGACAAACTCAAGCATATATGCAAGGAATGACCTTGATGGAGAAATGATCCACCAATTTGATCCCGAAATATCATAATATAAACATCTAGATTATATAAAATAGATTGTTAAACATTCAAACGTAACAAAGAAGACACAAATGTAAAACATTCATTAGCAGCGAGAAGGTTGGGTTTTAACTTTTATTTGGGGTATGGGGCAGGAGTGAGAGTTGGATTAAATGCATAAGAATAATAACACAATTGAATAAAAAAAATCACAAACATAATTATCCATATACCAATTTTTCATTAATAAAGAACACTAACACACTAATATACTAAGATACTGTTACAGATAAACGCATAACACAAACTCTCAAAAGAAACACTCAATTATCAAGAGCAGAGAAACTAACATAAATCAAGAGCAGAAGCATTGAAATCGGATTTGTCACAACAGCGTCAATCACAAAGAAATCAGAAAGAGAGAGAGATAAGAAAAATAAGAAATGCAAAATCACCCAATTATCCATAAAAGAAAACAGAATTTGTTTTGAACCGAAGAGAGAAACTAACATAACCGCTTTCAAGAACTAAATTCAACTAAACTTGACTCCATTATTTTCTTACAATCATAGCCCAAAACATCATCACAACCAAAATTGGAAACAATAAATTAGACTACAATTTAAGACCAATGAACTGAAAGCAACTGAACTTAGCTCTTGTTCCTCATAAAAATCAAATATGGAAGATAAAAGGAACATTAAATGCCCTAACTCTTCATCTCAACTACGCAAGATTCATCATAAAAACCCATCTAATATCCCTACTTCATCGATCAAAAGCAAGAAGACTAGTATACCACAAAACAACGACTGACACATGGAAATCTACAAAAGTCTCTGATTTAACCAAATAACTCAATCAAGATCGAACAAAAAAATAAACATATAGCAGAGAATCCTTACCCGCACAACCCAAGTGATTTCTTGAAGAGGGACTCTCGGGTACCAAGAAGGTAATACACTGCCCCTGGGCCTGTCCCGACCCGATCGCCGCGAGGTACTTGGAGTGTTCTCCCGACCCGTAGCCGGAGACCCGGACAGAACCCGTCTACCCACACTTCTTGGAGTTCCGACTCTGCCTCTTCCGAACCCACCACCTCGTGTCGTACCCAAAGCCGTTTGTCCACGTGTCGCCGGCGTAGTAGCAGTCGTCATCCGCCTGATCGGGGTTTCGAACAAGTTTGGACCGGTTTCCTGGTCCTCCAGAATAAATCCGTCATCAGCTGCTCTCCGACGAACGAATACGGCCGCATAGTCCACCGGCCTCGACAGCCTGTCCCTGGATTCCGGCATTGTCACACTTAAACTGAAACACCAAAAACAAAAACAAAAACAAACAAACAAAAAAGTACGAATCAGATCAAAACGTGAAAAGAAGAAAAGTAGAGAGTCGCATTTCCCAGGAAAATTAGATTTCAGCAAGAAAATGAAAACTAGATTCAAGCGGCGGCCCAAGTTCGTGGTTTCCAGTACGAATCGATCTGAGAAAGATAATGCATTTACCTTGAGATTTCTTTGCTAGGGTTTCTGAGGGGTATGGGTTTCTTCTTGAAGAGGAGAAAGAGGTTCCTCGATTGAGAGAGTCGAAATTGGCAAATTTTTCAAAATGATAGATGGGCGGTATTATAGAAGACAGACTGTGGGTGAAAAATGTGTGACACGCGTCCGGTCATCTTTGGCTGCTTCAAATTTCGAATTTGCCCCAAGAGCGGGATAGTAAGTCGTTTGTAAATCGAAATGGCAACATTGCCCCTGAAATGGGAATTAAGTGATTTTGACCAGATTTTACCTTTTTGTCACACCCAAACGAAAAGATTTAACATAAAGTTATAAACACTTTGTTAAAAAGTAAACAAGAATTAAAAAGGCTTTTTTTTTATTACCATGCTTAACTTAATTTATGCTTGTGGGCAGGGAAATGTGGTGTTTATTTCAAAAAAAATATGAATAAACCCACGTTTTGAAAATTATTATGAATTTAATATGATTTTTGAGAATATGAGATTTTCATATTTTCTTTATTTTTATGCATCATTGTAAGAATTATTTATGTTTTGAAAAATATTCTTACCTTTTTTCTCCTCAAGTGCATAAGGTTATTTGATTAAAAAAAAATTAAACGAAAAATAACAGCGAAGAAAATCTATATACAAAACAGTGATTTTTCTTTCATTTTTTAATATATATACTGTTTGATTTATTTGATTTATTTTTCATTCATAACCAAATAAAATCTTGTTGGTGTTTTCCTTCAATAGTTCTCATTTGACCTTGTTTAGTGGTGTTTTTTGTGCTACTGTAACCCTTACTTCAATGGGGGTTTGCAGTGATAAATACCACATTAACTGGTAGTCTTTCTTAAATTTTACTCCAATAACCCATAAGACCGTGTCAATTCATTGACGCATTTCTTTTTAATATATGTTTACTGAATAGGCTGATTTAGAGTTTGTTGTTGAGCTGCCTACTCTTTAAATTGTCTCCCCTTCTGTCCTAGTTGTAATCTTGAGAAGAATAAAAAAATAAAACAAATAAAACCTATTTGTTGAACAAGTGGCAATGATGCCAGGTCCATTAGTATATAAGAAATATTATAAATCATTATTCATCTCATATTTTATACATCTATGTATAATAAATATATAAATCTATCATTAAATTTATAGAATTCACATGTGCCTCCTATCTCGACCGAATATTAGATTTGGAGAAATACATAATCACCTCCGTCTCCCTCTTCTACCCTATCCATTAATTAAGGGTACGAGTTCATATTTGCAAATAACATGTGTTCTTGTAGACTTTGGTGGTTAATATGAGTAGGCATTGATCTTTGTATACTAATGGCCCCTGCAAATCTAAGCCATCTTTTCTCGTGAAGGGTCTATTTGGAATTGCGATTTTAAAAAGTGCAATTTTAAAACGTAATTTTTAAAAATGCAGTTAAGTGTTTGGCAAAATCACAATTTAGCATTTAAAATTGCAGTTTAACCTTTAAAATTCTGCGTTTTTAAAAAATCATTCATTTACCTACGATTTGAAAACGCATATTTTCTATGTTTTCAAATCACAATTTTTAAAAAACGCAGTTTCTAAACAATTCAGTTTTTACGATTTGGTTTAAAATCGCATTTATTGTCTACGAAATCGCAATATCAAATGCACCTAAAGTCATGATGATGGAATTTTAGCCTATTTTGATAAATTATCACTTATTCTAAAAGTTTAAGCTTATGAAATAATTGATAATTTAACACTGAATCAAAGTCAAATATCATGAGTTTAAATCGTATTTTAATTACGTGTTAAACGTTACTTATTAAGAAAATTAAAATATAAATTAATTATTTTTATTAATTTAAACTTTTAAAATAAGTAATGGATTGACATTTTTATTTTTTGTCCTTTTATTATAAGGTTTGAAATCCGTATATCCATTTCAAAATGATGGCTATAGTCTATCTGTCATTATTTGGTGGAGATAAGGATGTGGAAATAACTGCACATCAGAAACCTTGAAACATCATTCTTTGAATTCTTCCTTTTTGCTTGTGCTTTTTTTAGTGTGAAGTTTGTGAACTCATAATTATCTCCATTTTACAATGATGGGTACATGTCATTATTTATTTGGTCAAGATAAGAATATGGAAATAGCATAGCCTTAAAGCGTTATTCCTTGAACTTTCAAGGCTTGATGATTGACAAATACTTTATAAAAATATGAGTCGTGCTATATGTCCGATATTCGCATACCCTTACTTTTGTGAGGGTATGTAATTTTTTTTTTTATTCACATACCCTCACTTTTGTGAGGGTATACGGACACTAGACGTCCGCTTCTACCCTAAAAATATGGGAAAAATTGATCCAGCACCCAACTAAACTCAAAAATCAAAATATTGTTTCTGCATGTGTTTTAAATTTCACAAATTATTGATTTGTTATGTTAAATTCTTTAGCATGCTTGTTTGTGACGGAGCTAAGAATTCATGTTTGCAGGGGCAAAACTAAAATAATCAATTTTTTAAAATCTTTATATACTATATTTCTATTATATAGGAAAAACATGATAAATACAATTCAAAATATAAATGAAGTATTTTATAACACAATATGTGTATCACAAAAAATATATATTTCATATATATGTGCAGTAAAGCAACATGTAGGTACTAGTAAAAAAAGTAACAAAAATACAAAAATAAAGCGTCTAAAATTGTAGCATACACTCTTTTAGATAAATAAAATTATCAAGTATTGAATTTGAATTAAAGTTCTCAATATTTTTCCTTTCAAGATATACAACTAAATTATTTGCGAGAGACCTATAAAATGAACATGAAAAAAAAAACTCAACAAAAATAACTTTTAGAATGAAGAAAAATAATGTCAATGCTGTTCTTATCATACAATAAAAAAATTTATAGTAAAAAAAAGAGTTAGGTTACATTTGTTACGCAAAATAATTATTCCATTAATAAAATAAATAGATTGCATTTAAAATTGAACGTGGTGTAATGAAATAGCCTTGAAATAGCCATTTACATGCCCATGAATGAATGTATATTTTTTAAATTGAGTAATAACTAGTCATCTCAATTTCTTAAAGTGTATTGGGTTTTTTTTTTTTTTCGAAAAAGTGCTTGGATATGTCATAAATGTGAAAATTAATTTTGTGTTTTAAGAGTGTTTTGTGTTTAAACTATTTTGTTATTTATTTTTTTTAAAAGATAAAATAAAAGACAAAAAAACAATAGCATAAAAACCTATAATTCACTAAGCGGTTTATTAATTGAAGTTCTGCCCTTACCAAACCAAAAAATAAAAATAAGAAGGGCCCTATCATTTTTTTTTTTTTAAAAAAAGTAATGTTATATATCACACTTTTATTCTACTTTGTTATGGTCTATTTGAGTTTGCGATTTTAAAAATTGTGATTTAAAAATGTGCGATTTGAAAACGTGATTTTTTAAAACGTAGTTAAACGTTTGACATTTAAAATCGTAGTTTAGCCTTTAAAATTATGCGTTTTTAAAAAAGCGACCCCTTACCTACGATTTCAAAATGCAAATTTTATGAGTTTTTAAATCGCAATTTTTTTTAAAAATGAAATCCCAAATGATCAATTTTTTACGATTTGGTTTAAAATAACACTTTTTATTTACGAAATCGCAATTCCAAACAAACCCTTCATGTGGCATTGTCAATTACTCATTATTATTATTATTATTTAACAATGGTTTATGCAATGACCATTGGCAATACTACATTAACAAAGTGAGATAAAAATGTAGTTTTTAGCTTCTTTTTGTTTTATTTTTATTTTTTCTTGTGTTACATGAAAACAAAGAGGAGAAGAATAATATTGTATACCACATTTTTATTTAACAATTATCCTACAATGTTGATGTGACAATCCCAATTAACTCTTAGACTAGCCATTGTTAAAAAATAAAATAAATTCAAAGGTTGGTTAAAATTGTTATATCAATAATATGAAATTGTAGAATAAAAATGTAGTATATAACATTATTTGAGGAGAAATGCTAGACACACTTTTATTTAACTCTTATATCATTTTATTGATATGGCACTACCAAACATTGTTAAAAAAAAGAAAAAAAAAAGAAAAAAAAAAGAAGAAGAAAGAAGGGAAAACTTCATTTAACCCTTTGAACTTGCATCATTTTTGTAATTACTTTAAAAGTTAAAAATTCGCAATTTAGTGCATCAAACTCTTAATTTTTTTGTAATGTCACCCATCTATTAGGATTTTCTTTTAAATCCTAATGGAAGCCTTAAAAATTACCAAAATGTCCATTTTTTTTTTTAATAAAAAAAATGGCAGGAATGGTTTGTAACTTGTGGGTCACCACTAGACTCTGTTGTGGGTCATGCGACACATGGTATCGGTTGTTTTTTGTTTTTTTGGTTAATGTTTAATTAAGGGTAAATTTGAAATTTTATAAATTTTTTAAGGGTATAAAGGTTATTTCATCCATTTGTTGTTTGATTTAACCTCGAATATAATCGGGAGGGGTGACATTGCAAAAAATTAAAAGTTGAATACTTTAAATTGAGAGTTTATGAACTTTGAGAGAAGATTGCAAAAACGATGAAAGTTTATGTGAGTTAAATAAAATTTTCATAAAAAATAAGAATTCAAGGGCCAATTGGTAATGCTACATTGCAAAGTAAGATAAAAATAAGATAAAAATGTGATATATAACATTACAGATTTAAATAAGGTATCGTAAAAAAACTATAATCTATCTGCTCTACTTTTTCAATGGTCAAAATTTAATTTAACTCCTTTTTTTTTTCATAAAAATTTGAAATTAAATATTGACCGGTAAAAAAACTATAGCACATATATTACCTAAGACAAATCCTAACACTACTCAACAAAGAGTAGTACATTTTCCTATCAAATTGTAAAGAAATATTATATGTAACATCTTACTTTTATGTTACTATTCTATATGGCAGGATCATTATTAACTCTTAAATCTGCCTTGTTAAAAAAGAAAAAGAAAAAGAAAAAATTTAACTGTACTTTTTTCCAGTATTCAGATAATTTCAGTCCCACAGGGCCACTACCTCGGCGACAGTGGAGTCGGTAATAAATGGTACTGTGTTCCCTCAGTTTCGCGAACGATCGTGTCCACACCCATCCGTTTAGACGGGAGACCAATGGCTGCATCCCAGTTAGCTTTGACCATCCCCTCAGATGCTTCTTCCATCTATGTCTTCCCTGTTGAGTGGACTTCCCCCCCTGGTAGAAGGTGTTACGAGGAAGCCAAAGCCGAGGGGCTATGAAGATGACCAACTCAAGATCGCCGTCGTGCAGGGTAATCCATCAACTTCTCAAATAAAAAGGAACCCGTCGCTCTCTGCAATGGCTAACTTTTGAATTCTTCTATGACATTCCATACAAACCCCACTGGCCGACACACAATTCCAAAGAATGTGACCCGTTGTTTCTGGATATAACCCACAGATTGGACATAAAGAGTCAATATTAGTATTTAGTAATACGCTTTTTGAACAGGTTGTCCCTAGTGGGAAGAGAGTTGTTGAAGACCCGCTTCAGGAAAGTTTTTAAATCTAGTGAAAACTACACATTAGCATTACTCCAAATTTTAAACAGCACTAGGAACGTACTGGCCGAAAAATCTCTCTATCTCTCTCTCTGTTCTGGTTCTGGTGACCAAAAACAATGGCCTTCTCATACTGGTTTTCTCGTCTACGTTCGTCGTCCAAGTGCTTCTTCTACTCCAATCTCCGAAACTCACGTTTCCACAATCTTGAAACTCCAAAACCACCCACCCGCCATTTCTTCCACTCCCATAGCTCAAGAAGCCCATACCTCTCTCTGCTTCCCGCGGCCCTTGCAGTCTTTGCTCAATCACTTGCCCTCCAATCCCAACCAAACCCTTCATTCTGTGACGCTTCTGATATCACTGCTAGGTGGTTTTTTTTTTTTTTAAAAATTAAAGATAAGGAATGATTAATTCTTAAGAATTTTGATTGATTGGGAAAACAAGGTAGTGGTTGATTTTTTTTTTTTTTTTGAGTCATAGAGGTGTCAGCTTTGGGGGCAAAGGTAGCACTGACTTTGTGGTAAAGGGCTCGCACAAGGAACTTCCACAAGAACTTATTGATGAATTGAAGGCTATATGTCAAGTATACTATCACTGTTTCTTTGTATTTTATTGCTGAGAAAGTTCAATGATATTACAAACTTTATTTGATGGAGCAACCAGTTGGGGCAATATTATTGTATTTGTTGCAGTTCTTAGTTAACTTTTTGTGGGTTGTTAATGATACTATTGGTTGTGCAGGATAACATTACTACAGATTATGATGAGAGGTATCTCCATGGAAAACCACAAAGCAGCTTTCACAAAGCAGTCAATATCCCTGATGTGATTGTTTTCCCGAGGTGAGACTTGAGTTGACCTCGAGGGAGGCTTAATATTTCTATTTACATCAGATGTTCATTTGCGATATTAATCTTTGTGGGTAAACGATTATGTCTATCAAGTTATCGTAGTAGTCAGTCGTATATTTAATGGTTCTCAAAATATTATCTATCTGAGTCATGCCGTCTTAAAATGAATGTGGTTGTAATTTTTATTTTTATTTTTTATTTTTTGTAGGGGGTGGGGGAGGGAGATAGGGACTAGGGGTGATGGTGGTAGGGAGGGGTGGCATATAGTGCAGGATTGATGTGCTTGTATGGTGGCAATGAGGTATTGGTCAGATGGTGAAGCCTGTGGTATAATGATGAAATTTTGAATGGCAAACAAGTAAAGAAATGGAAGAAAAAAGATAAATCAATCTTCAATCACGCGTACAATAAACACAATATTTACATGGTTCAGCACAAAAACCTATGTCTATGGGTGGATACAATAAGGAGACTTCTAACCAAATATGATGTACAAAATATGATGAGAAACACTTAAACTGTAAACTCCACCCCAATATAACGATAACATTGCTCACTCGCAAAGAAAATTTTTTGTTTACTAATTTTCTTAGTACGGCTCTCCTGCTCAATGCATAGGAGAAAACTTGAATATATAATGGCTTAAGGTTGCTGCTTTACCCACACCAAGAGGAAATCCACTGGTGAAGGCAACCACCAGAGTCGGTTAGAGAAAGCAGCCCCAATCCAATGAGAAGGAATCCTAATACTTTTCTTCAAGAAAATGTTGCCATGAGAGATGTCAAAGGGCAAGTTTGCTTAAAGAGTTCTTTGTGTGGGTATAATGCTCCACATCAATTGACAACAGAGCACCAGTATTTGCCACCCAAACTCAAGCCATATCTCAAATGAAACGAAGATTTGAGGCGCTGTTGGAGCTGCTCAATTAACTAGCGATCAGATCCAGTAATCACAATATCATCGACATACACAAGAAGTATAACGATCCCAAGGGTAGTCTTGCGAAAGAAGAGAGAGGAGTCATACCGACTCTGAGTAAAAGTGAAATCCAGTAGAGTAGTACGACACTTCTCAAACCATGCCCGTGGTGCTTGCTTCAAACCATACAGAGACTGGTTTAAGCGACAAACCTCAATAGAAGAGGAAGGAAACAAGCCAGGAGGAGGAGACATAAATATTTCTTCCTTCAGATCACCATGTAGAAACGCATTCTTCGCATCCATATGGCGGAGCGACCATCCTTTCGAAACAGCAATGGCCATAACAGTGTGGACAGTAGTCATCTTGGCCACGGGAGCGAATGTTTCCTCATACAAGTCCATACTCCTGCCAATTCCCGAGTGCCACCAGACGAGCTTTATGTCTTTCGATAGAGCCATCAGCACGTAGCTTGATGGTGTAGACCCATTTGCATCCAATAAGCTTAACTCCAGCAGGACAAGAGACGATGTCCCAAGTGTGATTGTCCTGAAGAGCCTGAATTTCGTCCTTCATAGCTTGGCGCCAACACTCTTGAGTAGAAGCCTGAGAATAAGACTTAGGCACAAAAGTAGTATCAAGAGTAGCCTGAAGAGCAGAAGAAGAAAAACCATACCAATCTGGGGGCCGGGAAACCCTAGTAGACCGGCGTGGCTCATGCAAGATAGGATCAGGTGGCGGTTCAGAGGAAGGAAGAGGCAGTGGGTGACGTTGCTGATACACAAGATCGGGCTTAAAACGAGGAGTACTAGACACATCATCAAAAGCAGGAAGTGAAATAGAAGAAGAAACAAGATTAGTACGAGACGGAAAGAAATATTGATTTTCAAAAAAAATCACATTGCGAGAAATATGAAGCATGTTAGCATCCGCATCATAACACACAAATCCTTTATGAGAGTTACTATAGCCAAGAAAAGCACACTGAACAGATTGGGCAGTAAGCTTGTGACGTTCAATGGGAGGTAAGTGAACAAAACAAACACAACCAAAAACATGCAAAGAATTGTAATTAGGAGGAACACCAAACAAACGAGAATATGGAGAATCAAGATGCAAGGTAGGAGAAGGCAGACGATTAATCAAATATACAGCTGTAGATAATGCTTCTACCCAAAATTTAGGAGGGACAGAAGATTCAAGCATCAATGTACGACAACATCTAAAAGATGTCTATTCTTACGCTCGGCGACGCCATTTTGTTGAGAGGTGTAAGGACACAAATGCTGAGAAAGAATACCCTTCTGTTGGAGAAAAGATTGAAAAGCTTGAGACATGTATTCTCCCCCAGAATCTGAGCGGAAGATCTTAATACAGGTAGAAAATTGGGTTTCTACATAGGCAACAAAAGTTTTGAAGGTTGAAAACACATTAGCTTTAGAACGAAGAAAATATACCCACGTGAAACGACTATAATCATCAATAAATGTCACAAAATACCTGCATTGAGCATGAGAAAGAATAGGACTCACACCCCAAACATCAGAATGAATAATTTCAAAACATGTAGAAGCACGACTATCCTGCAAAGGAAAAGGTAAAGATTTGCTTTTTCCTAGTTCACAAGGAGCACAAGGAAGAAAACTCATTTGTATTACTCAAATAACCATGTTTCATAAGATGTGTCAAAATTACAGAGTTGGGATGACCCAATTTCTTATGCCAAAAATGGCTATTATTATTAGCAATAGCAGAACAACCAACATAAATTGAACGAGGAACGGAAAACGACTGAAGAGGAAAAAGACGTCCCACTTTAGGCCCCTTCGCTATCTCCTGTCCCGTCGCTTGATCCTGCACACGACAATCAGAACGATCAAAATGAATAGAACAATTATCTTCTACTAATTGTCCAACAGAAATGAGATTGGCAGATAAATCAGGAGACATGAAAACATTAGTAAAGGAAGACCCCAAATTTCCAACCGCAGTAATGGGAAGAGTATTGCCATCTACGATCTGAATATGCTGCTGACCATCATACTTACGAACATCTTGTAAAGCTGCTGAACTGCCAGTCATGTGATTGGAAGCCGCAGAGTCAATTAACCAAGGAGAAATAAGGAGATGTGTCTTACCTTGGAGACCAAGAGCAGAAAGGACAGAAATAATCATCTGTTGAACCTGCTCGGGAGTAATGTTGGAAGAGGAACTTGGAACAACGGGCGGAGTGGAAGATATAGGCACAAAAGCGGACTGAACAGCAGTATGAAAAGTAGGAGCAGATCGATTCTGAGGGCGTACACGACAATCCTTAAGGATATGACCCTCCTTCTTGCATAATTGCAGAATTTCTTGCTGCAATATTTGGCAATGTGCCCAATTTCCTTGCAACTATAACATTGTGGTAGAGATCTGGATCGTCCTCTGCCTTGAGTAGCGTATGCCATATTAACCATCTTAGAACCACCAATGTCTTGATCAAGGCCAAGCTGTGAGGCGAGACGCTGTTCTTCACGCACGAGTTCACCCAAGCAAACCTCCAAAGAGGGGACAAGTGTGCGATTGACTAACCCAGCTCGTGCACTTTCAAACTCGGGTCTGAGCTTCATCAAGAATTGATCCCGCTGGCTCTCAGAGTGAACCGCTTGTAGTGCTGCCAAAGCTTCTTTGGAAACCTGAGAATGCACCAACCCAGAATAATCACTCCATAAATTAATAAAACCGGAATAAAATTGCTCAATAGAAACGTTCCCCTGGTGACAGTTTCCAATGTCTAACTCCAATTGAAACTTTCGGGCAGAATTATCTTGATAATAAATTCGCTGAAGGTAATCCCACATCGCCTTAACAGTAGTGAACCCACGAAGATTGTTGACCATATGAGGTTCAACAGAGCTGAGTAGCCAGGAAGCAATTTTGGCATCCTTGCTTTCCCATGAACTAAGTTCTTTGGGATCAGTTGGAGCCTTAGAAGACCCATCCAATTGACCCCATAACTCCTTCCCTTTCACAAACATCCTGAACTGGAATTCCCAACTGGCGTAGTTCTTGCCATTAAAGCGAACAATAGAATTTTCTCCTGACATAATAACCGCAAAAAAAAATTGACAAGGCAGAGAAATCACAACAGTTATTGGAACAAGAATTGCGACAGCCCAACAACACCAAAAAAAATTGCCGATATTCACACACCCAAACCAGAATTGCGACAAAATTATAATCAGAAAGTATAAACCTGATTCACCAGAAATACCCCTCCAGAATCTGTCGACAGCCACCAAGAATTCGTCACAACCAGAAATATTCCAGCCGACAGCCACCAAGCAACAGAAAACCAAGAGCCGACAGCCACCAACCCTCAAAAATAAATTACTGAAAAGAAAACAAGAAACCAAGAATTCAGACAAGCCGAGAGAAAACCACGAAAATAATTTGGGGCTTTGATACCATGTCAATTTAGGTTTTGTTCTGAATACTCTCCTTGTGAGAGTTGCTCACTTTATATAGAAGCTGTCGGGCTAATTACAAGGCTGAAAATCAGCCATTACACAAGACTATGCAAGGTAAGAATAAACGCCTATCAATTCTATGCATATATACAATATACTCTTCTATATATAGCTAAACTAAAAAAGGAAAGAATATATATGCTGCCTTTATAGACTAGGCCAGCACATATCCAGCTGTTAATTCTGCTATAACAAAATATAGAATAGAAGTTGGATCACACGAGAGTTAATCATATCTCTGTATAAACTATATTCATGGTGTGTGCTTATATTATGAATGTTTGCTTAAGTTTTTAGAGTTTTCTATGTGTGATATTTTAATAATACAAGATTGTCACAAGGGGTTTTATATTATGTATTTGAGACATGAGGAAACATTAGAATTTTTAAGAAATAGTTAAAAATTTTAAGTAAGAAGTTTTTTTATGTGGCCTTTGAATGCAGTAATTTCTTGATATTTTATGAACTATGTATTATATTTCATCACTTTCTAAACAAAATCTGCCAAATTCATAACTTGCAGGTCTGAGGAAGAAGTTTCCAAGATAGTCAAATCATGTGACAAGCATAAGGTCTGAGACTCTAAGTTTCTCCACTTCTGTAAATTGATAACGATGCCTTATCCTATCCTTATGTTTTTTTTATTGGTAATGTGGCTTTGCTTGAGATATTTGTATTCCCATTTCAATTGGATAGTTCTCAATGGCCATTAAAGTTTCAGCCATGTGGGTCAAACAATATACTGTCTATAATTTCTCTCACGAACTGTGAAAATCAGACAGCTACTAAAGAGATCCAGATCTAGTTGGTTTCCTTGCTATCTGAAAAATAATATTAAACTCTTCAAGAAGTACTAAAGTTGTGTTGCTTTTAATCCACAAGCAGGTTCCAATTGTACCATATGGTGGAGCTACGTCACTTGAGGGTCACACCTTGTCCCCAAATGGAGGTGTTTGTATTGACATGTCATTGATGAAAGTATGTATCGACCACTTTGTATTTATAAGAGTTAGCTTTGGTTTATGAAATTAAAGCTTCCTTTTTTTTAGCACGGAAACTTATAATTCTTAGGGAAAACTTTACTTATCGTCCCTTATCTTTTATCACTTTTGCAATTATACCTTTAAATTTTAAAAAGTGTTAATTTAGAATTACCATATTTCAGAAGTTTGCAATGTCGACTTTTCTGTTCAAATTCAGCATTAAATTGACACTTTGGAGATTTCACTTCTTCCGTTAGGATTTAACACTGAATTTAGACGGTAGGGTTGACATTGCAAACTTTTGAAAGATCGTAACCCTAAATTGACACTTTTTAAAGTTTAGGGTATGATTGCAAAAGTGATGAAAGATCATAAGTGTTAAGTGAAGTTTTTTCTAATTCTTTTGATGCTGTTTTATACATCTGTATATAAAGTACCGATGTTTTCTGGCTTACAACTTTGCTTGAGAATTATGCATGACGTATGCCTTCATGTATTTAAAATAAAGCAATCTCTCCTCTCTCTCTCTCCTCTCTCTCTCTCTCTCTCCTCTATAATATATATAATAAAATATATATATATATATATATATATATAGTCTTTGTATGTCAATGTGTGTGTATGTATCACCTAATAGAGAAGAAAACTTAGATAAAGCAGACACTGCACTTCATCATGAGCTTTTGATGGAATAGTTGGATCTGCTGATGTTAAAAATTCAGTCAGTGGAGTCTGCAGCGTATTTTATCTTTCTTTGATCTCAATCTCCTGAGTCTGAAGTCATCATTCTCTCATATTTTATCTATCTTCTCTAGCTGCAAAACAAGTAGTTCGTTTTGTGTCATGATTACTGGTTTTCATGCTTATATTGCATTATTTCTTCAATGCATAGAGTGTTAAAGCATTAAATGTTGAGGACATGGATGTGGTTGTTGAGCCTGGGATTGGATGGATGGAACTTAATGAATACCTGGAGCCTTATGGTCTATTCTTTCCCCTTGATCCAGGTTAGTTTACGATATATTCTTCTTCTAATATTTTCAATACGAAATATCTGGGATGTATTAATTTTATTTCTCTTGTTAAAAATTGTCTCCACCTCTAATTTAGAATGAAAGATATTTTAGGGCCTTTCTGGGTTTTACTAATGGTTGTGCCATTTAGAACCAAGATACTTATCTGGGATGGAAAGAATAATTGCAAACTTTCATGCAATCTTCATGCACATCTTCCTCCTAGGTAGAATCTGTAAAGAATTACAAAGTCATATCTGAATTTCTTTGACCTTGGCTGCATTTGGTCTTATCTTTGAATCTCTCTAGAGTGATAAAAAGATATTTAAAGTTCGACAGTGATTGAGGTATTATAAATCTGAACTTGAGGCTGAATTAAAGAGGCAGGGTGTAGATTCTTAGTATTTTATACAATGATATGATTGGCCTAATATAAACTAAAAAGAGATACTAATAGCCCAGTAAACTAACATGTTACTTATTCCTGCACCATAAAGTCTTCTTTGATAGTGTTGCACCACCAAGTCTTACACTTGCACAAGCTCTGCCATACCAAAGATGCTACTTAGAACAGTAAAATTTGGGTAAGCACTTTGTGTGCCGCTTAAATGTTTAAATATTATGCTTAAAAATATGAAACAACCCATTTTTGTGAATAAAATTCCCTGCTTTTAGTTTTCCAATATCATTTGTGGCCAGTTTAGGGTCATAGTAGCTCGCAATTATGTTTTGATATACTTTATTTTTAAATGAATGCACCTGGTGTATCTATCTATAGTTTCTGTGTCATTTTGGCAATTTAAATTTTCATGTACTTAAAACTTGATGAGCAGGGCCTGGTGCAACCATTGGGGGTATGTGTGCTACACGTTGCTCTGGTTCTTTAGCTGTGAGGTATTTGTGCTGCTTTTTTAGCTTTAAATTTTTATTTTTTGCTGACAGTGTTGATACATGCAAATTTGTTTTTTGGATGAGTATGTCAATACATGCAAATTTGCTGCCCGGAAGTAAAGATTCAAAGATTTTATTACCTGATTGTGTAAAATTTTTATCCTAAATTACTTGCGTTAATTTTCTCAATCTTAATAAATCCCATATGTGCTTGAGTATGGGCGTTTAAGTTTTAAAGCACTGCAATTATTCATTAAAGCACATCTGCTAGGCTCTGGATCCTAATCTCTCCCTCTACTTATATATTAAATAAAGAACTCTTAATAGTCTCATTCAATAAAGAATTCTTTATTTTATAACCCTGAACAAGGGCAATAAAAGAAGAAAACTGAGATGTAAACCTTTGACAGTTCATCAATTTCATTTTTCTCTCATATGTTGAATTGGAGGTGCTCATACTATCCCTTACTGTAAAACAAATAAATAAATAAAAGAAAACTTCAGATTGTGTTTTAGGATTTGTTTTGAGTTCTGAAAGAAAGAAATTATTTTGGTTTTCTTGCTGGAAGTGTTTCTGGTTTCAGAATCATTGTTAGGTTTATAGATCTGTCACCACATATTAGCCTATGTAGGCTGTTTCAAGTGTTATCCAAAACCTAATGGTTTTTTTTTTCTAATAAATGAAATTATCATTAGGGGTAGAAATACATGCAAGCAACTAAGCGTGGATCCAGCTACTCTAGCGAGTGTTTTTGGGCTACACATTGAAGGCTCAAGCCTTTCCACTACTTTTGACGCCGGACAGAACTAAAATTGCTCTGACAGCGTATGAAAACAGCAGAAACTAATAATTGAATATTGAAAAGGGAACTCAGAAAAAGATAAAATAACAAATAGGGAAGATAAATACTCTAATTGTCCCAAATAAGCAAACAGAGAATAACTTTGAAAGACTAGAAATATATTTATGCTTCAAATCTGAATTACAAATAATATAGACATGCTTTTATATAGGCTAGCTGAGTATTTTCCAAGTAAAATACTTGGAGAAAAAGAAATAAATAAAAATACAAAAATAACTTTAAACTTGGATACAAAGTAAAATACTTGTAGACAAAGAAAAATATATTATTCTAAAAATAATCTTCAATTATTAAGATTAATTCTTTCCATTTTTGTTTAGATATTTTCTATCAAGATACTTCAATATTCTCCTGCATCAACTTTTAAAGAAAGTGTTGAAATATGTGAAGTTGTAGGTGTAGATGCAACTTGAGAGGAGTCGCATATATGGCTAATCTGTACAGGGAATACCGTACTAAGATAGATTGTAAAGAATAAGCACCTCTTTTCTTAATAGATTATCATAATTTCTGTGGAATGCTTGTCATCCATTTTTTTTCAACTATTTCCATAACCTGTTTGGTTCAAGACTTTAGTTGTTGCACTTTGTCCAATGCTGATGCTAATTTATGGATACTGGATTGTTTCCTCTCTAGGGATCCTCATGTTTTAGGAGTGATGGATATCTAATGCCAAAAGTGTGGGTGAGTTTCATGTAGTAGTTGATGATCAACGGACCATGCAATGCTTATTTGCAATTTGAGAAGAATAATATATTATTTCTGTCTTTTAGTTGGTCGGGAGTGGCAATCAGAGGTGTCCACTTACTACACTTTCATCTGCTTTCATTGCTTCATTCTGCATTAACATCTACAGGATCAATCAAATTTAGCTACCAGGTCCATAACTGTTTGGCAACTAGACTCTTCTTCTTTACCTGTCTTAGCTTTTGTGATTATATACTTGAATTTTAGTCTTAAAATTTTATTTTGGTAGCCTGAATGCCTCTTTTTTATACGCAAAATTTTGTCTTAAAGCTCATAAGTAAAAATCTGTTTTTGGAACAATTTCAATGGTCTGATTTGATGTTGAATTTAATTATTCTGTTTCTTCATTTAGGTATGGAACCATGCGTGATAATGTCATCAATCTCAAGGTTTTTTATAACCCTTCTGATGTCTAATTCAGCTTCCAAATGCTGCATTTCTTATTCCGTTTTTCTTCCAGGTGGTTCTTGCCAATGGAGATATTGTTAAGACAGCATCTCGTGCTCGAAAGAGTGCTGCAGGGTTTGTTCTCTTATCTTTGTCAATCAATTGGTTGATAGTTTTTTTTTTTTTTACCTTTTTTCTCTTATTATCTTTTTGAGAAGTTATACTAAAAAATAAATGAGAAAGTTGGTGGGATAAAAATGCAATCCTTAACTGGGCATACTGTTAATTGTATATATTAGGTATGATCTGACCCGCCTGGTGATTGGAAGTGAAGGGACTCTTGGTGTAATAACAGAAGTCACTCTTCGGCTTCAGAAAATTCCACAATATTCAGTGGTACCTTGACCATTTCTTTGTTTGAGGTGCTTATTTTTAAGGGATAATTTCTTCTGACTTCCCTGTGGTTTAACGACTTTATTAAAAGCGACTTCAGTTTCATTTCGTATTACAGATGGTACTTCAATTTTGGCAAAAGACGGAGATGATACATCTGTCCATTTTTTATCAAATTATTTAACGGAACTCCACGTGTCAGTGTTAAACATTGACACGTTGCTCCGCCTTAATAAAAATAAAAATTAAAAAATAGAAAATAAAAATTAAATCTTAAAATATTAAAAAAAAAATTGGAAAAAAATAAACAAGAGGGTCGGCCGGACCATGGGGGTGGTTCGGCCACCCCCAAAGAGGAAAATGGGGTAGCCGAGCCACCCCTGTTTCGCTTGGGGTGGTTTCGGCCACCCAAGACCACCCCAGACCAGCCCTTGGAGCCACCTCCCATGGCCAAAATGGCCACCCCCATTTGCCCAAAGGGGGTGGCTCGAGCCACCCCCTCCTCTTGTATTTTTTTTTTTTTAAACTATTTAAGATTTTTAATTTTAATTTTAATTTTTATTTAGGCTGAGCCACGTGTTAGTGTTTAACACTGGCATGTAGAGTTCCACTAAATAATTAGACGGAAGATGGACGGAGGTACCATCTCCGTCTTTCGCCAAAATTGAGGTACCACTTGTGATACGAAATGAAATTGAGGTTGCTTTTAATAAAGTCGTTAAACTACATGGGCAAAAATATATTTACCCCTAGTCTTAAACTTATTTGTAGTTCGCTAGGTTATGTTGTTGTCTTTTGATAATTGGATCTTAAATACTAATTATAATTGTTTTGTTATGCAGCCATGATGATATATGTATTTGAATCTCATTTCTCATTTGAACGTACCTTGTACTCATTTCTGATCCTTGCCATATATAAATGGCTTGTGGAGACTTCTTGACGTGTGGGTTGTAACCTCAAAGATGAGGAGTACATAAAACATTAGAAAAAAATTACACCAAAAATGCAAGAAATTGCATTTTATGATAATTTGAACCATCTCAGTATTGCATAATCTCTATAAACAATCAATCTAACATAATCATGTTGGAGCAGAGGTTTTGGTTCTCTTAACATAAATATCGTCAAGACACAGGTTTCTGACTTGCATTCTCTCACTGTAAGACATCATAGTTCTTGCCTATGATTCTTCTACAAATTTGGCATTGCAAGATGAGCACCAATATATCTGCTGGTGTTGTTGCCTGTGATGGAAGTGACCCAATAGTTGTAATTCTTTCATGTGGTTTTTAGTATTAAGTGCTTGAGGTTAATCATTGTTTTGTCATTTCTAGTCTTAATTAAATTTCATGTAAATATTAAGAAGTTTTGTTTTGGTAAATATACGAACCTTTCTTTGAGCCACTTCTACATGACATTTTTATTCTTATAATTTTTCTTTCTTGCACAAGAAAAATATATTCTGTCAAATTAATTAATCTTGCTATCCATATTAGTTGTCAGTTGGGACTTGGGAGTCATATTCATATGCTATGCAAATTCATTTTGTTGACTAAATTTAACAATAATGCAGGTTGCAATGTGTAATTTCCCTTCAATTAAGGATGCGGCAGATGTTGCTATAGCCACAATGCTTTCTGGTATACAGGTGGGATTTAGCTGCAAATTTTGTTTGCCATTTCAATTTCTTCACGGATATTCTTTTCATACTTGTTAGGTGTCAAGGGTAGAGCTATTGGATGAGGTTCAAGTGAGGGCTATCAATATTGCTAATGGAAAAAATTTGCCCGAAAGCCCGACTTTAATGTTTGAATTTATAGGCACAGGTAAACAGGATCCTTGTTTTCTCCTAAATGAGATTTTCTCTTTTTATTTGTATAAAGCAACTTGAAATTGTAGGAAAATCTTTCATTGAGCTTGTTGCACACTGTAGTACACCTGGAAGGTTTCCTTTGATATCAGAAAATCAGAACCAATGCGATTAGAAGATTCTTAATATTTTTGTCAGTTTAGAACTAGAGGAGAAATTTATGCTAAATGGATGTAAATTGTTTATGTCAGCAATCACAAGACAAAAAATAGTATGGTCATTATGTCTTGGGCTTTAAATAATCCCTCTCCTCCACCCCCTTTCTCTCCCCTCCCCTTCCCTGTCTTTTTCTTTACCTTTTGTGATTCCTATTTTTTTTTTATTACTGTCTTTTAGTGGCATATTCACGTGAGCAAACACAAATTGTTCAGAAGATCGTTGCAGAGCACAATGGCTCAGATTTTGTTTTTGCAGAAGATCCCGATGCTAAAAAGGAACTTTGGAAGGTAACAATTACTTCATTGATGGTCAGTGGTTGGCATTTCATGACTTATAAACTAACCCCTTTTGCTTCAAAAAACTCACTTTAGAAGGAACTATTTTATCAAAATAATAATTTGTCACACTTGGGGTAACACTATAAGTTCGGCTGTTAATTGTTTTCTGCAAATAGACTTTGTGGCTGTTTTATTTCAAATCCGCATGCGACCTTGTGTTTTTCGCTGCACTGCTCTGTTCTTTTAATTTAGTATACAATTGCATTATTTTCATGTATTATGTTAATTATTTGGTATGTTTCTATGCGGAATTTATACTAAACCATGCACTGGTACCCTGTATCCTAAGTGTTCTACTGCATTGAATAATGATAATCTTACCTGATCAAATACATCCATGAACTATCTTTTTGTAAAAGAGAATAAAACCTTGCCATAAATATAATTGCGCTTTTAATGAAATTCGATTACTTATTAGAAAAATAAATATAATTGCTGACATATATAAGCTAGATAAAGACAAAGACGTCAACGGTCTTGCTCGAATTCTAAAACATCCTCCTTAGTGGACCTAGAACCAGTAGTGTTGGTGTAATACTGCTGCAGACAGACCTGCCTCCTGATAATTAGAGCAAGAAGCACTCTCATGCTCTTGAGTGGTAAGCGGTTGAGCAGGATAATTGAGCTTTCCTTAACCAGCTGAGCTTACTTTGCACCCTTGACGTACGTTTTTTCTTACTTTAGCAGAGGCCCTTCGCCACTTCAAATAGGCTCTCTGCCCCCTATTTATTTACTAGAAAGAACGAGACCTTACTTATTACACATGTAACCATACTCAACTGAGGAAACTCTTGAAAACTAGAAGTACTTCCAAGTAAAGGCATATTATCTGTATATGATCTTAAGCTGTTAGCTACCATCTATAGGTGCTAGAGTATTACGCGTTATCCCATTGGAACGTAGTGTGTTTTTTGGTTTGCTTGAAAGGGATGTGCATGCATGGAGGTGCAACTCTTTTAATAGACAGATCTTACACTCAAATGTACCTGTCAGTGCGTGCAGAACACACAGACATTTGGAAGTGGGCAAGATAGTCATTAATCTACCTACAGATTGGAGTTCCTAGGTCTACTTCCTATCCAACTCGAAGGCTCTTATTCATGGTGGAGTGCTTCGGTTATTTTTCATCTGATATACCAAAATTCTTGTCTTCTTTAATCAGGATCTCAAATTAACACATGCAAAGAGTATATAATCATATGCAATATATGGTTCTTGAGTCACATCATTGCATCTGAAGCCTCAGCCCAAAACATACAAGTGATGTGGTTGATTTCCATAACGAACCCTTGTAAGATCAAAACCCAGGCCTACATGTTCATCTAACATAAGCAGTTATTGGTTTTCGATTGACTTAATTTGCAGCCCTTATTCCATATTATTCTTTCGGTATAGATTCATTAATTTATTTTGTTTAATGAGATCTCTGGTCAAAGGCCTAGTTAGAGCAATTTTCAGGCAGCTGAACCAGCAATGGGGCTTCTTCAAAACAAAGAAAGTGGCCATCATAAAACCACCGGTCCCTAGGGGATTGGGGACACTCCGATGCTTAAGTCAATAAGCTCGTTTAGAGGAAAAACTGAATAGAGAGAGTGTTTTGATAGAAGAGTGTAATACCCCATTTTTGGAGAGAGTGGTCCATTTTTAATGTGAGACTCCAGAATATGGTCGTTGGATGTTTGCCACGTGGTGGACTGAAGTTGTCTGAATGTTTTCCATGTAGTGGACTGCTTGAGTTGGCCTTAGGCATATTTATTGTAGCAACAGGCTTCATAGTTCATCCAAATAGTCCTCAACGTCCTCTATATTTTCTAATTCAAAGTTTTACTTACATGAAGATAAGGAAGGAGGCACTCTGGGCATGCTTTGCAATGGATCCTAATATTGAGGCAATGATTACGGTCAGTTGATATCAAAGAATTTTAGTTACCATTATCTTTGCTTCCTAATACTCTCAAGGACCTCTGCACTTTTTTGTTAGTTTTAATTCTATGACCTTTGATTTCTGCAGGATGTATGCGTTCCTCTCTCACACCTGGCAGAATTGATATCAAGGTCCAAACAAGAGCTCGATGCATCGCCACTGGTCTGGTATGTCTAATCAGAATGATTATTTTTTCTGGAAATAAATTCTAAATTGAAGCATTTAATGTTTCCTTATCAGCATCGACAGTCAAATGAACTAATGTTCACAATGCATATGCCTGTTATTATTGTTCCTATGAACAGCACGGTTATTGCTCATGCTGGTGATGGAAATTTCCACACATTTATTTTGTTTGACCCTAACATAGAAGAACAGCGGTGCGAAGCAGAGAGACTTAACCAGTTTATGGTCCATGCCGCATTGGCAATGGAAGGTATGTACTCTATTTTGGAATAAACTTAGAGCATCTGTTTTCTTATCTGGACAATGAATGATCACGGTTACTTGTAATTTGAATTTAATTTGCATGCTCTTGGTCAGTGGTGGTTCATATGCTACGGTGCTTATTTGTTCAAGTTCATCTTGTATTTTCTCATATATGTGCTAACAATGGGTTTATGTGACAACTAAGCAGGAACATGTACTGGTGAACATGGTGTTGGCACAGGGAAAGTTAAGGTATCTCATTCAAATCTTTAGACATGTAGGCCATGTAATAGGATACGCAGATGCAACCTCTCAAATGCATGGGCAACGCCTTCAGTATCTTGCCCATATCTTGGTATCTAACAAGATTGTTATGTTCTCTCTCTCTCTCTCTCTCTTTTTTTGTAAGTTGATTTATGTTCTCAATATCATGCTATGGCAGTTCCCTACATGGCCAATGGCATGGGAATTAAAATGACTTATGATTTATTTATTTTTTGATGCTACATAGATTGGTATTCCATTTTCCAGAATGTAAATATATGCATGACTTGAAGACTATGGCAAGACGAAAATTTTTATGATGCTTCTCGCTTCAGTTAGTGTTTTACATTCTCAGATGACCTTAGCATATATAATTTCTAGGATTCACCACCCGCAAGCAAAGACCCAAGTCCAAGTGCCTTCTTGTTCAATGTTATTTGACAATGTAGTCACTGTTCTGATCGATTTCTCTTTTGCTTTTCCTCTTTTCAGTACCTTGAGAAAGAACTTGGAGTGGAGGCTTTGAGGACAATGAGAGCAATAAAAGCTGCTTTAGATTCCAACAATATTATGAATCCAGGAAAGCTCATTCCTCCCCATGTTTGTTTCTGAGAGCTCTCCCCCTCTTCATATGCATGTCCAAGCCTGTGCGCATCCTCTATAGCACTGCTGTACCCTTCAAAGAGTAGTAGAATCTTCTTTATATTGTATAGGCATTAATGGGTCATAAACTTGGTCAATGGGCTTTTTTTTTTTTTGGGTTGTTGTTGTTGATACCGGAAATTCCTATAAAACAGGGTCACTTTGTGTACCTACCCCTGTAAGGTAAACTCGAGACCCATGCCTCGCACCCCTCTTAGCATGGACTGGTTGAATCGCGAGCTTCTTTCGGGGGGTTGGCGCCGAGAGTCAGTTTGCACTAGTGAGTTTTAAACCTAAAACCATGAGAAGCATCCAAAATTCTGAACTTTCACCAATGGGCGTTTGCATCAACCTTCTGAGTATACCTCACCATCATCGTTCTGCAATATCTGTTTGGAATTGGGAAAGGCAATTAAAAATTGTCACTTCACTCCTTATCTATTTAAGTTTCCTATATATGATATTTGAATATGACAAGATGCATAAGATTTGTATAGCTCGGAGACTTGTGAGAATTGAGAAAGCCATCGCCACATGGTCATGATCCAATTCACATGTAGGGCGAGCCGCCAACTTTCAAAACGACCAAATGGCAGTTATAGCCATGATCTTGGGATGGAGATCGGGTGCAATGAACTGTCTGTATTGTAATACAAACAACTCATTACACCTAATCGTGATTTGTGATTTTGGCCTTGCATGTAGGACCGACACTTTGATCCAATTAGTTGGACACATGCCATGTGTTGATATCCACGGTTGTATCCCGTGAATAGAGCACACACTCTTGGTTTGAGTTAGAAACTGTGCTAAAGAACTAATAAGCTCGAAAGTGAAAGAAGACGAAAGTCAGGTTGGCCACGGAACCAGAGGCGTAGCCAGTTTGATTTGCTGAACTTGAAGTTTTCAAATCTAAGACTGATGCTAAAATTTCAAGGAAATTATCACTTGTGGTCAATTAGATGCGTCTCTCAGAGCATTCACATTGGCCTCAGCAAATGTTTGGCCAAATTTTAGCTAAAACTTCACTTTTTCCATTTTAGCTAACAACTTTTCAAAAGAACCTACATCCGGCTCAGTATTTTAACTAACAATTTTTACTATTTCATTTAAATATTCATTATCTATTCATTTTTTATTTTTTCTTTATTATTTCTCTGATAATCATATTTTTGAAACTTATCATTTTTTAACAATTATATTTTCTAAAATTTGTCATTTTTTATTGATCATATTTTTAAAATTCATTTTTTTTTCATAATTGTCATTTTTTAAAAATTCGATCTTTTTCTAAATGTCTTTTTTTTTAAAATAAAATAAAATAAAATCATTCAATACCAAAGAAGATTACTTAAAAAAAAAAAAAAAAAAACACACCAAAGAGGAACGCTGGCGCAGGAAAAAAAAATAAGAAGAAAAAGAAGAAGGTGCAGGAGAGAAGAAGACGCAGGAAGAAAAAAAAAAAGAAAAGAAAGAAAAGAGGAGAGAGGAGAGAGATTGTTATTTTATTTTATAAAAATTGTTGATGAGCTACAGTACTCAACAACTTTGCTGAGCACTGTAGCAGGTCACCAAAAATTTGGGAGTTTTGTTGAGCGACTTTTTTTTTGATATTTTTGCTATAGAGCTCAACAAAGTAGCTACTTTGTTGAGCCCAATGTGAGTGCTCTCATGCTTTAAGAAAAGCACTGAAATCAACAAAAAGCTACTAGCTAGAAGGTTTTTGGCTTTTACTGGACATCCGGATTGGCCACCGACTAATTCTTACAAAACTGTGATCAAGCTTTTTCTCAAGTTGACATAATATATCTTGACTAGTGTCGGGCAATTTTTGGCAAAAGTAATGAATTTGATATGAACTTAGTACAAAATTAGTAAGTTAAGGGATTTTAATTTGACATGTAATATTTAGGGCAATAATATTTGATAAGATCTGCGAATTCGATACGAAATTAACAAGTTATAATTAATAAGTATGATATATTTAATTAAATAGGTTATGTTAATATTAATTTATAATGTTTCATATTCATACTTTAACATGATTTAAATTTGATATACGAACACAAATTATCATTCATAATCTTAACCCTTTATATGATAAAATACGATCAAGAGAGAGAGAGGAAATTATACATCCAAATCAGTGGCAACCTAATCAACTAATGGCCACCGTCAGCACTAGCATAGCCCCTAGTATTGTCTATAGAGTAATATTATATTCTCAAATTTTATTTTATTAGATTGAGGTGATATTGTTTACCTATCTATAAAACCATTTTTTTGTTTTTTTTTTAAAATAATTGTTTTCTTTCTCTTATTTTTTTTTTGTCTATCTTTATATAAAAAAACATTTAAATTTATTATTGAATTATGAGACCACGTTTAATCTCATAATTCAATAATAAATTTAAACATATTTTATACAAAATTGTAAAAAAAAAAACAAAAAATAGATCATTTAAAAAATAAAAAATTCAGGACAGATGTGGACAGCCATATCAGAGCATTCCTAGTGGACTCAGCAGATTTTACTAGCCAATTTAACTGAAAATTACTTTTCTCTATTTTAACCATCAACTTTTTTAAAGCATCCCTAGCAGCCTCAGCAAATTAACTATCCACTATCACTATTTAATTTAAATATTATTTTTCAAAGATTTATTTATTATTTTTCAAACATTTATATTTTTTGAATGTTTGTCTTTTACTAACCGTCATATTTTTTAATATTTGTCTTATTTTAATGGTCATGTTTTGAAATTTTTTTTTCCTAGTTCATATTTTTGAATTATTGTCTTATTCTAACAGTCATATTTTTAAAAATTTATCTTTTTTTTTTTTTTTCTAAAAACTTGTAATAAAAAAACACATTTAAAAGTTCTTTATATTATTATTTATTTATTTATTAATTATTATTATTATGTGAGTTTTGTCATGGGAGAGGAAGGAAGAAGAAAAAGAAAAGGGAAAGAAAAATAAAGAGGAAAGAGAAAATATTAATTTTTTAAAATTTGATGAGTGAATAGTACTCATCAAATTTGATGAGTACTATTCATTCATCAAATATTTTTGGTTAAAGTGTTAAGTTCACTGGAGGAGAATTTAGTAATGCTCTCAGCCGGATGAAAGAAAGAAAGAATTTAGGAATTACTCGTCCGAAACGTCGTCGTCATCATCAAGACTTCACCAATTAGCGTCTCAGTCACTGTCATTAATTGTCACCATCCTTCTTTTTATCTCGTCAATATATGCAGGTTCTGTGGCCACTGGCCACCCACTGGCCAGCGCCTCCATCTTTTTTCTAGTACTAATTCCACTCTTGCAAATTTGCAATGTTTGGGGAACGTAAAAGAGCCAAAAGTGGAGCAGTGGTTTTTTATCTGCTTGAAAAACTCATTTTTTCCTTAATTTATTTAAAACGTCTTTCATCCATTATTGTTAATCTGGTTGGTGAAGAGAGGACTTGTTTGCACCCACTAGAATAGATTATTCAGGATTCTGGAGAGAAATTATTTTGTCCTATTTTTGGTAAAAAGCGAAAAAAACTTGGGCAAAACCCGTTGTCAAAATCTCTCCCTCTCTTTCTTTTCTTCTGGTTCTGGTGAAAAAAGCAATATGGCTTTCTCGTCCTGGTTTTCTCGTCTACGTTCATCCTCAAAGGGCTTCTTTTACTCCAATCTCCGGAGCTCACGTTTCCACAATCTTGAAACTCCAAAAGCACCATCCACGCATGTCTTCCACTCCCATAGCTCAAGCCTCAGAAACCCATACCTGTCCCTGCTTCCTGCGGCCCTTGCAGTCTCAGCTGGAGCACTTGCCCTTCAATCCCAACCAAACCCTTCATTCTGTGACGCTTCTGATATCAATGCTAGGTGGGTTTTTTTTTTTTTTTTTCTTCTGGGAACACGAGCATTGGTTGATAAATGGGTTTAATTATTTTTTGTTCTTTTGGGTAGTAGAGGTGTCAGCTTTGGGGGCAAAGGTAGCACCGATTTTGTGGTAAAGGGCTCACACAAGGAACTTCCAAAAGAGCTTATTGATGAACTGAAGGCTATATGTCAAGTATTCTATCACTGTTTCTTTATATTTGATTGCTGAGAAATTTTAATGAGGGAAATTTAAACTTTATTTAATGGAGCAACTAGTTGGGGCGTTATTATTACAATAATTATTGTTGTTCGTACTTCTATTTGTTAATTAATTGTTCTTGGGTCCGTAATGATACTACTAGTCGTGCAGGATGACATTACTATGGATTATGATGAGAGGTATATCCATGGAAAACCACAAAACAGCTTTCACAAGGCAGTCAATATCCCTGATGTGGTTGTTTTCCCAAGGTGAGACTTTTATGGGCCTTGAGATTAGATGTTCATTTGCAATGCTAATCTTTGAGGATAAGCTTTTTGATGGTTTCGTTACTCCTTATCTTCATGTGTATTTCTTATTCCTAATACTTCAAGAATTTTGGTTTCTTTACATAAAACTATCTATCTGTTCAGATTTCAAACAAATTAAAATAAACGATTCCATTTTATCAAGTCAATTATAGTTATTAGCTGTATATTTGAGAGTTCAAAAATATGATCCATCTCTGTGTGTATTTATTTAGAAGCTCTAGCTAGCAGGCAATTTCAAGGTTCGTGATTATGCTTGTATGGTAGCTAAGTTTAATGCCAAGGTTGGTGGTAGTATTTTTTTTTTGTTGCGGTTTGCTTTGGGTGGGGGATTGGGGGATGTGGTGGTAATAGCGAGAGGTAGCAATTGTAGCTGTCATGTAGTACAGGGTTGATGCACTTGTATGGTAGCAAGGGGATATTGGTTGGACGGTGAAGCCCACAGCATGATGATGCTTGTGGTAATTATAAGGATTAAGGACTAGAGGTTGGATCGGATGAAAGTTAATCATGTATCTATTTGTGTATGCATGTGTTATGATCGTTTGTTTAAGTTTTAAGAGTTTCCCATGTGTGATATTTTAATAAAACAAGATGCATAAGATTTGTCACAAGTGGTTGCATATTATGTAATTGAGACATGAGGAAACATTAGCAGTTTTTTAAGAGATAGTTAAAAACTCTGCTTGCCTGGTCCGTGAATGCACTATGAACTATGTGTTATACTTGATAGTTTTCTCAACAAAATGTGCCCTGATTCATAATTTGCAGGTCTGAGGAAGAAGTTTCCAAGATAGTCAAATCATGTGACAAGCATAAGGTCCGAGACTCTCTGCTCTTCTCTGAATTGATAATGATGCCCCTACCGTTATGCATTTCTTTTGATTAGTACTGTGGCTTTTTCTTTGAGATGTTTATATTCCCTTTGAATTGGATAGTTCTCAATGGCCATTAAAGTTTCAGCCATGTGGATCGAATGATAATATGTCTGTAATTTTTCTCACAAACTGTGACTATTGAAAACTAGCTGCTAAAAAGATCGACACAATTGATGATCTGCTTTATTTGCTTGCTATCACTAGTGCATGAAAAATTATATAGCCTCCAAGAAAGTACTGAAGTCAGTTTGCTTTTAATCCACAAGCAGGTCCCAATTGTACCATATGGCGGAGCTACATCAATTGAGGGTCACACCTTGTCTCCAAATGGAGGTGTTTGCATTGACATGTCGTTGATGAAAGTATGTATTGATCTCTTTGTATCATAAGAGTTAGATTTGGTTTAAAAATTAAAGCCTCTCTTGCCATTTCATATATCTGTGGATAAATAACTGATATTTTTTGCCTTAGAAATTTGCTAGTGTAAGACGTATGCATTCTTATGTTTGAAATAAAATAAGGCACATCAGGCTAAATAGAAGTTGCAACCATCTCCTTTGGTCCTTCCTACTTTTGATGCAAGCATGCAAGTGCTTGCTTTCCTTTATGTGTGTTTGTGTGTGTCAGCTATAGAAGACAAACTTAGATAGAGCAAACACTGCACTTCATCATGAGCTTTTGAATGTCAGTCTTTGGAGTCTGGAGCATGTTTTCTCCTCCTTTGATGTCAGTCTCCGGAGTCTGAATTTGTCATTCTCTCATATTTTATCTATTCTCTCTAGTTACTAAGCCAGAAGTTCGTTTGGTGGTATTATTGTTTGTCATGCTTATATTGCATCTTTTGTTTAAATTATAGGCTATTAAAGCATTACATATTGAGGACATGGATGTGGTTGTTGAGCCTGGGATTGGATGGATGGAGCTTAATGAATACCTGGAGCCTCATGGTCTATTCTTTCCCCTTGATCCAGGTTAGTTTATTATATATCCTTGTTTTCAATAGGAAATATCTGGGATGTATTAATTTTGTTTCTCTTATAGTTGAGTTGAGATGCTGTTTGAAATGTTTCATATCAAGAGAAAGTTAGAAAATGTCAAAAGCATATGCCTTGGAACCGCGCATTCTGATATGTGCTGTGAAATGAAAAGCTGCAATGTATTGCAAGCAATATAAAGCATTCTTCTAGGAAATTATATTTAGTTGGCTTATATTAATTCATATGCAACTTTGGTGGTGTCCCACTTGACATTCTATGGAAATGGTCTACATTGGCATTGCTTCCTGATATGATTTTCGGCATAAGTAGAGAAACGTATGTTTGACATGGCAAAAAATGCTAAAGTATCTTTATTACATATTCTCTCCATCCCTATTTAAGTTTCTTGGTTACTTTTCTGGTGTCCCAAAATAACTGTCTACTTTCGAAAAGTAAAAACATTTACTTTGACCTTTTCCTGAACTACCTTCATCCTTTTCAAAAGTAAACAAGATTCTCATGACAAGTTGTGTCCAGCTCTAATTTAGAATGAAGGACATGCTAAGAAGTTAATTAGATACTTTTGTGGGATGGAATTTAGAGTGGTAGAAAATTTTCATGCAATCTTTATGTGCTAATATCTTTCC
Source organism: Betula pendula (assembly GCA_900184695.1). NCBI lineage: Eukaryota > Viridiplantae > Streptophyta > Magnoliopsida > Fagales > Betulaceae > Betula > Betula pendula. The sequence continues at coordinate 312,823 of FXXK01000589.1, read as the reverse complement.
TCCTATGTATTTCTGCATAGAAGTCAGTGATATCTGAATTCCTTGGACCTTGGCTGTGTCAGGACTTAGCTTTGAATCTTTGTAGAGTAATAACAAAGATATTTGAAGTATGACAAGAATTGTGTTACTATAAATCTGAAATTAAGGCTGAACCAAGGAGGCATGTGGCAGATTCTTAGTATTTCATGTGGTGATGCTATTAGCCTAATACAAACTAAAAAGAGATATTTATAGTTTAGTAAACTAATATGACACTTAGCTGCACCATAAAGTCTTCTTTGATAGTGTAGCACCACAAGTGTTACACTTCCAAAAGCTTTTCTATAACAGAGAAGTTACTTAGGATAATGAAATTTGGGTAGGTGCTTAGCTTTCTGCTTAAAAGGTAAAAATTTTATGTGTTAAAAGCTAAAACAAACCCATTTTGTGAATGTAATCTGCTTTTAGTTTTTCCACATCATTTATTGCCACATTGGGTGAGAGTTTGAGTAATTCACAACTAGTTCTGATATCTTATTTCCAATATATGCGCCTGGTGTATTTAATAAGTCATTTTTGCTATTTGGATTTTCATGTACTCAAAATCTTTTTGACAAGCAGGGCCTGGTGCGACCATTGGGGGTATGTGTGCTACACGTTGTTCGGGTTCTTTAGCTGTAAGGTAGTTGCTCTGCTTTATTAGCTTTAAATTTTCATTTTTTGCTGGCAATGTTAATATAGGCAAGGCTCCATACTTTTTGTATACTTCCTGTGTACTTAGGGGCGCCTTACGCGTTTAATGAGATTAGTCTTTTACTTATCAAAAAAAAAAAAAAATGTTAATACATGCAAGTTTGCTTCCTAGAAGTAAAAGTTCAATGATTTGATTGCCTGATGGTGTAACGTTTTTGTCCTAAATTACTTGTGTTAGTTTTCTCAATCTTAGTAATCCCATTGAATATGGGGGTTTAAGTACTAAAATGCTGCAAATATTCCTTTAAGCACATCTACTAGGCTTTGCACCTTAGTCTCTCCCTCTGCACATTGGTGAAGACTTCTTTATTTTATATCCCATCCTTGTGGATTGAACTAGACCTTAATGAAAAAAGAGAATCTACTTCATTCACATTAATAACAGAGGGTGAAAGGCTCCATACTATATTTTCTGATCAGAAAAATGGCATGCACCCCCCCCCCCCCCCCCCCCCCACCCACACCACAACCAAAAGAAGAAAGATTTAAATGTTCGAAAATTGACCAATTTATTTCTGTGTGATAGATCGAATTGGAGGTGCTCATACTATCCCCTTCTGTGAAATAAATGAAGGAAACTTCACATTACGTTTAGGATTGTTTTTCTTTCTTGCTAGAAGTGTCTCTAGATTCAGTATCATTGTTAAGCTCGTAGATCTGACCCTGTAAGCTGTTTTTAAGTGTTATCCAAAACCTAATGGTCTCTTCAATGAACAAAATTATCATTTAGGGGTAGAAGTACATGCATGCAACTAAGAGCGGACCCAGCTGCTCTAGCAAGTATTCTTTTGCTGCAGGTTGAAACGCTTAAGCTTTTCCACTACTTTGAGGAAAGTATTGAAATATGCAAAGTTGTAAGAGTAAAATACGATTTGCGAGGAGTTGATATATAATTGATCTATACGTAAATACCGTATTAAGGTCGATTGTAGAGAATTTAAATATTTTTTCTTAATAGATTATTATAATTTCTGTGGGAGACTTTCCATCTAACTTGCTTTAAACTATTTCCGTAACTGTTTGATGCAAGTCTTGAGTTGTTGCACTTTGTCCATTGCTGATGCTAATTTTTGGATAAAGGATCCTTTCCTCTCTATGGGTCCTAATGTTTTGGCAATGGGCGATATCAAATCCCAAAAGTGTAGGTGACTTTCATGTAGTGGTCTATGATCAAAGCATCATGAAATGCTTATGCGCTCTTGAAAAGAATAATGTATTCTTTCTGTCTTTTAGTCGGTCAGTAGGTGGCCATCATCTGGTATACTTTCATCTGCTCTCATTGCTTCTTATGAATTAATGTCTATAGGATCAACGAAAATTAGCAATAAAGTCCATGACCATTTCATGACTAGACTCTTTTTTCTTTGCCTGTTTTAGCTTTTTTCATTGTATACTTGGATTTTAGTATTAAAATTTATTTTGGAAGCCAGGATGTTTCTCTTTGTACATAAAAAATTGTCTAAAACTCATAATATCTGCTCTAGAAATACTTTCATGATTTCCTTGTTTTCTTTTCTTTTTCAGTTAGGTGTTTCTCTTGTATACTTCCTGTGTACTCACTTGGGTTGCGCATTTTGCTTTTAATGATAATGCGCGGGATTATTTATTATAATTTAGTTTCAAAACTTAAACATCTCTATCGAATTTTTCATTATATGTTAAGAAAGTTGTGTAAAACAATCTTTCATGCTTATTTCAATAAAAAGACATATTAAAGGTTATACAATATTACATCGCTGAACATAATAACATAACTACACACAAAACATTGTATGAATATATTGATCACATAAAATTTTACTATCAAAAGAAACATAATTTTAGTTTTATCTATATAAATTAAAACATGTTAAAATCTATGTTCCCATAGGAGTAGTTTAAAATGAAAGAAATATATAAAAAAATAAATAGTAAGAAAAAAACCTGAATTCTAATTATCAAAGGATTAAAAGAAAATTAGCAAGAATTCAATGCAACTTATGTTTTTAATGTTTCGAAAGCATTTCTATTCATTTTCTGTACAACAATCTATCCCACCTATTTAAATAAAAAGACACACTAAAGGTTATACAGTAACTGAGTAACATTGC
>FXXK01000589.1:237051-307985 GCA_900184695.1 Betula pendula | reverse complement strand
GAATGGAAAAGAATGACAAAAATGAAAACGTAAGAACAAAACTACAGGAAATAAAAGCAAAAAAAATTAAAAATAGAAATATAATAGAAAAATAACTCTATTTTCTTTATACTTTTCCGGTTCCAATGAAATTCATAGGTATAGAGAGAAGTCATGTTCAATGAACGTAAACTAAAAAATCACCATACCTCATACCAAAAATAACAATACAAAACTCTTTATCGTTTTACCTGAATTTAATATAAAATTTACAAAAGGAAAAATATTCAATTTGAATTAAAATAATATAAATTAAAAAAATAAGGACAAAAAAACAAATTCAGAGGAACATAACCACATAAAATAAAGATTAAAAACGGAAAATGAAAAATACTAATAAAACAATGATAGAAAACTCTCTCACTCACTATCTTTATGTAGAATTCAGTGTAAATTTTTTTTTGATGACGAGGAACCCTTCCAAGGCAGGGCTACTTCGTGAACCTACCCCTATCAGGCAAACCTCGGACCTGTGTAAAGTGCCCCTCCACATATATCGGATAATACTCCGGCTTTGCCGGCGGGCTGGCCCCAAGAAATTGTTTGTAGCCAAGGGGATTCGAACCTTAGACCTCATGTGACTGCCACAAAGACTAAGGCTCTTATCACTTGAGCCAACCCCTTGGGGTTACAGTGTAAATTTTACTAAGGAAAAAATAAGCAATTTGATTAAAAAGTAATATAAAAGTTAGAACAGAAAATAAGCCTTCACATATATAAACTAAAAAATTGTCAAATCTCGTACCAAAAATAATGATAGGAAACTCTCTCTCACTATCATTTTCATCTATTGTACAATTTGCTAAAGAAAATAATAATCAATTTGAATAAAAAATAATATATATAAATTAGAACAAAAAATGAGGATAGAAAACAAAAACCGAAAGTACAAAACCACAAAAAATAAAGATAAAAAATTGAAAATGAAAATACTAATATAAATGAAATTTTTTTTTTTAAAAAAGAAAGAAAATGAAAATACTAATATAATTGAAAAGAATTGTCTTTTTCGTATACTTCTTCCCAGTTCCAATAAAACTTTGAAAGCCAATGGAAGAAACATACTCAATGAAAGTGAACTAAAATTACAAAAGAAAAAATAAGTAATTTTAATAAAAATATATATATATATAAATTTGAATGGAAAATAAGGACAAAAAAAAAAAAACTCAATCAAATAGAGATTTTTTACGTTAGGGTGAGAGAGAGACGTGTACCTTATAGAGAGAGGTGTGCTTTACCAGATAGAGAAAACAGAAGTAAAAAAAAAATAGAGAGAGAGAGAGACATGCGTTAGGGTGAGAGAGAGAGAGAGAAAAAGCATAAGCAAAAAGAAAGAACGAAAAAGAGGAAGAGAGAGACGTGTACGTGAGAAAGAGAAGACATGTACGTGAGAAAGAGAGAAACAAAAGTAAAAAGAACAAAAAAGAGGAAGAGAGAGATGTGTGTTAGGGTGAGAGACAGAGATGTGTTTCACTTAAAATAAAAAATCTAGTTCAGCACAAAACAGCCGGTTTAGCACTGGTTCAATGTTTAAAACAATGGGTTAAATGACCGGTTTTTAACTTAATTAATATGGGTCCATGCCACTGTCGCAATTCTAAGCACTTCAATATGTGATTCGGCTATTATATATATATAGATTTCGATTACTTATAAAAAAATAATAATGATAATAATTTCAGTTGTCTGATTTAATCTTGGATTTAATGATTCTGTTTCTAGCATGTAGGTATGGAACCATGCGTGATAATGTCATTAATCTCAAGGTTTGTTAATAACCCTTTTGATGTCTAATTGAGCTTCCAAATGCTGTATTTCTTATGTTGTTTGTCTTCCAGGTAGTTCTTGCCAATGGAGATATTGTTAAGACAGCATCTCGTGCTCGAAAGAGTGCTGCAGGGTTTGTTTTATTGTCTTTGTTAATCTATTCTTGATATTTTTATATATTCACTTATCAGCTTTTTTGTTCTTTTTCTTTTTACCTTTTGAGAAGTTTTATTAAAAAACAAATGAGAAAGCTGGTGGGACAAAAATGCAACCCTTAGCCAGTCATGCTGTTAACCTTATAAAATTTGTATATCTTAGGTATGATCTGACACGCCTGGTGATTGGAAGTGAAGGAACTCTGGGTGTAATAACAGAAGTCACTCTTCGACTTCAGAAAATTCCTCAGTATTCAGTGGTACCTTGATCCTTTTTTTGTTTGAAGGTGTTTCTTTTCAAAATTATTTCTAGTTTGCTGACTTATGTGGCTGTCTTTCGGTTATTGTATCTTAAATCTAATTATATAATTGTTTTGTTATACAGCCATGATGAGAGATATATTTGAATCTTATTTCTCATTTGAATGATCTTTTACTCATTTCTGATCCTTTCCATGTATAAAGATATGGCTTGTGTGGAGACTTCTTTCTTTGTGTGTTGTAAGTTTAGTTTCCATTCTCTCATGTTTCTGATTTCCATCAAATAAGCTGAAAATGAGGAATAACATTAGAAAAAGATTCACTAAAAATACAAGAAATTTCATTTATCGTCTTTTGAACTACCTCATATTGCATAGAATATATAAGTAATCAAATTCATCTGATCATATTAGAGAAGAGCTTTTGGTTCTCTTAACATATCATCAAGATAGAGGTTTATGTCTTGCTTTTTCCCTCTGTAAAACACCGTGGTTCTTGCCTATGATGCTTCTAAGATTTGGTATTGCAAGATGAACATCAATATATTTGCTAGTGGTGTTGTCATATGCTGGCTCGCTAGCTGTTGCAAGCATCACTGTAATGGAAGTGTTCTAAATGGCTATGAACAAGTGACCCATTAGAGATAATTCTTTGCGTGGTTTTTCGTATCAAGTGTTTGAGGTTAATCATAGTTGTCATTTCTAGTCTAAATTATAATATTTTCGGCCTATCAGTCTGGTGAGTGGAGTATATAAGATCATTGCTAAAGTCCTTGCTAATAGACTCAGATTGATTGTGGACAAGATTATTTCGAAACCCCAAAATGCCTATGTGAAAGGTAGGCAAATCCTTGACTCAGTTCTTCTTGCTAATGAATGTGTGGATAGCTGCATCAATTCTGGCGTTCCAGGGGTGATTTGCAAGCTGGATATTGAGAAGGCTTATGATCATGTGAACTGGGGGTTTCTTTTGTACATGTTGAGAAGGTGTGGTTTTGGGGAGAAATGGTGTTCTTGGATTTCTCATTGCATCTCTTCGGTTCGCTTCTCTGTCTTGGTGAATGGCACTTCGGCTGGTTTTTTCAGTAGCTCTCGAGGTTTGAGACAGGGCGATCCTCTGTCTCCTCTCCTGTTTGTTATTGTTATGGAGGCGCTCAGTAAAATGCTCACTGTCACTGTAAACAGGGGTCTTCTCTCAGGATTCTCAATCAATTCTAGGACCTCTGAGGCGGTTAATGTCTTTCATTTGTTGTTCGCAGATGACACTTTAGTCTTTTGTGGGGCCAACCCTGATCACCTTCGATATCTTTGTGTGTTACTCCTTTGCTATGAGGTTGTCTCTGGGTTAAACGTTAATTTGGCCAAGTTAGCCTTGGTTCCTATGGGGAATGTTGTCGATATGGAGAGTTTGGTTGACATTTTGGGCTGTGGGGTTTGCTCTTTGCCTTTGAACTACCTTGGTCTTCCGCTTGGGGCCGGCTTTAAGGCCAAGCCGATTTGGAATGGGGTGGTGGAGAAGATTGAGCGTCGGTTGGCTAGTTGGAAACGGATGTACTTGTCTAAGGGGGGCAGAATTACATTATAAAGAGCACTCTCTCCAATTTACCTACTTACATGTTGTCGTTGTTCTTCATCCCTGCCGGTATGGCCAATCGTATTGAGAAGCTTTACCGTGATTTTCTAGGGTGGGTTTGGTGATGAATTCAAATATCACTTGATTAAATGGTCTCCCCTATTTTTGAGGGAGGGTTGGGGATTCGGAATTTGAGGACCTTCAACAAGGCCCTTTTAGGGAAGTGGTTGTGGCGTTATGTGCATGAGAGAGAGGCTTGGTGGAGAATTGCTGTGGATGCCAAATTTGGTAGTGTAGGGGGAGGTTGGTGCTCTCTTGCCCCCACTGGGCCTTATGGTGTGGGGTTATGGAAGAATATTAGGAGGGGGTGGAGTTTGCTTTATAAGTTTCACCAGATTTAAGTTGGGGGATGGGTCTAAGATCAGATTTTGGGATGATGTGTGGTGCGGTGATTCGCCTCTTAAAGTGGCCTTCCCAGCCTTATTTGATATAGCTCGTGAGAAGAATGCTTTTGTGGTTGATCACCTGGACCTTTCTAGTGGTTCCGCTCAATGAGATGTTAATTTTATTTGTACGGCTCATGATTGGGAGTTGGCCATAGTGGCTTCCTTCTTCACTCTTTTATATTCCCTTCATGGGAGAAGGGAGGGGGAAGACAAATTTTGGTGGAGGCCCTCACGCAAGGGGAAGTTTGATGTTAGATCTTTTTATAGGGTCCTTGCGTGTATTCGTTTCTTTCCTTGGAAGAGTATTTGGAAGACCAAAGCTCCTGTGAAAGTGGCTTTATTTGTTTGGTCAGCGGCTCTTGAGAAGATCCTTACTATAGACAACTTTAGAAAAAGACATGTCATCGTTATTGACAGATGTTGTATGTGTAAAAGGCATGGGGAGTCTGTAGATCATCTTCTTCTCCATTGTGAGGTTGCTGGTGCTTTATGGAATACCATTTTTAGCCGCTTTGGGTTATCTTGGGTTATGCCTTCTCGAGTGATTGATTTGGTTGCTTGCTAGTGGACTGGTGGTCGCTCCCGGAGTGCTGTTGTATGGAAAATGGTGCCTTCTTGCCTCATGTGGTGCCTTTGGAGGGAACGAAATGATCGAAATTTCGAGAACTAAGAAAGATTGATTGAGGAGCTCAAGTCTTTCTTTTTCAACTCTCTTTTTTATTGGACTGCTGCTTCTCTAGCTCCCTTAGTGATAAGCTATAATGACTTTCTTGTACATTTCTCTTTCTCTTCTTAAGCGTTCCTTTGTATACTTCCTGTATGCCAGGCTGCGCTTTTGCGCTTTTAATATATTTTCTCTTATTTATCAAAAAAAAATTATAATATTTTCTTCCATGTAATATTGAAAAGCTTTGTTTTAGTAACATTGGAACCTTTCTTTGAGCCATTTCTACATGACATTTTTATTCTTATAATTTTTCTTTCTTGCACAATAAAAATATTCTGTCAATTAATTAATCTTGCTATCTATATTAGTTGTCTGTTGGAGTCATATTCATATGCTCTGCTTATACGCATTTTGTTGATTAACAATTTTGCAGGTTGCAATGTGTAATTTCCCTTCAGTTAAGGATGCAGCAGATGTTGCTATAGCCACAATGCTGTCTGGTATACAGGTAGGATTTAGCTGCAAATTTTGTTTGCCATTTCAATTTCTTCACTGATATTCTTTTCATACTTGCTAGGTGTCAAGGGTAGAGCTATTGGATGAGGTTCAAGTGAGGGCTATCAATATAGCTAATGGAAAAAATTTGCCTGAAAGTCCTACTTTAATGTTTGAATTTATAGGCACAGGTAAACAGGATCCTCGTTTTATCTCAAGTGAAATTTAAAAGCAAATTTAAGTTGAAGGAAATTTTTATCATTGAGCTTACTGCACTTACCCATAGTGAATCTGCACTTACCTTTATATCAGAAAACTAAAACCGATTTAATAATTTCTGGTGTTTATTTCACTTTAGAACTCGAGAAATTATGCTAAATAGGATGTAATTAGTTTAGGTTAGCAATCACATGTAAGACAACAAATAGTATGGTTCATAATGACTCCGGCTTTAAAGCATCCCCCCCCCCCCCTCTTCCCCTTACCTGAGCAAAATGCTCATTGCTTTTCATATTTCTGAATAAATACATCACCATTTTGAGTAGGAAGCTACTCCTGAGCTGTTTTCTTCTTCACCTTTTGTGATTCCTAATTTATTTATTGATTACTGTGTTCTAGAGGCATATTCACGTGAGCAAACACAAATTGTTCAGAAGATTGTTGCAGAGCACAATGGCTCAGATTTTGTTTTCGCTGAAGATCCTGATGACAAAAAGGAGCTTTGGAAGGTGGTAGTTACTTAATTGATGTTCAGTGATTGGCATTTTGTTATTGTTATTAGTATTACTATTCCTTCATATTGACGTATAAGCAAACCCTTTTACTTCAAAATCTCACTTTTGGGACTAATTATTTTATCAAAATAATTTGTCAAAATTGGAGAAACACTACAAGTTTGGCTGTTTATTTATTTATTTATTTTTCTGCAAATGGACTTTGTGGCTGTTTTATTTCAATTCCATACGTGAACTCATGTCTCACTGCACTTCTATGTCCTTTTAATTTATTGTCCAAATTGTATAATTTTTCATGTATGATGTTAATTACTTGGTATGTCTCTATGGGAATTTAGACTCAAGCATGTGTTGGGCCCTGTATCCCAACCATTTTACTGTATTAAATAATGATAGTCTTACCTGATCTTTTTGTAAAAGAGCATAAGACCTTGCCAATAAACATATAATTGAATGGCATCCAGGAGCTGTACACGTGTAACTCGACTCAATTGAAGAAACTCTTGAAAACTAGAATTACTTTACCAAGTAAAGGCATAGTATATAATATATGTTACTGGACTCAATTGTGCTGATTTTTTACTCCTAAACTCCTTGGAATGGTAGAGTGTTGTTTGCTATGTTTGAACGAGACATACATACATGGAGATGCGACTCTTTTAAATAGACAGATCGTACACTCAAATGTACTTGTTAGTGCATGTGGCTACATAGATCAACACACACAAAGGGTATATATACATATGCAGAATATGGTTCTTCAGTTGCATCATTGCACCTGAAGCGTCAGCCCAAAACATACCAGAGATCTGGTTGATTTCCATACCATTAACCAACCCTTGTAAGGTTAAAACCCTAATTGGCCTATATGGTCTTCTTGGATAAGTAGGTATTGGTTTTTAACTTCATTTGCGGCCCCTATTCCTTGTTATTCTTTCATCCGCAGACATTTTCCCATAGGCTGACCCCGGCCACCCCCCCTCCTGGTCCTGGCACTGATTTATATCACTCTAGGAGTGACACCAATAGGTTCCAATTCTGTTGGACCAGGCACCACCTTGCAGCTATGACTTAACTTCACCTGCTTCTACCCCAGTATAGATCCATTTATTTATTTGTTTAATGAGGTCTCTTGTCAGAGGCTTCATCCAAATAGTCCTCATTGCCATTCTCTATATTTTCTAATTTAATGTTTTAATTGCACGAAGATAAGGAAGGAGGCACTCTGGGCTTGCTTTGCATTGGAACCTAATTTTGAGGCAATGATTTCGGTCAGTTGACATCAAAAGATTTTATTTACAATTGTATTTGCTTCCTAATAGTCTTAAGAACCTCTTTTCTTTTTTTGTTAGTTTTAATCCTATGACCTTTACTTTTTGCAGGATGTCTGCGTTCCTCTCTCGTGCCTTGCAGAATTAATATCAAGGTCCAAACAAGAGCTCAATGCATCACCACTTGTCTGGTATGTCTGATCAGAATGATTATTTTTCTGGACATAAAGGTTCAGTTGAAGCATTTTGTGTTTCTTTATCAGTACGGATGGTCAAATGAACTGATGCTTACAATGTCTACACCTTTTGTTATTGTCCTATTAACAGCACAGTTATTGCTCATGCTGGTGATGGAAATTTCCACACAGTGATTCTGTTTGATCCTAACCTAGAAGAACATCGGCGGGAAGCAGAGAGACTTAATCAATTTATGGTCTATACCGCACTGTCAATGGACGGTATGTACTCTTATTCTGGGATGAACTTGTGCATCTGTTTTTCATCTGGACAATGAATGATCATGGTTACTTATAATATATATTTAGTGTGCATGCTCTTTGTCAGTGATGGTTCATAATATTATGCTGCTTATCTGTTCATAAGTTCCTCTAGTATTTCTGCATGTATGTGGTAATGTGAAGTTGACATTATCTTGAGTCAGTTAATCTGCTGCCTTCCCAGTATCTGAAAACTTAAACGTGAAATAACACTGCAACCTGAAAGAAATTTATGATGCTAACAATTGGTTTCTGTGACAACTAAGCAGGAACATGTACCGGTGAACATGGCGTTGGTACAGGGAAAATGAAGGTATCTCAATATAATATTTAGACATATAGGTCATTTTATAGAATACCCAGATGCAACTTCTCAAATGCATTGGGCAACAACTTCAGTATCATGCTCATATCTTGGTATCTAGCACAATAGTATGTTCTCAATTTCAAGCTTTGGCAGTTCCCTATCTGGCCAATGGCATTGAAAGTAAATGGAAATTTTGTTTACTTCTTCAATGTTATCTGACAATGCAGTTACTGTTCTAATTGGTTTCTCTTTTTACATTTTTCAGTATCTTGAGAAAGAACTGGGAATTGAGGCTCTGAGGACCATGAAAAGAATAAAAGCTGCATTGGATCCCAACAATATTATGAATCCAGGAAAGCTCATTCCTCCCCATGTTTGTTTCTAAGAGCCCCCCCTTTTGAATGTTGCACCTATTGGAGTGGTATCTGCTTTGGATTTTATAGGCACAACATGAACTTGGTAAATGAGCTACTGCATCAGGCCTTACACAAAATAACTCCCTATCCTCCTTCGGCAACATCTGTTTGGTATTGACAAAAGTAAATTAAGAATGTCACTTCACTCTGTTATACTCGTAAAATTTTGCACCCTTCTCTCGATTTACCCTTCTATTTTTCTGGGGGGAAAAGTTTCAAGATAAAAATCCTGTCTGCTGGATATAGAGGAGAGAATGAGAAATAAAATGTGGTTTTCGTGCCGTTTTGAATCCTCTGAATTCTGTTTGCTGGTTTTGCTTACTGATTTTATTTCTTGAGAAATAAACTCTATTTCTTGCCTTTTTTCAGTGCATCCGTTGCAATAATAAATTATTAGAATTTGTTTAGAGTGAATTAATGAATAAACAGGTGGAGATGTAGAACAAATTTTAACAATTAACTAAAAGAAATTCCATGGAAGCTTCAAATTTTGCATGTATATGTTTGCTACATTATCATTTTGCATGCACTCTCAAATGGAAAAGTAAGAGGACAGACAAGAAAATCAGCCAATTTATTCTGTTCGTCTGAAAGGACTTCAATTTGAAGTCTTTTCTTATAATAATTTAGAGTAATGCTATTTAGTAAACTGCTATACAAATGTTATACAGCTTAATGATGTAGTAGTAAAAATCAGTTTTTGGCCATGACATCCCGATTATGTAGCGGTTGTATAGCAATCTAGTAAATAGTATTACTCCATAATTTAGCTCCCACTTCACCAAATAAAATGCAAAGTTCAGATTTCCCAAGCAAGTTGTAGGTTTTTTTCTTTCTTTTTCTTTTCGAGCAAATTGATTAGTAGTCATAATAAAAATAAATGGAACAGAGAATACATTAGGATGCGCCATTTCTGGTATGGGGATTATAGAGCTGAAGACAATGTAGGATGTGGTCCGTTGGACGAAGTTACGTGCAATTTGGTTGCTATTTCTCTCTACTTTTTGGACACTTGATCACCAGCACAAAAGGTAGAAAGCAATTGTCGGTTTATTACACTAGCAGGACCTGCAATTTTTGAGACGGCAAATCACAATTCGATATGAATCTAATATAAAATTAGCGGGTTAGAATTGAGAGATTTAACCTATTTAATTAAATGGGTTGAATTAAGATTGCTCGATATAGTTTTATACTAATGTTTTGACATAATCCGAATTTGATTTGCAAAAATGATTGCTGTCGGCTGGGTAATGCCTGTAATTTTTTATACCTAGAGTAGTCCAATACCTTTGGGCCTACAGCCCGAATTCGCGTGGATTGAGCGGATATCATGGTAGCCATGAAATTTGTCGTCTATTTCTTTTGCATTGGCATGAAAAAAGAATAGAAAGTCAATGATGGAAGAAGACAAAACAAGGGTGAGACAATATAGAACCCTATAGATCCGACGAAACTTTAAAAAGTACTTTGTTTTTTTGGAAGAAAGGCAAGATCTTCAAGATTGTTTGACGGACAAGAATAATATTGATTCCCAAGTCGGATTCCATAACTAATGGAATCTATTTGGTAAGCTATATATGCATGCTTAGCACTAAGCATGTATTTTTCAAAGGATTATGCTAATGAAGCCATATGACTTAAGTGCAATTTTAATTATGTATATATAAGTTATTATGCACCCTCATCTTGCAAGCCAGTTTTTAAGGTGAGTTCTAATTGAGATTTGTTTCATTTGATACTAGAGTCAGTCATCTCGTTGAGTATGAAAATCAAATGTATTGCGACTTTGTGATTAGGTCTCTTATTTAAGTCATTGAAGATTTGATAAATAAGTAGAGTCGTCAAAAAAGAAAGAGTTATTAGCTCTAATTAGTGTCAATAGTTTAAACTACCGTGAATGTTGACTGCAGAGCATATATGGTGATGGTGCTGGACTCTATTTGGTAGGGCTGTATATGCATGCTTAGCACATGGCAAAGTATTTTTGAAAGGACAACCCTAGTTTCATCGCTCGCTCTCTTCACTAAGAAGCATTAATGCTCAAAGACATCATTTGTTCCCCTGAAAAAAAAAAGGTGGAGTAAAGGCAGAGAAAGAGGTTGTGTAATACTAGGCAGCAGGTTCCATGAATGTAAATAGTGGGCATTATCACAAGAGACAACCTATGTAAAACACACCACATGTGTAGTTGGGGCCACGGAGAAAGGATTGTTTTATAGGAAGACTTTTCAAACCCTTTGGGTTGGGGTTTTGGCTTCAATCAGTGCATGCCGACCCAGTTGAAAACCATCACCATAACCACCCCCCAGCACCTGTGTCACCTAGGATTGGGCAATGTTCTTTTGCTTCATATTTGGGACAAATTGAGCTAAGCAATCTATTACGGGTTCATGCACTTGAATCTTAGGTTTTTGGTTTTGGTGCTTAGTTAAGCATGATTTTGATCATTGAAATAAGAGTAATACGTTATTCTTCACATTCCTTTATCACACACATGTCACGGCGGTTGATATTATATACTTTAAGTGTTTTTTTTTTTTAAAAAAAATATGTTATACCCTCATCTTACTGGCGGATCTCAATGCTAATGGACATTGTTATATCAGTAGAATAAGGATGAGATGTGGATGTAGTATGTGTTAAATTATCATTTATTCCAAAATCTTAAGCTTTTGGGACAACTAATTTAACATGATATTAGAGCCAAAGGTTCTAAGTTCGAACCTTGACTTCGTTATTTATCTCTCATTTCAATTTCAATTAAATATTTCACGTGTTGGGCCTCACCTATTAAAAGGGAGTTTGAATCCACACGTGAGGGAGAGTGTTAAATAATTGATTAAATGTTTAAATTTACCTATTTCTGGCTCTGTTTGTTAACCTATTTCCCATTTTCATTTTTTTTTTCCTTCTTCAAAATCAACATCACTTTTAATATTTCATCAATCACTTTTTAACAACTTTTGTTATTTTTTATATCACATCACTCACTTTTTATTACTATTTAAATAAAAAACTCACTTAAAATAAATAAAAAAAAACTTTTTTCACTTTTCCATACAACAAATTTAAAACATTTTTCTACTTTATATTATATCATCACTTTTTTACTATTAAAAAAAAAAAAAAAACCTAAAGATTTAACAAACATAGCTTCTATCGGCTTAAATTTTTGGATAAATAGTAATTTAACAGTACGTAGCATTAAACTTTTTTTTTTTTTTTTTTAAGTGTTAACATTAAAAGTCATTTAAAACACGCCACGAAAGCTGGTGTAATATGGATGTGAAGAATAACATTACTCTTAAAAATTTAAAATAATGATATGATCCAATTTTGGTATGAAATAAGATTTTATAATTTATAAAATTTAATCTGAACCTTAAATAATTTTTCTTCATTTCGAACGGAGATGATTCTAATCCTTTGGGTATTGGGTCGCATAGGAAGTGAGTTCGACCATAATTATTTATATTAGTTATCGTTATCATTCTTATCCCCGTCCCAGCCGATGTGGACTACTCAAGACTAACAAAATTGGTAAACAATTACATGCAACCAAATAAAATCTTAATT
Organism: Betula pendula; assembly: GCA_900184695.1. Taxonomy (NCBI): domain Eukaryota; kingdom Viridiplantae; phylum Streptophyta; class Magnoliopsida; order Fagales; family Betulaceae; genus Betula; species Betula pendula. The sequence goes on along the minus strand of FXXK01000589.1, from coordinate 295,776 downwards.
AAAATAAATTATGAATGAAATGGAGATCAGATTCCTATTCCATCACACACTATCTTCCCATTTTTATTTATTTTCTTTACTTATTTAATATACGCAGTTTCTGCCTCCATCTTTTTTAGTACTGATTTTTTTTTTTTTTTAAGCAACTGTTTTAGTACTGATTTAAGTTACAATCACGAGGGCCCCGCCGCAAAAAAGATAAAGTAAAATTTGCCATCAATTAATTACAAATTACAATTTACAATTATTATTATTATTATTATTTTTGTAAGTAAATTACAATATTTGGCCGGGGAACGTGCAAGCTAAGGGTCAAAAGTGGAGCAGTGAGTCAGTGACTGTGCTGCTGTCCTACAAATCAAACGCTAGTGACATATTAAATTATTAATACAGATTTAACTTAATAATGTGGCATGCAGCCAACTATTGTTAAACCTTAGGGTTCGTTTGCCTGCTAGAAAAGCTATTTTCCCTTAATGCACTAATCACTTCTTCCTCAAATATAGTGCGTTATTTCTTTATTGTTGAATAGAGGATTTGTTCACAGGCATGATTAATTAGTATCAGCCATATTGAGAATTTATTGAGGTTTTGGTGAGGTTAGGTCAGGTTATATATAGTTCAATTAATTTTAAGGAAGTTCATGCGGTTTTTATTATCTAGGCCTCTTCTAAACATTTTTCAATGAGTAGGTGCTATCATGGTATTGGCCAAGTAAAGTAGCCACAGTTAATTGCTCCCTAGCCCTTATTTTTTGAATAGAAAAAAAAAAAAGGAAAAAAAAGAAAAGAAGAAGATCAAGAAGAAGAAGAAGAAGAGATGACTTGTTTGTTCCCACGTAGAATACTTGTCAACTTGAATGTTTCATTCAGATTTTCTTTTGAGAGGTGGAAAACTAGAAGACAAGACAGATGGCAATATTGTCGCAATATATGCTATAAAATTTGTTAACTTAATATTAATTAATGTTTCATTTACTTTAGTTTAATCTTGAAGCCACCATTGAAGTACTTGCAGTCAGCAGTAGGTCGCCTCTCATTCATAAACAGCTCCATCAATTTCTTTTGAGAGCACCACCTCACCATTTCTAGGGTGACCAATAAAACTTATCAAAAACAAAAAGGCTGCCGTACGTTTCGTTAAGTTGAACTACGCTATCATACTTACCGACCAAAAAAAATAAAAATAAAAAAGAAAGAAGAAAGAAGCCATTTGGTACATATTTTATAAAATTATGAAAAAACTTCATTCACCCCCAATGTTTTGGCACTTTTGCAATCGTATTCGTAATGTTTAAAAAGTTGTAAAGTTGGGTTGCCATGTTTCAAAACTTTGCAATGTCACCTATTCATAAAAATTTTCTATTAAATTTTAACGGATGACATTGAAATACTCAAAATACACTTGTTATAAAAAAATTGCATCGTTAATTGGTCTATTGACCCACGGCTTGGCTGTAGTATTACATTGGCTAGGGGTCATGTGACCTACGGCCTAGCCGTGGTTTCCATTTTTTTATATATATATTATTTAATGAAGACAATTTTTTATTTTTTAAAGTTTTATAGTAATATAAAACACATTTCATATGTATACTGTCTGATTTAATCTTAAATTCTAATGATAGGAGTGATATTGCAAATTTTTTAAACATAGCAATCCAAAATTATAACTTTTTAAACATAGCAATCAAATAATGCCCTCTCAAATTGCCTTTAAGAACCTAAATACATATTTTATAAAATTATGAAAAAACTTCATTCACTCCCAATGTTTTGACACTTTTGCAATCGTATTCTCAATGCTTAAAAAGTTGTAAAGTTGGGTCACCATGTTTAAAAACTTTTCAATGTCATCTATCTGTAAAAATTTTCTGTTAAATTCTGGACAACATTAAAATACTCAAAATACCCCTGTAAAAAAATTGCAACGTTGATTGGTCTATTGACCCACGGCTTGGCTGCAGTATTACATTGGCCATGGGTCATGTGACCTACGGCCAAGCCGTGGGTTTAATGTTTTTTTTTTTTCAAAAATTATTTAATTAAGATAATTTTTTATTTTTAAAAGTTTTATAGTAATATAAAACACATATCATATGTATACCGTTTGATTTAATCTTAAATTTTAATAGTAGGGGTTAGGGGTGGCAAAACGGGTTGGCGGGTCGGGTTCGGGTTGACCCGGTTGACCCGCCAACCCGTTTATTAAACGGGTCGTGTCGTGTTGACCCGCTTAATAAACGGGTTAACCCGATACGACCCGTCAACCCGTTGGGCTGACGGGTCGAGTAGATTCAACCCGACCCGACCCAACCCAACAGACCCGAATACACAGAGTCACAGCCTCACAGGTCACAGCCGCACAGATCAGATCTGTGACGACGTGACGCACAGCGGTACCGCCGGCACAGATAAGATCTGTGCCGCACGGACTCACGGCGAGACCGAGAGAGAGGGAGAGGGAGATACGCTGCTCCGGTGCGACCGTGCGGAGGGTTGGTGACGACGGCGACGACGAGATCAGATCTGTGACGCACAGCGGCACCGCCGGCGCAGCAGATCTGTGACGCACCGCCGGTCGTCACGGACTCACGGCGAGACCGAGTGAGAGGGAGATCGAGATCGGCGTCCGTGGGAGGCGAGGTGAGCCGGTGAGGCGTCGGCGATCGGCGTGAGGACGGCGTGACTGGTGTGGTGAGGACGGCGTGACTGAAGTCACCGTGACTTCAGTGAATCTGTGAATGTCTGATACTGATTCGTGAAAGTGGGTGAAACACAAAAAACAGAAACGGTGAAACCAAAACGTGTGTTTTGGTTTCACCTTTTTTTTTTTTTTTTGTTTTAACCGGGTTACCGGGTCACCCGGCGGGTTGACCCGTCTGACCCGTTAACTTGCCGGGTCATAAACGGGTCAACCCGTTTGACCCGGTAACCCGTTAAGCAAAACCCAAACCCGGAAAATTCGTGTCGTGTTCGTGTCGGGTTCGCGGGTCGTGTCAAAAATTGTCACCCCTAGTAGGAGTGACATTACAAATTTTTTAAACATAGCGATCCGAAATTATAACTTTTTAAATATTGAAGTACTTGCAAAAATGAATAAACATCATGGATAAACGTAATTTTTCCTAAAATTATATCCTTTTAAATGGCATGACACACACACACGCTTTATACTCATTTAATTACCCCACTTGGTGTAAATTAACTAGCCTGACCCTTCACACCCACAAATTTTTTCATAAATTTTTGCATGCCACTAATTTTATAGTTTTATACATGTAAACTATAATTATATACTCGATCTCTTCATATGTTTGTAACCCTCGAGAAGCCTCACCTAACTAGCCATTTTCAACCCTTAAAACAAACGTCACCCTAGCCACCACTCCCCATCTATGGTCCAAATTCGATATAATAAGATAAACCAATGGCCATGCACGCATATGCCACCACATTCAAATAATGCCCTCTCAAATTTACAAATTCACCCCCCAACTTCCACACTTTTCCCACCATAATCCCCCTCCCTTTTCCCCTACTTATATCCCCCACATTCCCGACCTCTAAACCCAACCAACAAAGCTTAATACACAGAAAGAATTTACAATGGGTTCTCTCCCACAAATAGTAGAGGATTGCATGGGTTTCCTACAACTCTACAGCGACGGCACCGTTTTCCGCCTCAAAGACATCAACTTCAACACCCCCGTCGTCCACGACAATTCCGTCGTCTTCAAAGACTCTGTTTTCGACGAGAAACTCAACCTCCATTTGCGCATGTACAAGCCCATGGACACGTCGACAAAATCCACTAAGCTCCCAATCATTGTCTACATACATGGCGGCGGCTTTTGCTTTGGCTCCTGCCGATGGCCCAACTCTCACAACTGCTGCGTTCGGCTCGCGTCAGGGCTCGGCGCGGTTGTTATCTCGCCGGACTATCGTCTGGCCCCGGAGCACCGGCTTCCGGCTGCGATGGACGACGCGGTGAGTGCGGTGAGGTGGCTGCAGAGGCAGGCTTTGAGCGAGAGTGGTGATGCATGGTTGAGTGGTGGTGCGGTTGACTTTGGCAGGGTTTTTGTAGCAGGGGACTCGTCTGGAGGGAACATTGCGCACCATTTGGCGGTCCGGTTCGGGATTGGTTCGACCGAGGTCGAGCCGGTTCGGGTACGAGGTTATGTTCTGTTGGCGCCGTTTTTTGGTGGAGAGGTCAGGACCAAGTCAGAGGAGGGGCCGAGTGAGGAATTCTTGAGCCTGGAGATTCTTGACAGGTAATTTTAAATTTTAATCTAATTAATTGCTTTTAATGGCTGATCACTGTTCTGTTTATTGTTTTATGTTTATGATATTTGTGTTGATATATTCTACTAACTTGAGAAATAGGATCATTTAAAGTAATTTCTGTAGTGTTTGATTACTCTTTTTTAGGGGATGATTTTCGTGTTTTTGATTAAAAAAGTGTTCTAACGTGACGTAAAGTTAATAGTCGTTTTAAGTTTTTTTTTTTAATTTTTTTTTGAGTTGTTTGTCACTATTTTTGGTAGAAAAAAAAAATGAAAGATAGAAGGTTTTAGCATACTGGATCGACTCATTTTGGGGAACTAGTTCGGGGTTTTTAATCTCTTTTATTTAATGTGCTGTGCATTCCTTGATGGAAATTTTTTTCGGGTACTAAAATTTTTATTATAATTTCTTATAAATTGACGTGATAGTCAACATCGTATAGAAATGAGTATTTTATAGCCAATTTAAAAATTATAAAAATAGTAAAAAACAATTATAATATTCCTAGTACCAGTACGATCTTCTGGATATTTCTCTTTTTGATGTCATAATTTTTTTTTTGACAAATATGCTGTTAAAGAACTACCATACGTTTAATGAAGTACTATAGCAACTTGTGATTGTTATTGCTCCCAAGAGTAGGGAAAGAAAATGAAGCTACTATAAAAAGGGAAACAAAAAAAAAAAAAAAAAAAGAAAAAGAAAAGAAAGAAAGAAAGTGAGATTCACGAAAACAATCAAGGAATATTAGACCTCATTGCGTTTAGTAGTGAAGAGGAAAAGGTATGGGATCGAAGAAAAGGAGTAAGAACAAAAAGAAGAAGAAGAAAGAAAAAGAAATGTGTAACCGACTAACCGCCTCTCTCCTTTAGACACACAAACTTTTAGGGGGAAATTATGGGCCGGCCACTTTTTTTATTTGGTGAGAAGTCAAGAGAATTGAAAGGGCATCAATTTTCACATGTATGACTGAGAGTGGTCCGTACCTGCAGTTAAAGGTGATGCAACTTGGAACGTCAAATATCCTATCGTGGAAATACCTTTGAATATCACCAATATTCACGATCCACAACCCACGACATTTTACTCATTTTGTTCTCATCTATGCTACTCTTATTCCTATGGAATTGACCTCCAATTTAGGACTCTATACCTTTTTTAAACTGTCGGGTGTATCTTTGTTTTATTCTATCTTTCTTTTCTTTTCTTTTTTTTTTATTTTTTTTATTTTTTTTTTATTATATATATATATATATATATATTATATATATATATATAATATATATATAAATATATGTTTTTATGTTCGATCTTTTTTTTGCCACTAGCCTTAATGAAACGTTATCATGCAATTAATGTTTATCCAAAACATAGTGAAAAATAAAACAAAGTAGTCTCTAGATCATTTGATTAAGGCCAAAAGGAAGGGAATTAGTTAAGGAAGTAGTATTTCATTTTTAACTTGCTTCTGTAAATCATGTAGACTGTAGAACTACAGAACTCTTTTTTATTTATTTTATTTTTTATTTTTATGAATTAAGAACATACTCAAGCAAATAAATCAATTAAATTTAAGGTCTATCAGGGCAATCATCCAAATTTGAAAATATTAGACGGGGCACATGGTAGTGGGAAAGTTTTTAATGAGAAGTTCTTGAAATTCTTGTACCAGCTGCCTCAAAAATGTCTAGAATAGGATAAGATCAGTCTGAGAAAATGGTAGAGGTCTAACGAATTTTCCACAGATGGTGGTGGCCAAAAGACACGTATATAATAATTAGGCAACCAGGCGAACTCTTTTATTTTATTTTATATTTTGTTTGAAAAGGTATGTTTTCCTGTTTGGCGTGTTGCTGCTTGACCTTGATCCATACACCAAATTGCATATTCCTGGATCTGGACCATTCTTTCAAAATGAACATTTTAAATTCAGTTATGTTAGCTTCCAATTTTATTTTATTTTTAAATAATATATAATGGGTAATCTTAAGGTGGTTGGCCACTCTCGACGGATTGGCCAACCACTAATCCCTACATTCAAGGGGATGGTCGAGACACTTAAAGGTGTAGTTAAGATAAGCCGACCTTCCTCTCACTCTTTAAAAAGATAGTTGGTCATTTCAAGTATGTCATTCATTTGGGGTACTCTCTAAAAAATGTATTTTTGGGGAAGGTGTGAATGTAAAGCAACTATTCTTTGAGCTCACCACTCATTGAGGGCTTAGAGGTGGTGTGATCACTCTAAATATTTGGAGGTGGCTTGGATAGTCCGACCACCTTAACCAACTGATTGAAGTGACTAACCACCAAGATCAAACTATGGGATGGCCAACCATTTATTAGTCTTTTTTTTTTAATTTAAATTTTTTTTATATACACCGTTAAATTTATAAAATAAAATTTCAATAATAATAAAATGAAGAGGATCGATCGTGACCAATTGTAGTGACATGGAGAGTATCTGTTCCATTGCGGGTGTCTTGTCGCAATAATATCTGCAAACGATTAAATTTGCCTTTAAGAACGTGTGAGCAAATTCAAAGCCATAATTATAGTTGCATAGGCCAAAATGAAGAACACATGTCAAGCGTATGTGAGCAACATTAGAACACGTGGCTTGTTTCTAGTGGAGCTTGTTTGATACCCACTTGGCAGTGGTATCAAAACACGTCAAATCAGCGAATCTCTAAGAAATCATATGTGGAGAGGAGGTGTTATTGTCCGAAACTTTTTGTTTTCGGTATTCTATTGGTTTCTTTTTTCTTTATTTGGATTAATCATTCAATTGCTTTTCTTAGCCATCACAGATCACAATATTTGACCGTAGAAAAAGTCGCTTGGAGTGCTTTCAATTTCATAATTCCAATAATCACTCTTACATTACATGCTTCAATTCTTAAATGGACAATTCGATCAATCTTATCATCACTATCCACTATTATATATTTGACGCCTTTTTTTTTTTTCTTTTAAGATAAATTTATATGATTTTTTTTTTAAAATTTTTTTATTTGTATGAACGAATAAATGGTGATGCGGATCATAATTTTCAATAATTTATTTTTCTCGATTGCATAAAATTCTTGTAATTGTAAGAAGTCCCGATAAGACTCATAGTACAAATATGTCATGTGAAAGGGATGATACATTTTTTAAAACTGTTTGAGGATTCAATTATTATCCCACTTAATTCTAAATGAATTCAAAAGGTATACAAGGCCTTGTCAAATGAAATCTTCCTTTAGTAGATATGGTAGGTAGAAAATCAGCTAATGCATGCGCTGTGTATGATGTATCATGTTTAGTACATAGAAATATATATTAATTTTTTGCTAATTAATGATAATAATAATAATAAAAAAAAAAACTGTTTTCCCTTTATATTATTCTCAACAGGTTCTGGAGGCTGTCGATGCCGGCAGGGATAAATAGAGACCACCCATTGGTTAACCCAATGGGACCCGGCCGCTCGAGCCTTGAGAAGGTGGCGCTTGCGCCGATTTTAGTGATCGTGGGAGGAAGTGAATTGCTGAAAGATAGAGCGGAGGAATATGCGAAGAGATTAAAAGAAGTGGGAAAGGAAATTGAGTACGTGGAGTTTGAGGGAAAACAACATGGTTTCTTTACGAATCATCCATATTCAGAAGTTGCAAATGACGTCATCCAGCTTATCAAGAACTTCATGATTGAGAAATTTGACTAGGAGATGATCAGTTAGAATCATGTTAGTTCGAAATCAGCTTCTTAATTATTATATTTTATAGTTAGTGAGATTAATGCGAGTGCAAATAAAAGTGGTCATGGAAAATGAAACCCTAGCTAGTTTTTATCTTTTTTTTTTTTTTTAATTTTCTTCGTTTAGAGTGATTGATTGTATAACAAGTAAATGAAACTGGTGATTGCAGGCTTCGGTTCTGGTGATTATTGGTGAAATTATCAAATTTTTGTTTCTATATTTAGACATGTTTGCAGTTAATAATAATAATAAATCTTGGTAAAAGATGCACAATATTCAAATTCAGATAAGCATATAATGAAGCCACTCTTATAAAGTGCATGTGTCTTCCCTCTAATTATTTTTGTTTTGAGAGGTTAAATAATACTAATTGCTTTCACTTTTAAGGCAAAGATTGAGGCTTGTAGCTAGCTTGAAAAATATGCAATTTAGACATAGAAATGACTTAGGAATATTAGTACCGGTTTGGGTTTGTGATTTAAAAATTGCGATATTAAAATGTACGTATGGTTTGAAAATATAATTTTTAAAAACGTAATTAAGTGTTTGGTAAAATTATAATTTAGCATTTAAAATCGCAGTTTAACATTTAAAATTGTGCGTTTTAAAAAAAACATAATCTTACCTGCAATTTGAAAGCGTAAACTTTTTATATTTTCAAATCACAATTTTTTTAAAACGTAATTTTAAAATATTTATTTTCTGTGATTTTGTTTAATATCAAACTTTTTGTCAATGTAATTGCAATCCAAAACAGCCAAACCCACCCCTAGTTTTCCAAATGAGAAGCACTTTTTGGGTTGATAAATTAGGTACCGGGCCTTACATCATTTGTGGTCGTGAATGATACAATTCCATTGATACCCTTAGGTTTTAAATTGTTTTGCTCACACCAAAAATGGTATCTAAGTTAATCAATTACTTCCTATTGAAAATATTAATAGAAATTAATTAGTCAGAGACTCACATTTGCTGCACTTGACTCTATTGATACGGTTTGTGAGTTGATAGATTCTTTGCCTTGTTTATTCTGCCAAGTTTGGTAGGTGTTTTAATAAGAATTTCTGTTAATTGAGTTCTCTCATCCAAGCTTAAACGCTTGGACCACTCACAAATTTTTTGTTTTTCTTCCTCGTTCTCAACGCTTAAAGGGGATGCTGGCCAGAGTTATCGAAGTCTAAGTGGAGCCATAGTAAGTTAGTAATTAGGGTTAGTAATCCCTTGGGAGACTGTGGCTGTTCTTTGGTGGGAGTGCAGATGGGTTTGGACCTCATGAGGTTCTTACACCTGTAATTAGAGTTTATGAACCTCTTGAGGTTTGTGACTCTTCCTGTGCTCCTTTTGCCTTTAAAACCGCTTTATGCGACCCCTTTGAAAGGACCGGGTCATTTATTTGTCCCATTTCCTACTGTTTCGTTACTTACACTGTTGTATTTCGTTTTCGGGTTTGTTGTAGGGGAGCCCACCCCTTTCGGTATTTTGATCCCTTGTAACCCTTTTCCTTATTGAATTAGAAAAAAGAAAAAAAAAAAAAAAGAAAAAAGAAAAAAAAAGTTAGTAACCATGCACTCTTCTATCCTTCAATGTTTAAGATCAACCCTCACTAACTGAACATTAATCTTGCGGGGCACCACCAGTGGGGGTAAGGGCCGACTCGATACATTTTAAGGCCTAAAACGAGAAGTTAAATGAGGCATTCTTTTTTAAACATTAATATTAATTAATATTATATTTTTATTTAAAATCATTGTTCTCGTTTTTAAAGATTTATTTCAAGTTTTTCTAAGATTTCATTTTCAATTGATAATATGGCTAATCCAATCTTTCTTGTGACATTGTTGATCTTAAATATGATTTTATCAATTTTAATTTGGGGCCTTAATTTGAGAATATTGACTATAATTATTGATTACCATAATTATTAGTTAATTACGTGTGGATAAAAGTTATTGTTAATTACTTATTTACATTTTATCATAATTTGGGGCCTTAGAGAATATTGACTATTAGGGCTTTTTTTTTTTCATGGAAAAAAAATCCTCATAATTTTTTTTTTTAGCCTTATTAAATTGAGGGCTTTAGACGGCCGCCTAATCCGCCTATGGGTTGAGCCGCCCCTGGTGGTGGTAGTTCAGTGGTTTCAAGAAATTCTTAAGTAGTTGGGAATGCACTAAGGTCTGCGTACGACTCTCGCAATGAAAATCCTTTAGCTTATTAGTATTAGCCACCTTAAATCTCACTAATATTCTGATGGGATGAGTGTTAAGCTATAGCTCGGTTTTAAGGGAGCGCTTGCAGTTTTCTCCGTTTAGACCCCTCGTGAGCGACGCCACGCGGGTTGGATGCTACTATAGTTACGCCTAGGTATAATAGTTACAATTAACCTTCTCTTCCAACCCTTTTAATAAATAAAACAAAAAAAATCTTGCGGGGGCATGACAATGTTAGAAATCCATGATGATAAATGTTGATATGTTTACCCTAAATTAATTGTACACAAACAAATAAGTCAAAGAGTGGGAAATACCCACCTTGACCTCTTCCCTAGTTTCCAGTTGTTATTCAAAAAATAAAAAATAAAAAATAAATAAGTCAAGAAAAATTTCTTTATTTTGTTATGAAATTGTGTACAGGTTATACCTCAAGATGGTTAGCTAATTAAAGGCTTTATTTATTTCAAACACGCAAATATACCATTCTACCACTCGTCATAAACAAATTTCAACTTCCAGATAATTATGAGAAAAAAAAAAGAAAACAAAAGGAAAAAAAAAAAGGGGAGAAGATCTTCTAGACCATTTATCACTTCTTGATCGATCGAGGACTGATGAGAAGATAATTGATAAGATCGAAATTAAATCACCCCAATAATGATTCATGTCAACACATAATTATCATATTGTAATTCATGATTTGGATTGCATTTGATGTATGGGGATAGCCATCACCTCATCATTACAATTTGTAGTGAGTTGTGAGCTCATGGTATGTTGACGATATATATATATAATGAGATGCTTCATACACAGTCTCCACGTACAGGAAAAACTGCTCACATGGAATATTATTTCCACTATATATGGACATATGTATATGCCACCTGTACGAGTAGAGCTGGGCGACGCCCAGCGTCCGTTTTCTCTTTTAAAAAAAAATAAAAACTAAAAAAAAATCACTTTTTTTTATAAAAAACAGGTTTAAATTTATCAAATCTCAAATTTATTTTTTTCTTATGGCTATGAAAATGGGGATGAAATAAGTCTGAACCTGTTTTTTGTTAAAAAAAATGTTTTTTGTTATTTTTTTACACTTAAAAAAATAACAAAAAATATTTTTTTTAACAAAAAACAGGTTCAGACTTATTTCATCCCCATTTCATAGCTATAGAAAAAAATAAATTCGAAATTTGATAAATTTAAACCTGTTTTTTAATAAAAAAAAGTATTTTTTTTCATTTTTTTTTTCTCCTACTGAAATGGACGCTAGGCGTCCGCTTGTGCGGACGCCTAGCAGGACTCCACCTGTACTAGCTACAAAGCCCAAAGAGTTTATTATATATTCTTTATTCGGTTATTTTCTGTATAATTATTGTAGGGCTTAAGAATCGCCTAAAACGCATGTCATAAAAAGGGTCAGAATAGACTTGTCTCCAATTTAACTGAAAGAGCCTAAGACCCAACAAATTTAGAACCTCCAGTCCACTAGAGGGGTTCAAGACCAAATCACCAGCCCATAGAATATGTTAGAAGGCCGAGGATTTCATATATAAAATAATATAAAATGCCCAGATATTATTTCACACACATGCACAACCTTCTTTTCCCTTTTTTATGAGCTAAACACTTTTATCTTGCTAACTTAGCCATCAGAGGGATTTCACTGGCGAGTGTTGTTAAACCACTCTAATTGCTTTTTCTCTTTTGCAGGCGGATCTCCTCCCTAAAAGACGGCATAAAACCACTGTAGTAATCCGAACATCAACAGTTATAACAAGAATGAAATCCTTATTTGTATTAGATTCATCTATATCATTTTTCTTACAAATAGGAATCGTTTTATATTGTGAAGATCATAAAAAATAAGAGCAAAAGAGTAGCATCTAGAACTTTATTATGCGGATGTAAGTTATAGACCAAATCACATAATTTTTGTTTGTTTCTATCTGTTCTTCCCTCTCTCGATTTCATTATATGATCCTTTAATATTCCAATCATACCAGTCACCACCAAATCAATAGTTCTTGTATGGTCATCCAAAAACCCATCACCCTCATGCTTACCATAATACAGAAATCCAACTCTTAATTTGTTAGGTACAATAACTTTTTGGCATCCACAATAGAAAGAAAAAAAAAATTGAAGACTTTTTGGGTGAACGATATATATTGTGCTTGTTTTTTTTTTTTATAGATATATTGTGCTTGTTTTATTATGAGCAGCCTTTTTAGGAGATTTGGTGGGTCCAAAATCGGCTGACTTGATTTTTTTATTCCCCATTCTGTATATAAAAATATATTTAACAAACATTATGATCTGATCCTTATCCCCTTTTTTTTTTTTTGTACTGGCATGAGTCTCTGTCAAACAATAATGATACCAAAAGCCCATACGTACGCACTAGGATGAGAAACATAAGATATATATAAAAAAAAAGAAAAAAGAAACAGATATATATTTGTAATTTAAGATCCACGTGGCTATTATTTTTCTAGGTCTTAAAAAAATATCTTCGATCTCACGTACGGTATGCATATAGAAGCGTGGTTTCTTCAATCGCTTTCTTTTAATCCCAGGAGCTATTTTGGTCCGTCCATATATATATGGCCAAAAGATTGCCACTGTTGCTTTGCTTCGCATACGTATGCATAGAAAAGTGGTTTCTGCATCTTCAATCGCTTTCTTTTAATCCCATGACTTTGGTCCATATATAATATGCCCAATAGATTTCCTTGTTTCTTTGCTTAATTTGCAAACATAGCGCGATTTTTACGCAAATATGTTGTGGGAAAGCTTGTCCAAAATTCTACCTAGGATTGGTGGCGGCGGAAAGTAATTTAATAATAATTCAATTGCTAACAAGAACAGGCTGGCCTATATATTTTGAATGGGGATTTTATTCTAATGATCATCTTTTGAAATCATAAAAGATGTCACTATTTTTCTTTTGGAAAAATAGAAATATGTCACTATTTGTCTTTTGGAAAAATCTACATGCAAGGGTTATCTTAAGTTGCATTTTCTTCTGAAAGTGAGGTTTTGATAGATTATTGGGAAGTTATGTAATTGATTGGTTGGTTTGAAGCTAAATTCAAGTTTTCTGTATCATCAACTAACATTTCAATTCAAGTTTGTTAAGCGATAAATATTTTTATAAACCATTTCATTTTCAAGAACGGTGGGCAAAACATTAAAGGAAACGAAAATCCTTTTGTTCTACCTTGCTGCTTTCATTTTTTTTTTTTTTTGTTGGGCAAGTACATCAAAGAAGAATTACAACAAAAAACAACAAAGAGGGGTTGGGCAACCCAATAATAAGCCTCAAAACAAACAGAGTAAACAAAAACTAAAAGAAAATGTATTAAATGAGTGAAACGGCCTTGAGGATTCTTGGCACAAATACCAAGAAAAGTGGCCACTATATAAGAACACTAGCAACACATTCTCTTAAACTTTTCCTTAATGTAGAGAACCAAATCATTTTTTAGTTCTCTATTTAAATGCACTCCATAACAGCTTCCCTTCATCTTTCTCTATATGAATTAAATATTATTTAAATTAAATGTTAGAAGAAAGAAAGAGGAAAGATAAATCATTTAAATATTGTTTTAAATAAATGGTAAAGGAAAGAAAAAGTTTTTTATATTAAAATAATGCTAAGGGAACCACTTTTGGTTCACTAGATGAAGGGAATCAAAGTGGTTCACTTGATGTTTCTATAGTTTAGGGAACACTTAGGGAAGCTGCTGCAGGAATTTTTTTATATTTTTTTAACAGTTTTTCTTATACTAGGGAAGGAAATGAGATTTAAGGGAAGTTGCTGCTAGTGCTCCAAGGCGGTTAGACAAGGCGCATACAAGGGCATGATTGTTCTGAAATTCTTCAACCCTATCTGAACTCCCAATACAAAGGATGCAAATAAGGGTATGACTCTCAAAATACCTTTCGACCCTACCTAAACACTTGTTGGGGAACAACATAAACACAAAGGAAAAAGCAAAAAATAAGGCCAACACAAAAAGCTAGCCAAAAAAAGAAACAAAAAAAAAAAAGAAAGAAAAGAAAAATACATGAAAATTTTTTATTTAAAAAACAATAAATAAAATCACGAAGAAGAACCGCCGGTGGAGGAAAGTGGCATTGATACGGTTGCGGATTAGCGCGTGTAAGCCACTCGACAGCTCGTGAAGACCACGCATCGGCAGTGGGTGCTGGGAGACAAGGGCCACCACAGGAGACTAGTAGTAGTGGCGTAAGACAATAGATGGGAGGAAAGGAAGCGTCATGTGTGGCAAATGATAGTTTATGCGTTGGCGCGTGTGGAAGACGTACTCGCAAGTAAGAACTACTCGTGGGCACATGTGGGACAAACTCCGGCACGTGTTGGCCGGACGGTGACGGCCGGAAGTGGAGAGACCCATGAGAAAGGTGGAGTGGCACATTTGAGGGAAGAGCTTACTAAGGTTGACATATTTGGTTTTGAACAAAAAAAAACCCAACCCAAAACCTTCAAAAAAGGGTGAATCTGAGTTTGGGAATAGTTGGAAGAGGTTGAAACTGGGCAATCTGTGGTGGAGGAGAAGTCGGCAAAGCCGTTGAACTGAGATATATCGCCAGAGGCAATGGATAAGACCTTAAAAAAAGTGGATATAACCTCCAAAGAGGTGAGTAGGATCTCTCAAGAGGCAAGAAAGGGTGGGAAAATGAGGAAGAGAGAAATAGAGGGAAAGGGGGACTCTCTCCTCCCATGGCAACCATAAGTCGCGATATGCATGTTCCTCTTTTCACTGATTTGTATGGAGTTTGAATTTTGAGATTTATTTTTAACAATGCACTGATTGAGGGATTAAAATGATGAGAAATGCTAGATACTATAATTCTATCAAGTATTCATTCAACAAAACTGATATGACGCTTCCTTGAATTAATCATTGTTAAATAAATAAATAATCCAATAGTTAATTTGAAGTACCTTGTCAACATTGTTGTACAATTATAAGATAAAAATATAATACCTAAGATTACTCTAAAATAGTAAAATGTTATAAAAGGGGTTGTAGGAATAAATTTGTTAGGTTAGGATTAAATGGGAAGAAATTCAAATAATGATGCGGGCTCAGCATCATATTAAGGGCCCAAAAGCTCAAGTTATTTTTTGCAACTTGTTTCAGAAGCCCACACTCAAGCTAAATTCAGCCTCAAAACCACACACAAAACAAAACCAAGTTAAGCACATGGATTTTTGAAAAACTTAAAACAAAAACAAATATTGTGATGTGCCAGGACCAAGATTAATAAATAATAATAATAATAATAATAAAAGCTTAAAACTTAAAAACGAGCTTGATTTCTCTTTCTATATATGGGTCAAGTGAAATTACATAGCGCTTAGATTTTTTTAAGAACATACTTGAGCAAATAAATCTAATTTAAGGTCTCTCAATGCAATCACAAATATGAGCATATGGCATCTTCAAAACCTTATTTTTTATTCAACATATAGCAAATAGAAAAGACAGTATACATGCTTAAAAATAAAATAAAAGAATAAAAAAGACATGCTTAGCAAAATATGTGGGAGAACTTATACAATGTTTGTCACGGGATATGGAAAGTAATAGTGAAGTATCTAATTTTTCTCAACAACCACTAGCACCACCACCACCACCACCACAACCACCTCCTCCTCCTCCTCCACCACCACCACCACCACAACCGCCGCCGCCGCCGCCACCATCACCACCAATGACACCACCAGTGGCACTGTGCCCACCACCACGTCCATGAAAACCAGCACCACCACCAACAAAACCGCCGCTTGCCCGCTTACGAGGTCTTCCATCGTCAGCACAAGCAAAGATGAGCATTGATATAATTGAAAGGGACATGATAATCATGCCGAGCAAAAGTAGGCCACCGGAACTCTCCAACGCAACACCTGCATCATCAACATTGGCACCTATTAGAGCACCAAAATTTCTCACCATTTGTGGGATTTTGTTCTCTTTCTAAGATTTTTAATGGGTGAATTGTATGTGCATGCCTTAACGGTATATATTGCAGTTCTTAAACGTCTACTTGACAAATCACGACAAAGTTTTTGGTTGAAATTTCTAGCCACATTCATCAAAACAAAAAAACAAAAAAGAAATTTAAAGCCACACGTCGGATAACTTTCGTTGAGATTTAATGACATGAAACAGGTACGAAGTTTCCCTCGCTCCCATATTGCGTATAATTATGACTTTCTTCATTGAACTTTTCATGTAAAACAGACTTATATTTATATTCACACGGTTATCCACAAGACCAAGCGACTAAGCTAAAAGCACAAGTTTTGGATCACCAATCTCAACCAGTCAACAACTTTCGCAATCTGTACCTATATACAAGTCAATCCCTTTCTGCAAACCATTCTCATGAAAATATTAGCTAGCGTGTTTCAGCTTCTGGCTGTGTAGTCCCAAGAGGTGCTTGAGCCTTTTCTTTTGGAAATTATTTTGCTACCCCCTCATGCTTTTGCGCTTTTTGACGTGGAAACCTTAGTTTTTTGTTTGATGAAATTAAGGTCAATTGAGATCTTCTTTATTATTTTCCATCCCATAGATAACATAAAAAAACATAAAATTATGGGTTAACTTCACTAAACCTTCATCAACTTTCATCACATTTACAATTATCTCCATAAATTTTAAAAACCCTCAATTTAATGTATTAATTTTTTAATTTTTTTTTTTTAATTTCACCACCTCTGGCCAGAGACTCAAAGTATGTGAGAGTCTTTTTCTTGGAGAGAGAAGAGTGCGTTTTGCTTTTGGGAAATCTAATAATAATTTTAAAAATCACAAAAAGAAAGATTGCGTTGCTGCTTTCGGTCTTGCATATAATTTGGTTTGTCATTTCTTGTTGGTCACACCTGTTTCATACTGACTGACATGACGTGTTATAACTTTTCTTTTGTTTGTTTTAAGTAACTAATATAAAAAGACACTTAAAACACATCATATCAATTGATTGGTGTAAAATGAGTGTGATTACTCCTTTTAATAAGGGTATCTCGAGCTCCCAGCAGGCTGTTTGCTTCAAGCACAAATGGGCCCATAGNAAAAAAAGACTTGGATTGAATGGAATTGGATACAGATTGTGTACAACTGTGATTGGGGAGCCCTTAAGCTTAGAAAGTCAGCCATATTGGAGTATATTGGGCCGGTTTGAAATACTAATAAAATTTAGCTAAAAATTTAGAAAGTAGTGAACATTACATTGGGCCGAACTTTTGAAACAAGTCATCGGCCCACAAAATATTTATTATCTCCAATTCTCTAAACTCTCAACTTCTCCAAATTGACCCTTTTAACCTCATCACCCAAACCCTCCTCCCAACCCTTTACTCAAAACCTTCACCAAATGCTCATCCGCCTCAAAACTCGACCCCCATCCACTCCTCTTCATCTTCTCGTAGATTAGGGTTATAATCTTGAAATGTATCTTCTGATTCCATTCACTTTATGAATTAACATTGTGTTTATAGATTAGGTTTTATTTTTTATTTTACACTCTTATGTTTTATTTAAGTCCTTGGACCTTTTAAAATACCTCGAAAAATATTATTCCTACGCTTAGCTTTTATCCTAAAGAAAATTGGACAGCATAACGTCATGTTTACAATGTCATAGTATCACTCGGGCATTATAATAGTATATTTAAATTACTATAATATTACTCGAACATTATAACAATATATTTAAAATGTTATAATACAATTTGGGCACTGTAACGGCATATTTAACATATTATAATATTATTTGAACATTATAACGTTATGTATAATATTTATCTAAAATTTTTAACATTACTTTAGCATTACAACAACGCTATTGTAAAATACCTAATAATATTTAGGTAGCACAACAACGTATTTATAATATTTAAAAATGATTATTGAATATTATATAATTTCCTGAGATATTTAATCACACTTTTTCAAATATTTTAGACATTATAATGATATAAATTAAATTCTAATAACTAAAATTGACATAAATTAGAGATAAAAAAAATTATATCTAGCACTCTCACTTCAAGTAACTCCTTAGACTTAAAAAATTTGAAGCTATATTATTTTTCTTTTCTCACTTTAACTCCATACGTGAGAGAGAGGTTTTTAGAAATTTTTGAGTGCAGAAATACTGCGCACTGGTTCAGCCAATTTATAGGAGATATTTGGGACACATTCGGAATTTTTGTAAAAGAAAAATTACGGTCGAACGCTATTAACACTACCAAAAATTACTGCAGCTTACAATTTGTTACTACAAGGCATGAAGTAAAAACCTGCGGGATTACTCAACAGTATCACGTGAATGAGCAATAGGCGTGAGCTTCAATTTTTAATTTTTTTTTTTTAATTCTTGCTGTTCAGTTGGAATATTTATTCTCTTATAAAAATGAATAGTTAGAGCATCTCCAACAAGAATAGCCACTTTAGCTACCCAAAAAGCAATATTTTCTATTTTGCTTACTCATTTTTAAACATAAACTCTAACAAATTATCTATTCAAATATTAATTTTTAATCATTTTTTTAATTATTTTTTTCTTCTATCTCACTCTCACTCACCACAGATAACCCCCCCTTTTCTCCTCATCTTTTCCACTTCTCTATCTTTGACTCTCACTCACCATGCTCCAAGCCCCGATCATGAGCCTCCAGCTAGGGGTGAGAGTCGGTTAAGTCAGTACTAAAAATAGTATTTTTGTGTTTCACCAAGCCACAAGCAGTAATGTCAGAAATTGTATCAACTTTACCAACCAACCGCTTGTTTCGTTTACCGACAATTACCAACTTTGTGGGTAATTGGTAGTTGGGTAATTGTCGGTTGGACTGGACCAAGTTTTCGATTCGGTTAGGCTGGCTTATTTGCTTTTTGAGCCGATTTTTAGGTTATGGCCTTGTGGCCTGTGTATTTTTTAGGCCGAAAAATAGGGATAAAAATTTCCTCCAGACCGGTCTGAAGGAAATATCCTTCAACCCATTTTAAAAATGCCAAGTGTCATCAGACACATGTTTTATCTGATACTCTTTAACAAGCATAACTCCTTCACAATAACTTTAATAACGTTTTTTTGTTAACGTCAGTTTACTTCACTGCGCGTTTGTTTTGGGAAAAACAGCAACGTGTTCCATCAAAGTATGTTTTTCTTCTTCTTCTTTTTTTTTTCGTAACATTGCTGTTATATATGCTTTTTTTTTTCTTTGTTTTCTTTGTTATTTTCATCATCTAAAACACTCCAATAATCCCTATAATTACTGCACTCTAGAATATTCTTGTTTAGATCTCACTTTGACAAAGTTTTTTTTTTTTTTGTAAAATAGTTGTATATATATGTTTTTTTTTTTTTTTTGCTTTGTTTTTTCTTGTATTTCATCATCCATAACACTCCAACAAGAGAATTATGCTTATATTCCTTTTGCTTGCCTTTTTGAAGCAGCACTAGTAAGAAATCCAACGTATTTCAAACAGCAACAGTGGATTGAGTCTCTTTTTCAAAGCACGTAACTTTTGTTTTGTTCAAATCATATCTCTACCGTATACTTGTGAAGATAAGCTCAAGGATTCAAATGAAGATAATTAGGACAGCAACTGAAAGTCTACATCTTATGTATATCTCAATAATTAAATTTGTATTCTGTTGTTATCTTATGTAACTGACTGTAATCTATTGCGATGCTATGTAACAAACATCAGATAGTGATATAATTATAGATTTGGTAAGGCAATACAAATCCAACTCAAAGACTTATAATTATCTTACAAGTTTGCAAAGCATACTCAGGTTATTCCATTAATGGATATTACTTTATTGTCATTTTTTGAGCTAATAACAAGTTTATAAATATAAAAAATAGAAATATTATTAACATTTTCTTAAAACAAAAAATTATTAACATTTTCATGTATTCATTTTGGAACATTTGGAACATTTTTTGGGGTGTACAATTTTACAGCATGTCTCAACATTCTACATCCACTTGTAAAACAGGTGTTGTTTGACTCATTTTGAACTCTGCTTGCAGTTCTTGATGTCGCTTATCAGCCAATACTCTGGAATAATGTTTCAAAAACCGTAAAAGATTATGTTGCTGTTTTAAGTACCCTTTCAACACATTGTTCATGGACTCACTGCGTTAGGTACTTTTCATATCAGCAGTAAACATATGTCGACCATATACCATAGCCCATTTCTCTTTTACATCAAATATCTCATCCAACCAATTTTTTTATTAGTAAGGCTATACTTCTTAAGCATATTATCCTATGCAAATAGTCATTCCTTTTCATCTTCATAATCATATACACAATTACCAAAATCATTTGCAAATTGCTTTGATGAGTGAAATACATGACTCAGAAGCTTGGCAGCATTCTGATAAATATGCCATACACATAAATGATGATGTGATTTGGGAAATACCTCACCTATTGCTTTGGCCATTGCAGCAGATTGATTTGTAAGTATAGTTGTTGGCTGCTTCCCTAACATTGCACTTAAAAAAGTTTCAAATAACCACTTGAATGAATCTATAGTCTCATCATAAAGTAATGCAGCACCAAAGATAATTGTTTGTTTGTGATGATTAACCCCAATAAATGGTGCAAAAGGTCGATCCAATGCATTTGTACGGTAAGTAGTGTCAAAGCATATCACATCACCGAAATGTCCATAATCAATCATTGATCTAGTATCTGCCCAGAAGATGTTCATGATAAGATCATCAACATAAGTTGTATTGGATAAAAATAAGATGGATTTTCTAATTGTATCTTATGAAAATACTCTATCACTACGCGACCATCCCCTTTCTTCAAAACCATCCTCCTCTTAGTATGTACGTAATTTCTATAGTCAACATCCAAAAAATAAAGATTTTTCACGACTGATAAGTGCTGAATGTTACACATTCAAGCATCTTAACTCACATGTGTTATACCTTATTTTATATTGTTATTTAATATTTTAGGGTGTTTTAGTGTTTGTCTTATTTTCAGGTCTTAATGGAAATTCAAAACATACCATTGAAATTAAGCTTGAAAATAAGTTTGAGAAGATTGAAGTGCTGTCAAAAGCTTGGAGCTCGAGCACCCAATCCTGATGCTCGAGCGCCGTCGCATCTTCCAGAAACTGGAAGATCTTTTTGACAGCTAACAGCGGTGAAGATATTTCTTGGTCCAAAATTGCAGCTTGCCAGCACATTGTAGGCGCCTAATTCACTCCCCAGAGGACTCTTAAGCAGCTGGAACTTCAGATCTTTAGCTTAAAGATCAAGGCTTCCTTTTGCTTATATATGTATTTTCTGTCCGAACAGCAGAAGAGGACGTTTTGAGTTTAATTTCAGAGTAGTTTTTAGTTTCTTTTGCTTTGTTTTGCTACTGTACAGAGGGTAGAGCTCAACTCATAACTCCAAAACTCCTTAGGAAATGGTTTTCTTCAATCCAATGAAGAAATCCAAATCCTTGAGGAACTAAACCCTTTGTAGGGTTTGATGTAATTTTTCCATGGGATTATGAGTTGAGGTTGATTGTATTTAGTTAGGATTTTATATAAATGATATGATGATTGCATATGCAAAGGGTTTGTTCTTAACGATTATACCATTTGAAATGAAAATTGTTCTTTGTCGATGAGGAATATGTTTGAGTTTTGAATGATTTCAATATTTTCAATGTCTTTGATTGAGAAGGTATAAGCTATGCAATGATGCTTGTGACATAATGTTGTGTGAGTTTGATAGGGTATGCTAGGGACCACGACTCAATCCACACTTAGAATTACTTAGAATAGGTGGAAAGTGGAATAGAAACCTATGATACTTTATGCTTATTTCATGAGATTGTGTAGGCTATTAAGAGAACTTATATCGTATGCTAGGGAACACGAGTTATATCACATATAGAGTGTTAGGTGAGTGACTAGTGCAAAACTATGATGCTTTATTATTTTCTTTCGATAGTATTTTCATGTTGAGATCGTTGTAAGGATTGACAACCTTTACACGCTCATATTATGCCTTTGTTAAAAATCTCAAGCTAGATACAATCTGCGCTCTACCTTTATCTTTATTTTACATGTCATTTACATTTATGTCATTTACACTTAATGTCATTTACATTTACGTCATTTACATTTATGTTATTTACATTTATGTTATTTACATTTATATCATTTACGTTTATGTCATTTAAGTTTAAAAATTAAAACATCTTATTTTCATGAGTTGAGCTAGAGAAAATCTCGAAAACTTGATAAACCAAGCATCATAGTCCCTGCGGACGATACCCTCTTTTAGAGCTATCCTACAAGGATACGATCTATTGCGAACGGTTAATTATAAATTTTAAAATCGGTAGCGCTCCGCGACTATCAATGACCTCTAGCTTGCATACTCAACAAATTTATAGTTTGTTTTATTGATATTCCATACTTATCAGCATCATCTGCAACAGCTTTTTGAGCAGATGTAATCTATCTTGTTGATCTTAACATATGTTTTATTGGAGAATGTGCAAACTCATGATTATGTTGCTTATAAAAGGAAACAACTTCTAGCATTCCATCATTTCGAAGTTGACAAGTCATTTCTGCTAAACACCCCATATGTGAACCTGCATGATGAAAATATGTTTGTTCTCGTCTTTTGTCACCAACTTGTTTACCCTCTTTCGAACAACAAAACGTTCTCCTTTTAATAAGTCCTGACTTTGTTCGCTTCACAAACTGTTTCCTTACACTAAAGCCTATTCGGTGAGCATATTCTTTGTAAAATTCATATGCACTATCATCATAATCAAATTTCATACCAATTTATGGTACTTCAGCAAATCTCATATTCTGTCTACTCACAGTGTTTGATTTGCTTGGGCTTCCATGAGCAGATATTTGGTCATTTGATTTATTGTCTAATACACATCTCTCACTAATATCCAACATCTACAGTAAAAATATGGCATTCAATATTCTATATATAAAGTAATACCCATTAATGGAATAAACATACTTTGAAAAGTCAAGAAAAAATAAAGAAAAAAAAAACATATATACATTACGAAGAAAAAAAAAAACTTTGTCAAGTTCCATAAATAAAAGTGTTATCCGAACAAGAATGTTTTGGAGTGCATTAGTTATGGGGTTATTGGAGTGTTATGGATGATGAAATACAAGAAAAAAAAAAGCATATATATAGCAATATTATCGAAAAAGAAAAAAAAGAACAAGAACAACATACAGCAATGTTACAGAAGAAAAAAAAAAAGAAAAAAAAAAGAGAGAGATGAAGAAGAAAAACATACTTTGATGGAACATGTTGTTGTTTTCCCAATCTTCAATGAAGGGAGCAGTAGACTAATGGAGGAGAGATGAGAGAAGAAGGGTCTAGGAGACTTTTGGTTTCTCTCAAACAAAACAAATGCGCGGTGAAGTAAACTGACATTAACAAAAAAACGTTATTAACGTTATTGTGAAGGAGTTAACATCTGTTAAAGAGTATCAGATAAAGCATGTGTCTGATGACACATGGCATTTTTTTAAGTGGGTTGAAGGATATTTCCTTTAGTAGATTATCTATTCAAATATTAATTTTTAATCATTTTTTCTTCTCTCTCACTCTCGCTCACCACAGATAACCCCCCCCACCCCTCTTCTCCTCATCTTTTCCACTTCTCTATCTCTCACCGCGCTCCAAGCCCCGTTCATGAGCCTCCAGCTAGGGGTGGGAGTCGGTACTGAAAATAACATTTTCGCATTTCGCCAAGTTACAGGCGGTAATGTCGAAAATTGTACCGACTTTACTGACCAACTGCTTGTTTCGTTTACCGATAATTACTGACTTTGTCGGTAATTGGCGGTTGAAAATGTCGGTTGGGCCAGACCAAGTTTCTGATTCGGTTGGGCCGGACCAAGTTTCTGATTCGGTTAGGCTGGCTTATTCACTTTTTGGGTCAATTTTCAAGTTATGGCCTGTGCGTTTTTTAAGCCAAAAAATAGGTTTTGGATCTTCAATTTTTTACATTTTCAGTAGTTTTAATTTTAAATGATTTTGGCCACTAGGCCAGTTCCAAAAATGTAGCCCAAATCTAGCCATTTTTAAAAAATGTGGATATTTTAAAAAATGTAGCCCAAATTGGCGTTGTTTTGAGAAGGGTAAAACCGTAGAAAATGAAACTTATCAAAACGACGTCGTTTCAACACACGGTAAAAGTCGGTCGGTAGGTGGTTGGAGAAACCAGTGTTTTGCCTATCGACTGCAAAATGTCGGAACAAAAAAATTTCTTCTGCCTACTGTCCACTAGTTGGCGGCAGGCGAGTTGTGTCGGTTGAAATACGGTATGCGGTGAATTTGCCCAGGCTTACCTCTAGCAGGTCACAGACCGTTTCGTCAATTGGGGTTGAGGGAAAATATTGGCCATAGATTTCTGTTGAGCAATAGAACAGATAGAGAGTGTAGGACTTGTTCTGGAGTGCTTTTTTGGGATGAATCTGAGATGGATTTATGTGATTTATGGTGTTGTTTTGGGCTGAATTGGAGATGGATTTATGGTGCTTTGTAAGACTTGTTATGGAATGAATGAGTGCCTTGGCGGTGGTGTTTTGTTTTTTGGTTTTGTTTGGGTGGAGGAAGAGAGCGACAAAGGGGGTGAGGGAGAGAAAAAATAATTAAAAAATGTTTATAGTGTGAATAGTGGCTATTCATTGTAGAAGGAAAAACTATAAATTGGTTATTTTGTTGGAGAGAAAAAAGGGCTGCTAATAGTCAAATTTGGCTATTACAGAGAGTTTGCTTACTCTGTTAGATATGCTTTTATTCCTCTAAAAAAATTAAAGGAATAGCCATACCATCAAGAATTGACAACATTTTTCCAAAAGAACTCATTTATTTTATTTTTTATAACTTAAAAAGAAAAAAAAAACAAATATACCGTAGAATTTCAGTGGGTGGCCGCACCACCCTTAGCAACCATCCTGGTGCACCCACGAGGGTCGGCCGGGGTGGTGCGACCACCTGTGGTGCATTTGGGGGTGGTCGCGACCACCCTGATGGCACCAGGGATGGCCGCACCACCCATTGAAATTCAACGGTTTCAACTTTTATTTTTTATTTTTAATTTGAATTATAGAAACATAAGAAATAAAGTAGGAATTTTTAGTAATTTTAGTTCAATTACAATTAAAGCATACATGTAGTCACTAAATGAAAGAATACTAATAATTATTCAATTCCACTATCTTCCATTTCCAGTAACAATTATTTATTTTTCTGATCAAATATTTTTTATGCAATATATAGCAAATAGAAAAGACAGCATAGATGCTCACAAAAAAACAAAAAATAAAAAATAAGAAATGAGCTTAGCAAAATATTTGGGAGAACTTATACAATATGTTCGTCACGGGATATGGAAAGTAATAATGAAGTATCTCATTTTTCTCAACAACCACCATAACTGTTGCTACCACCACCATCATTGGCACCACAACCAGCACCACCGCTGCCTCCCCCCTTGCGAGGGCTTCCTTCATTATTGCAAGCAAAGATGCATTGATATAATTGAGAGGGACATGATAATAATGCCGAGCAAAAGTAGGCCTACGGAGCTCTCCAACATAACACCTACATCAACGACATTGGCACCAAAATCTCTCTCTTTCTAAGATTTTTAATAGGTCAATTGAATGTGCATGCCTTAACGGTATATATATATTGAAGTTTTAAAACGTCAATTGGCTGGAATTTCTAGCCGGCCACATCCATCCAAACCAAGAAAAAAAAAAGAAGAAGAAATTTATAGCCACACGCCTGATAACTTTCGGCTGAAATTTAATGACTTGAAACAGCTACGAAGTTTCCCTAGTCCCATATTTTCTTCTGTTCCATCGGGTCCACCGTGTGTATATATTAATGACATTATTCTTCATTGAACTTTTCATGTAAGCAATTAAGCTAAAACCACAAGTTTTGGATCACCAATCTCAGCCAGTCAACAACATATATTCATATGTGTAATCAAAATAAATGGCTCAAAGAAATCTATATAAGATGCTTTTGTAAAATATGCATATAGAAACGCGGTTTCTTCAATCGCTTTCTTTTTAATATTTCTTTTAATCCCACGAGCTAATTTGGTCCGTTCATATATATATATGGCCAAAAGATTTCCATGTTTCTTTGCTTCGCATACGTATGCATAGAAAAGTGGTTTCTGCATCTTCAATCGCTTACTTTTTATCTTTTTTTTTTTTTAGATCTTTTTATCTTTCTTTTAATCCCACGACTTTGGTCCATATAAATGCCCAAAAGATTTCCTTGTTTCTTTGCTTAATTTGCATACAAAGCGCAATTTTTACGCAAATATGTTGTGGGAAAGCTTGTCCAAAATTCTACCTAGGATTGATGGCGGCGGAAAGTAATTTAATAATGCAATTGCTAACAAGAACAAGCTAGCCTATATTTTGAATGGGGATTTTATTCTAATGATCATCTTTTGAAATCATAAAAGATGTCACTATTTTTCTTTTGGAAAATAGAAATATGTCACTATTTGTCTTTTGGAAAAATCGACATGCAAGGGTTATCTTAAGTTGTATTTTCTTCTGAAAGTGAGGTTTTGATAGATTATTGGGAAGTTATGTAATTTTTTTTTTTTTCTAATTGATTGGTTGGTTTGAAGCTAAATTTAAGTTTTCTGCATCATCAACTAACATTTCAATTTAAGTTTGTTAAGCGATAATTATTTTTATAAACCATTTCATTTTCATGAACGGTGGGCAAAACATTGAACTATAATAAGGGATGGAAAGGAATTGTAAAGTAAGATTTGGTAAAGGTTGATCCCAATGATTGTTNAAAAGTTACAATCAAATTTAGGCCTTTTTTTTTTTCATTAAAGGAAATTGAAATCCTAATGGCTCGTTTAGGTGTTCGATTTTTTTTTTTTTTTATATTCGTTTAAATTTTTTGTTGACTTTACGAATACCAAAAAGAAAAAAAATGATAATTATGTTTAGATGGTTTAGAAAAGATGTTTGGATAGTTGAAAAAATAAAATTAAAAATGAATAGAAAATTATATTTAAATTCTAAAAATAAAATAAAATAAAAAACTAAAGAAAAAAAAAATTGGGGTGGCTCGGCCATCCCCATTAATGTCGGGAGGTGGCCGATCCACCCCTAGACACTTGGGGGTGGTCTAGCCACCACCCCTAAGTTTAATACTTTTTTTTTTTTTCTTTTTCTTACTTTCGTTTTTTTTATATTTTTTATTTTTTGAGTTGAGTTGAATAATTTTTGAGTGAAGAAAAAAGTTAACTTTTGAAAAGAATTGAATTGAGTTAAATAAAATGGTGTTCCCAAACATGCTTGGATCCTTTTGTTCTACCTAACTTTCATTTTTTTTTTTTTTTTGTAAGTACATCAAATGGAAAACTACAACAAAAAAGGGTTGGGCAACCCAACAATAAGCCCCAAAACAAACAGAGTAAACAGAAACTAAAAGAATATGTATCAAATGAGTGATGCAGTCCTAAGGATTCTTGGCACAAATACCAAGAAAAGTGGCCACCATATAAGGCAATTAGACAAGGTGCGGACAAGAGCATAACTATCACGAGATCCTTCAATCCTATCTGAACCTCCAGTATAAAGTAAGAGTGTACAAGCAGAGTGATTATTAACCGCTTATAACCGGATAGCTGAAAAATCGAAAAACCAAAAATAACTGCAGCGAATATATATATATATATATATATATATATATAGTATATATATTATATATATATATATATATATATATTATTATATATATATATGTTGTTTTTTCTTAAGATCGATCTGTTTAAAGTGGTCAAGGAGGAATGCATCAACAAAATTGCCCTTTGAAAGGGTCCTGGCATTTTTTTTTTTGATGATTTTCTCTCTTCTGTTCATTAATCTGCAACAGTTTTGCACTTATATAAGGTATATATATAAGGATAAGGAGTATATATATCGATAATAATTTTTTTTCATGATTGTTCAGAAAATTACAAAAGAAATTTGAAACTTAAAAAATTAGTTTCAACATGTAGAACTCAATAATTTGGTGGCCCAGAGTGGTTGGTCATAAGCCAGATCATGTCTTTACTCTTTGGGTCGTATCTTGCTTCAGCTGTGGTTGCTATTAATTTTATGTCATTTTTATTTTATAGGAGTATAAAATAACTCTAAAAATAACCAAAAAAATGAGTTTAAAATAGCCCAAAAAAGAAGTCCAAAAAATGAAAACAGGGTCCAAAAGTCCTATTATTTGAAAACTGGTTCCCGATTAGTAATTTGTTTAAAACCGGTTTAGTGGCAACCGCAACTAGCCTACTGATTGCGGTTGCGGTTGTTAAAAATAAAATAATCAGGGACCCCGGTTGCAGTTGCTGTTTGTAGGGAATAACCGCAACCGCAGTCGATTGTACACTTCTAACACAAATGACGAAAATAGGTACCCTTCGATCCTACCTAAACACCTGTTTGGAAACAACATAAACACAAAGGAAAAAGCCAAAAATAAAGCCAACAACTAGCCAAAAAAAGAAACACAGAAACAGAAAATAAATAAATAAATAAATAAATAAAATAAAATACAAGGAAAATAAAATAAAATACAAGGAAAATTTAAAAAATAATAAATAAAATCACGAAGAAGAACCACTAGTGGAGGAAGGTGGCATTGATACTATTGAGGGCTGGCGCATGTAAGCCACTCGGCAGCATGTGAAGACCACGTGTCGGCAGTGGGTGCCGAAAATCAGGGGCCACCACAGGAGACTGGTAACAGCGGCGTAAGATAGTGGATGGAAGGAAAGGAAGTGTCACGTGCAACGAAGGGCTGTCCATGTGTTAGCACATGTGGGACATGTAGCCACGAGTAAGAACTACTAGTGGGCACATGTGGGACACACTCCGGCGCGTCTGATGGTAGAACTTCCTGAAGTTGACATATCTGGTTTTGAAAAAAAAAAAAAAAATCCAAAAACTTAAAAAAGAAAAAAAGAAAAAAAGAGGGCAGATCTGAGTCTGGGAATGATTGGAAGAGGCTAAAACCAACCGGTTTGTGATGGAGGAGAAGTTCATAAAGCTGTTGAACCAAGATATATCACCAGAGGCAACGAATAAGGCCTTAAAAAAGGCGAATATAACCTTCAAAGAGGTGAGTAGGACCTCAAAAGAAGTAGGAAAAGGTGGGGGAAGGAGGGAGAGGGGAATAGAGGAAAATGGGGACTCCCTCTTCCCATGGCAGCCATAAGTCATGATATGCATGTTTCTCTTTTTACTGATTTGTATGGAGTTTGAATTTTGAGATTTATTTTTGACAATGGACTAATGGAGGGATTAAAATAATAAAAAATAATAGATATTATAATTCTATTCAGCATTCATTTAACAAGACTGACATGATGCTTCCTTGAATTAATCATTGTTAAATAAATAAATAAATAATCCAATAGTTAATTTGAAATATCATGTCAACATTGTTGTAAAATTATAGGATAAAAATATAGTATCTAAGATTACCTTAAATAGTAAAATGTTATAAAAGGGGTTGTAGGAATAAATCTGTTAGGTTAGAATTAAATGGGAAGAAATTCAAATAATGATGCGGGCAGAGCATCGTATTAAGGGCCGAAAGCTTAAGTTATATTGAAGCCCACACTCAAACTAAATTCAGCCTCAAAACCAAACACAAAACAAAAACAAGTTAAGCGCATGGAATTTTGAAAAACTTAAATCAAAAACAAATATTGTGATGTGCAAGGACCAAGATTACTAAATAATAATAATAATAATAATAATAATAATAATAATAATAATAATAATAACAGCTTAGAATTGAAAAACGAGCTTGATTTCTCTTTCTATATATGTGTCAAGTACTGCAATTACAGATCGCTTAGATTTTTTTTTTTTTAATAAAAAAAAAATAAGAACATACTTAAGCAAATAAATCCAATTTAAGGTCTCTCAATGCAATCACAAATATGAGCATATCGCATCTTCAAAACCTTATTTTTATGCAACATATAGCAAATAGAAAAGACAGCATACATGCTCATAAAAAAAAAAAAAAAAAAAAAATACAGACATGCTTAGCAAAATATGTGGGAGAACTTATACAATGTTTGTCATGGGATATGGAAAGTAATAGCGAAGTATCTCATTTTTCTCAACAACCACCACCTCTTCCACCACCACCAACACTAGCAGCAATAGTAGCAACAGCACCACCACCTCCATGGTTGCGAGGGCTTTCATCATCATCATCAGCACTAGCAAAGATGAGCATTGATATAATTGAGAGGGACATAATAATCATGCTGAGCAAAAGTAGGCTGCTGGAGCTCTCTCACGCAATACCTGCATCATCGACATGGGCATCAACTACTGCACCAAAATCTTTCACCATTTGTGGGATTTCCTTCTCTTTCGAAGATTTTTAATAGGTCCATAGTATGTGCATGCCTTAATGGTATATATATATTGAAGTTTTAAAACGTCTACTTGACAAATGACGATAACTCTTAAGGTTTTTGGCTGAAATTTCTAGCCGGCCACATCCATCCAAACAAAAACAAAAACAAAAACAAAAAAGAAAAGGAAGAACTTTATAGCCACACGTATGATAACTTTCATTGAAATTTAATGAATTGAAACAGGTAGGAAGTTTCCCTAGCATCCATATTTTCTTCTGTTCGATCGGGTCCACCATGTATATATATTAATGACATTCTTCATTGAATTTTTCATGTAAGACAGGCTTATTCACACAATTATCAATAAGATCGACCAAATAATTAAGCTAAAAGCACTTGTACTTTTGGTTTCTTGACCGGCAGTAGGTGCTAGGAGATGGGGGCCACCATAGGAGATTGGTAGCAGCGGCGTAAGACAATGGATGGGAGGAAAGGAAGCATCACGTGCGGCGAAGGGCTGTCCATGTGTCGGTGCGTGTGGGACATGCACCCGCGAGTAAGAACCACTCGCGAGCACATGTGGGACACACTTCGGTGCGTGTTGGCCGGACGGTGACGTAGGTGGTGCGACTGGAAGCGAAGAGACCCATGAGAAAGGTGGAGTGGCGCATTTGAGGGTAGAGCTTCTTGAGGTTAACATATCTAGTTTTGGAAGGAAAAAAAAAAAAAAAACCAAATCCAAAAACTTCAAAAAAAGAGCAGATCTGAGTTTGGGAACGGTTGGAAGAGGCTGAAACTGGTCGGTCTATGGTGGAGGAGAAGTTGGTGAAGCTGTTGAACCAAGATATATCGCTAAAGGCGATGAATAGGGCCATAAAAAAGATGGATATAACCTCCAAAGAGGCGAGCTACTCCTGCATGCAGGCGCGAGATCTTCTATTGAATTTGTTACTTATAGCTTTGCCACAAGGTTTGCTGCTAGCTCTATCTATGCCTCTATTGCTTCAACTGAGAAGGACTATGGCTTTGCACACTAGCACACTTCTGCACCTACGCACTAAAGGCTTACTCTCAGATATTAGCCTTTGGCTTACTGTTTGTGTAAGAAAAACAACTCTTTACTACTATAATGAAAGAAGGGCACTCGAACCTACTCCCTCACCACCAGAACTGCTAGCAGACCTTCTCTTCCTACCAGGCACACTCACTCAAGCGCACCTTGGTAGGACCTCAAAAGAGGCAGGAAAGGGTGGAGGAAGGAGGAAGAGGAGAATAGAGGGAAATAGAGACTCCCTCCTCCCATGGCATCCATAAGTCGCGATATGCATGTTCCTCTTTTCATTGATTGTATGGAGTTTGAATTTTGAGATTTATTTTTGACAATGCATTGATGGAGGGATTAAAATAATGAAAAATGTTAAATACTATAATTCTATCCAACATTCATTTAACATTGTTGTACATTTATAGGATAAAAATATAAGACATGTTTGGTACGCAGAATGACTATTCTAAGGAATAACCTTTATTAAGAATGAAATGAGTTGAATTGATTAGCCTTGGAATAGCCATTCCAATAGTTATGAAGGAATGACTATTTATTTAATTGAGGGAATAGTCATTCCTCTCAAATTTGAGAGGAATGACTATTCCCTCAATTAAAAATGAATAGTCATTCACTCATGACTATAAGAATGGTTATTTTAAGGGTAAGTCACTTTACTCTTTCTATTCTTAATAAGGGGGTTATTTATTAGAATAGGCATTCTGCGTACTATCTAAGATTACTTTAAAATAGTAAAATGTTATAAAAGGGGTCGTGGGCATAAATCTCTTAGGTTAGGATTAAATGGGTAGAAATTCAAATAATGATGCAGGCTGAACATCATATTAAGGGCCCAAAAGCTTAAGTTATTTTTGCAACTTGTTTTAGAAGCCCACACTCAAACTAAATTAAGCCTCAAAACCAAACACAAAACAAAAACAAGTTGGCGCATGGATTTTTGAAAAACCTAAAACAAAAACAAATATTGTGATGTGCAAGGACCAAGATTAATAAATAATAATAATAAAAAGCTTAAAATTGAAAAACGAGCTTGATTTCTCTTTCTATATTTGGGGCAAGGTAAATTACGGAGTGCTTAGATTTTTTTTTAAAAAAAAAAAATAACTAAGAACGTACTTCAGCAAATAAATCCAATTTAAGGTCTCTCAACCCAATCACATATATGAGCATATTGGATCTTCAAAACCATATTTTTTATGCAACATATAGTAAATTAGAAATACAACATACATGCTCCCCCACCCCCCCAAAACAAAAAAAAAAACAAAAACCAAAAAAAGTTGACATGCTTAATAAAATATGTGAGAGAACTTATACAATGTTTACCACAGGATATGGAAAGTAATAGTGAAGTATCTCATTTTTCTCAACAACCACCACCACCACCACCACCACCACCACCACAACCACCACCACCACCACCACAACCACCTCCTCCTCCTCCTCCACCACAATTGCCGCCGCCGCCGCCGCCATTACCACCACCACAACCACCACCACCACCACCGCCACCATCGCCACAACCGCCACCATCGCCACCATCGCGACCACCGCCACCATCGCCACCATGGCCACAACCGCCACCATCGCGGCTTCTCTTTCTCTTTTTACGAGGGCTTCCATCATTAGCACAAGCAAAGATGAGCATTGATATAATTGAGAGAAACATGATAATCATACTGAGCAAAAGTAGGCCACTGGAGCTCTCCAACGCAACACTTGCATCATCGACATGGGCACCAACTAAAGTACTAAAATCTCTCACCATTTGTGAGATTTCGTTCTCTTTCTAGGATTTTTAATAAGTCAATTGTATGTGCATGCCTTAACGGTATATATATATATATATATTGAAGTTTTAAAATGTCTACTTGACAAATGACGATAAGGTTTTTGGTTGAAATTTATAGCCACACCGACACGTCTGATTAATGAATTGAAACAAGTAGGAAGTTTCCCTAGCTCCCATATTTTCTTCTGTTCGATCGGGTCCACCCAGGGGTGGCTCAACCCTTAGGCAGATTAGACAGCCGCCTAAGGCGCCTCCAATTTAATAAGGCTCTCAATTAATAAATATTAATGAAATTTTTTTTCCAAAAAAAAAAAATTAAGCCTTTATTATAATAAATATTTTCTAATTAAGGCCCCAAATTAATAAATATTAATACAGACTTATTACATAAGAAAAATATTTTTGGTTCTAATTATAGTCAATATTCTCTAATTAAGTCCCTCAATTAATAAATATTGATGAAGTCATATTCCATAAAAAAAAAATATTTAAGGCCTACTATAGTCAATATTCTTTAATTAAGACTCAAAATTATGGTAAAATGTAAATAAGTAATTAATAGTGGCTTTTGTCCACACGTAATTAATTAATAATTATGGTAATTAAATAATTATAGTCAATATTTTCTGATTAAGGCCCCAAATTATTATTGGAGCCCAACGTTCACAATAAAATGGGAAGAAACAAAAATTAAATGTTAAGAATATTAAAAGTTTCTAAATATTTTATTCAATTACGAACTTCTCTCTTTATAAGTTTTAAGAAATTACAATCACTAGACAATGATAGTTTGCAAAAAAAAATAATTGCGATTTCAAAAAGTGCGATTTTAAAAATAGCGATTTTAAAAAGTGCGATTTAAAAACATGATTTTTGAAAACGTAGTTAACGTTTGGCAAAATCATAGTTTGGCCTTTAAAATCGTAGTTTAGCATTTAAAATTCTGCGTTTTCAAAAAAGCACCCTCTTAGCTGCGATTTGAAAACGCAAGATTTTCTGCTTTTTCAAATCGCAATTTGTTAAAAACGTAGTTCCTAAACAATTCAGTTTTTGCGATTTGATTTAAAATCGCACTTATTGTCTACGAAATCGCTTACCCAAACGCACCCTTAATCTTGAAGGTTTTCTAAAACATGATATCTATTATGATATTAATGGTTTAGATTTATTTTCAGAATTAAAAATTTTTTTAAAAAATTTACAAATAGAAGAAAATGTTCAAATTGACACGTTAAATTATATAAAAAGACTTAATTCTTTTCCTAATGCATGTATCGCTTATAGAATTTTATTGACAATACCTATTACAATTGCTTCTGCAGAAAGAAGTTTTTCAAAATTAAAATTGATAAAATCTTAACTAAAATCAACAATGTTACAAGAAAAATTAAAGGACAGAAATTAACTAAACGGTTTGTAGCAAGTAGCTACAAACCAGTCTAATAAAATGACATTTGTCTCTTAGCATGTGAGAAGAACATGTTTTTTAATAACATGTGCTTCTCACATGCTTTTTTTAATAACATTAATAAAAAACATGTGCTTCTAACATGTTAAGAAACACATGTCATTTTATTAGACTGGTT
This sequence comes from Betula pendula, assembly GCA_900184695.1. Lineage (NCBI taxonomy): Eukaryota > Viridiplantae > Streptophyta > Magnoliopsida > Fagales > Betulaceae > Betula > Betula pendula. Next base: position 260,603 of record FXXK01000589.1, on the reverse strand, counting down.
TGTATCTAATTGCTACAAACCAGTTTGTAGCTAATTTCTGTCCAAAATTAAATGGATTAACCATAATATCAATTGAAAATGAAATGTTAGAGAAACATGAATATAAAACTTAAATACGTAATTTTGCATCACAAAAAGCAAGAAGAATGATTTTTAAAAATTTAATATTTAATTAATAATATTTAATTTTTAAAATAAATAAATAAAAAAACCTCATTTAAACTTCTCGCCTTATGCCCCAAAATATATCGAGCCGACCTTGGATCCACCATGTGCATATATTAATGACATTCTTCATTGAACTTTCCGTGTAAGATAGGCTTATGTATTCACACGATTATCCATAAGACCAAGTAATTAAGCTAAAAGCACAAGTACTTTTGGATTACCAATCTCAACAAGTCGAGAACTTTCGCGATCTTTATATATTCAAGTCAAGCCCTTTCTGCAAACCATTCTCATGAAAACATTAGCTAGCGTACGTGTTTGAGTTTTTGGCTGTCTAGTCCCAGGAGGTACTGCTTGAGCTTTTCTTTTCTTTTCTTTTTTTTCTCTCTTTAGGAAAATTATTTTACTCTCCCCCTCATGCTTTTGCGCTTTTTGACATGGAAACCTCAGTTTCTAATTTGATGAAATTAAGGTCAATTAAGATCTTCTTTAGTATTTTTCATCAAATCGATAATATAAACAACATAAAATTATGAGTTAACTTCACTTAATCCTTATGAGCTACCGTTATATTCGTAATTATCTCCTAAATTTTAAAAAAATTTAATTTAATTTATCAATTTTTTATTTTTATTATTTTTTTCAATTTCATTTAATGTATCAATTTAATAGGTTAGAGTGAGGTCCACTCTCAATTTAATTAACTGTATCAATTTTTTTCAATTTCATTTAATGTATCAATTTAATAGGTTAGAGTGAGGTCCACTCTCAATTTAATTAACTGTATCAATTTTTTGCAATTTCTTTTGTAATACATTTTTGTCTTTTAACCAGATTTGAAAAAATACTTCAAAAAAAGAAAACATGTAACCCTTTTCTTTTGTGTTCACCCAGAACCGATGTTGTTTTTAAAAGAGCTAGTAATTCTAGAAGTCTCTCTTGTATCCCTCCAAAAATGAAGTTGTCTCTTGTATCATTTTAAAAATGAGGTGACTTTTAAAATCATCATTTGATCGAAATTCAATAGTGATATTATTTCCGAATAAAACATCAGCTCAATTATTTGCTTCGTTCAGTTTACAGATTAGATCTTATGCCAGACGTGGACCGGCCCACGTAGCGCACCTTTGGGCACTGGTTTCTCGATGCCAATCTTTCACTTGAAGAGCGGCAAACTAGACACTTGATCAATTATAAGTCTAATGGTGATTTTAAAAGTCATATCATTTTTAGAGGGACACAAGATAAACTTCTAGCATTACTCCTTTTAAAATAACTATTAGATTAAAATCTAATAGTGAATAATCACATATTTCATCATGATTTTAGAAGTCCTATCAATTTGAAATTGACAAAAGAAAAAAAAAAACTTGAGAATGACATTTATCGTTAGTTTCTTCAATAACTCCCATCTAATATATATTACGGCATTTGCCACTGATTTAGACAACACTTGGGGCATCCATGTCAATTTTGTTTTTTGACATTATGTCTGAATGGAATATGACAACAAACATGATCATTCTCTTTCTTCTACATAGCCTCTCCAATATGCTTTCAATTTAGAGCATTCATATTGAGCTCAATAAGGTAGTTAAAAAGTTATATTGGCTAGCCTTACAGAAAAAAATGCTCTACATCTAGCTTAGCAAATTGACTAAAGATTTGTTGAGTTTCTACGGTGCTCAACAAATTTGTTAAGCATTGTTCATCAATAATGCATAATTTATATTGATAAAAAAAAAAAAATCAATAAGATTATTTCTCTTCTTTGGGTATAAAAAAAATAGATAAAGAAAAAATATTTTTTTTAAAAAAAGTGAAAGTGAATAGCTAAATTGCTGAGCCAGATATAGGTGTTTTAAAAAAGTGAATAGATAAAATAAAAAAAAAGTACTATTTCGTTAAATTTTAGCTAAATATTTGTTGAGCCAGATGTGAGTGCTCTAAACCGTCTATGTCTAATTGAATTCTGAGACAACCACACAAAAGGAAAATGAAAAATCATTCGAGGCAGTATTGGATGAGAAGTGTTAAGACATGCTAATTTTCAGAATAACCATTTAAGCGTCACATATAGCAATGAAAATTCTAATATCAATTTCATTATTTTGTAATACATTTTTATTTGTGAAGTTCATAGCATCATTATTTGAAATGTACATTTTTTTCAATTTCACCCCCTTTGCCAGAGACTCAAAGTATGGGAAAGGTTTTTTTCTTTGACTTTTAAAAAACCTAATAATAATTTTAAAAACCACCAAAAAAAATAAAAAAAGATTGCCTTGCTGCTTTCCGTCGACCCTGGAGTAGAGTTGTTGTAACTTTTCTTTTGTTTTTTTTAAGTGACTAATATACAAAGGCACTTAAACACAACATGTGTAAATCAGGGTCCATAGGTGTAAAACGGGTGTGATTACTTCTTTTAGTAAAGGGTATCTCGACCTCCCAGCAGGCTGCTTGCTTCAAGCAAAAAATAAGACCTCATTGATTGGGCCCATAAAAAAAAAAAAAAGACTTGATTGATTAGAATTGGATACAGATTGTGTATAACTGTGAATGGGAGCCCTTAGGCTTAGAAAGTCAACCATATTAGAATATGTTGGGCCGTTATGAAAATAGTAACAGAATTTAGCTAAAAATTTAGACAGCAGAGAACATTACATTGGGCCAAAACACGGCTTTTGAAACAAGTCCTCGGCCCACAAAATATTTATTATTATCTCCAATTCTCTAAACTCCCAATTTCTCCAAATTGACCCTTTTAACCTCATCACCCAAACCCTCCTCCCCAAGCCTCTTCAACCCTTTACTCAGAACCCTCACCAAATACTCATCCGCCTCAAAACTCGACCCCCATCCACTCCTCTTCATCATCTCGTAGATCCTCACCGTCGATTCTCTCCTCTCAGCACCAATCACCGCCTTTGCTAACCTGATCAGCCCCTTATCATCACACTGGATCCGACCACCGCCATCATTTCCCTCCTCCAAGTCACGGATCACGCGGTCGATATCGTCCACCATCCCGTTCCTCGCAAGGGCGGACGCCACGTCAGCGTAGAGAGATAGGTCGGGCTGGTATTCCGAGCGGAAGGCGGAGAAGGCGTGGAGAGCGAGGGCGCACTGGTCCTGGCGTAGGAGCTCGCGTAGGGTAGCGAGGAGGTCGGACTTGAGCAAGCGGGTGAGGGTTTTGGAGAGGAGGGCTGGGAGTTGGGTCGGGTCGGAGGACTTGGTTTGGGCCCGCTTGAGGGCTTGGATGGCGTTGATGGCTTCGATGCTCAGGATCCGGCCTTTCATCAGGGGCCCACGGTTGGACCGTGGCCCGCAACGTATGGGAACGTAACTGGTGGGTCTGAGAGTGGTGGCGATTGGGTTTGGAGGGCGGTGGGGTTTGAGGGAGGTGAGGCTTTGATGCAGAGTGGAAGCCATGAGTGTTAGGGATTGGAGGAGATAAGAGAGTTTGGGTGGTTTGGACACCAAATGACGATTTTGCCACTAAGGAAAACGAAGGTTCAGGAATTTAAAGGGAGGATTGTTGGAGAAAAGTGAGGGTCTGAGAGCAATTATATTATGGAAAGAGTTGGAAGGAATTCTGATCTCTGGGTTCAGTGATCTAGGGCGCCACGTGGAGGGGTTAATTTATTTCGGAACATGGATTGAATTTCCTCGACATGATGGTTAAATGGAAGCCGTTCATTGTGATTACAAGACTCGTTTCTGTCAGCATGAATTTTCAGCTGTTATCCACACTCTGCATCCAACGGTAGTGAACACAATCATTACAACTTAAACGATGTTAACAAAGCACTGTAAAACTTTACAAAGAAAATATTGTCTGTTGGGGATAAAATCCCATAATGGGTCCTACTCAAGATATGCTAGTCAAATATAGACTTTTGAGTGGGTAACACCATGACTGTAAGAATCCCTCTAAAAGAGGGATACATATACCATGAAATTAGGGACTGTAGTATGCTACAGAGACCACTACACAGAGTGGATCAAACCACTACACAAAGTGAATCAAACCACTACACAGAGTGGACCTATAATCTAGTTACAAAAAACCCCATAAAAAGGGAGACAATACATCAGGTAAAGGGACGGTGGATCTCCCAAAGACCATAACTCATTACTCTATTCTCACTCCAAAGATTCATGCTAATTTAATCATCGGAGTGTCATCGGTCCAAGGACCGGCGACCAACGATGACGCTTTATCTCTTTTGCAGGTTGCCCATCTCCGATCAGGTCGTAAAACTGTTCTAACAGTTTGGCGCCGTCTGTGGGAACGACAGTTCTCATCTCTTAAAAATTACGGCTAAGATCGGCTGATGGGTATACCTTTCCAGATTCTTTGATCACCCATGATAGGCGAAATCTGCACTCACCCTTGGTGGATCTGCACCTATGTAAATTCTGTTGTGACAGATCGACATTAAACCAAAATGGATCAGCATCCATTCACACCAAGTCAAAGTTCTTCATCTTCGGATATACGGGATACACAGAGATCTACACTCATGCCACGCAGATCGCGTTCAACTAACAGACTTGCGGTCAACTAGCATTAAATCAGTGCTCGCCTCCACAAGAAACACCAGATAAGTTCAAACTCTTTTATTGGAGTTATGACAGGTTAGTCAAATCTGTTGTTTTTATAATCTCAAAAATAAAATTTTGAGAAAGCCCAATGCTATTGAGCAAAAAACCTTGTCATTTCAAAGCACTCCCTACTTCAAGAATTGAAGTTGACAGAGATATGAGTCTTAAAAACATCTCTACCTCTTTGATCGATGGTTTAACATGAGAAAGACCAAAAAGTTGAACAGGAGCAACTACTTTCTAACTTCTATCCCTTAACTTCCGTGGGCTATAAAAAATCCTAAATGTCTATATAATAGGAATGCAGGGCTATGGCATTAAATGGGTTTAATTTATCTTTCATCTAAACCTTCTTGGTGACAGACAAATGATGGGTTTGTCATTTCTACACTCACCAAAGCATGACCATTGTAAGATGATGTTTTTTCTTTTCTTTTGTTATTATTTCTTCTCATGTATATATAACAAAATATATATGAAAAGACATGTGCCTTTTTTAGGCACTAGAGAAGGTGACATGAGGTTTACCTAGAACTCTATATTAAAGGTTATAAAAAAGTCATATAATACGTGGCTGATTGAACAAATAGTTCAATTATTTTATGCTTTTCTTTGCATTTAATAAAAGTAAATGACCATCTTGATTTTGGTAATATAACCTAAGTTTTCTAAAGCAGAGCAGTAGAGGCCGAGCCGTAGAGGCTTTATTCTGAGTCTCATTCTCATTGCCAGATATGCCTTCTTGACATTATATTTAATGTGCTTTACAATTATATTGAATATACGATAAGAAGTCATCTTATTATGTACTCAAGTGCATCATCAACCTTTTTGCAGAAACAATAAAAGGAAAAGAAAGTCATTAAATGCATAGAGAAGTCTTGGCCGTTGGTGTTAGCATTATCTTCGCCTTTGGTGTCAATCTTCTTCATAATACTGCTGACCGTGATCCTCGTAAGAAGTCTCAGAAAATCTGAGAAAGCAACCCATTGTGATCCACACACGACACCCAAAAGTGGAGCTCGCGTTTTGCTTAGCCTAATGTGCAGATCCTCGTTGTGGAAATCTCTTTTGGCTGACAACTAAGAGTTCCACACGTCACTCTTCCTATTCTTTAGGCATCCAGTCAACAGGGACTTGTTCTCTCTTGAATTGGTCATTCCCAATTTTAGTGCTGGGGGATAACGCCACTTGATAAGGACGTCTATCTCCAACAATCCAGGCGGGATAAGTCCACCAACACTAAAATTAGAGTTTATCTCTGTTGGTGTGTCAGATAAGCCCACACTCCTCTTTTTACTATGCTTTGATTAATTTGTGGTAATTATCAATTTATGGTATGGATAAATATATGTGTTGGGTATTTTAAAAATAAGAATTTGAGGGTCAGATCCAATATAAAACTGTCTCTTCGACAGTGGACTGAGCTCAATAAATAATTTTGCCCTTTCATATAGTGCTTCTCAAGCATGTCGTTCAAAAACAAATTAAAGCACAAATGCCAAGATTTTCACTGCTTCTACCGATTGTTTTAACTTCTTGCAGTTTAAAAAATAATAAAAATCTTCTATAAGAAAGCATGTTGCTAATTTTTGACATTTTTATTTGGCACTACAAGACAAATTCGTGAGCCTTTCAAACACAGAAATGCTTGGGTTTATATAAAATGTGTTTTCTTATAAGGCCTTGACAAATCATGTCTACAGATAAGTGCCAACTTGTGTACAAGTATGCGATGAGAAGAAAAAGTTTTGATTTTCTGATTTTATCAACTCATCATTATTACATTCTATAGAAAAGTAAACATGGTGAAAATGGTATGCATGAGATAACACGTCTATACAGCAATGTTCTTAGCTATTTGATATTTTAAATTTCATTTAAGTAATGCTTCTTTACCATTCAATGCTTAGAACACATGTGGACTTTGGCATGTGTGCTACATGACAAACATGCATGTAAGGCTTTCAACCACAGTACCATTATACGAGATTTAAGAAGCAAACCATTCAATTACCAATATGCATCTCTGAGTCTCTGACATAAAAGCATTATTCTTATGATTGCAAAATTTTTATATTGGCCTTTACTTCATTCATGTAAAATCCCATATTGCACTCATAACACAAACTGAAGGGCTCTTGCAACTCTTGGAGTTAGTGTATATTATTATATTGCGACCCCAAAAGCTGACTTAAACAAAGAAGATCTATGCTGACACATAATAGATACACAGTCGAAGATATCGGGTCTGTGTTCACGCACAACAAATCCATATTGGCCTTCGTCAAAAATGCCAGATAAGTTCATGCAATGCTTTCCTATGTGTTTACTTATAGCATCTGACACTTTATTTAGATTAGTTCTTGACAACATCCATATTTGTTTAATAAAGCTAATGTTAAGAAGATATTGTCAGACTTCAAAACTCATTGTTTTGCAATCTCAGGAATGATGAAATAAAATTTATTGCCTACCTATATTTGCCATTGATTTTACATGAAAACATTGAAGTGTAGTCATATTGCTGTATATTAAATACCAAATGCCTCATTCACGCATAGGATCAAAGGATTAAAAGAGGAACTTTTTTAGTCCATCGAGTTAAATGGGTCTAATTTATTTCTCTAGCACCCTCTCTAGTGAAAAATATTCATACTAAATCAGGAGTTTATCCTCCCAAGGCAACAGTCACCATCAATTATTAGATGATGAATGTGAAGTTTTTATATTGCCTTTAAATTCATTTATGAAAGTCTCTATACTACCCTCAAGTAGAAACTCCATTCTCGTGAGTCCTCCAAAGAAGCAAAGAGTCCAAGTGCTGAGAACCGGGTTTTTGAGTTCCAAAATTCCGAGTCAACCATTCAGTCCAAGCAGCTGTTTTAGACCAAGACCGACTTTCAAGCAGATTTTAGCTACAGCTGCCAGCTCCAAAATTCTAAGCGGCTGCCTCCAAGCTAAGCCAAAGAAATGCCACCAAATAATTATATTCCAAGCAATGCCCTCCTAACTAAGCCCATAATTATTGCCAATGAAATACACTGCTGAGCAATCATGGCACATGGAGTCCATCTTCATCAAAGATATGAGATAAGTTTACATTATGCTCTCTTCATTCTCAATTCTTATAACGTCGATAATGGATTTTTCTTTTTTTTTTAAAAAGCATTAAAATGGAGAATTTGTCAATTCTTCTCATATGCTAGAGTTTAGAGTTATATATATTTCAACCATCTAGCAATTTATGGGAATAGTATTTCAGAAATCATGAAAACATTTATGACAAAGCATGTCATTAATTAAGATAATGCTTTAAGGTGCCTCATTAAGATTAATATTTATTTCTTGGCCACTTCATTATTGCAGCCTAATATCTACTCTCATTGAAGGTCAAAATATATAGATATATGTGGCTTTGACAACTTTCTTCTGCAGAGGTTATTTAAAAAGAAAAAGTATTTATACTTTAGATTGATTTTTGCATAAACAAGTCAATGCTCTTTGTAAACTTTGTTTAAAAAATAAGATGGTGAAAACCTTGAGGAAATGTGACCACTTTCTTGACGTTTAGTGGCATTTTCCATCATAGATCTGCTTTCTCTAACATCATGATTAATTGTGCTTCACAATTATGTTTTGCACGCAATGAGAAGGCATGTGCTTGGCTTAGTACACACAGATGCTTTGTTAACTTTTCTGCAAAGACAGTAAAGAATAAAGGAAAGGAATTACATGACCATTTGACAATCTCTCAGTTAAACGAAGACCATGCAGCTACCGACACTAAGTCTGCGAACGTCTTCCTTGAATATGCTAGATAAGTTGGCACTTCTTAAATATCTTTGATTATATTATGGCTTCTGCAATTGAAAGTTTTCAATACAGTATGTCAGATTTTATTTGACCACAATCTCAAAGCTTAAGAAGTTGTTGGTCTCTGTGCTATTGCCTTGGTCTTCATGATTTTAAAAAAAAAAAAATATGGTAGAATTTTCCCTCAAGGCAAAAGGAAGTAATAAATCTTCTGGCATTGGCATGCAGAGAGTCACTAAAATGGGGAAAGTGATATGCATCTTTATACGGCAATGTGTTTAATATTTTAAATTTCATTTAAAGCTATGTTTTTCTCCCAATCAATGCTTTATGACATATGTTGACTTTCTCATATATGCTACCTGACAAAAATGGACGCTGATTGTAAAATTGCAAATTCCTAACATAATAAAAGGGGCTCTTGTAGCTAGTGTATGTCATCTTATGCAGACCCCAGAGTAGACAAAGAAGTCAAGAAGAATAGACATTGCTAACACGTGTGGGTAGAAATAGCAAGCAAAGCAAAAGGTGGAGCACCACTACTTTTTTTTTGCAGAGAGACATGGAAAGCCTATCCGAGACCCCTCTCTCTGAGCTTCCAAAGCATTGACAACAGTCTAAAGGCAGAGACCGCGTGACCATAAAATTCAAGTCTTCAAGCAAAGAAATCGGGAATGTCAACAGACCTCCCTGCGAAATTTTTGAGCCCCAGAACCNAGTTAAGCAGAAGAAAAACTGGAAAGCCGACTGGAAAGCTCCAAGCACCTGCTCGGTTCCGAGCGCATATCACTGAGTACTAGAATCTCAGCCACCACCAAAGCCGAGCTAAGGTTGCTGCCAAAGTGTTGCACTGCCCAACTAGAGTTGAACCAGAGCACCAAGCTGTTCTGAGACCAAAAGGAAGCTCTACAACATCTAGAACAAGAGAAAAATAAAAAGAAAGAGATTTCTATGATGAAAGATACTCTTTTGTCAGCAAAAGCATTGAATCAAGGGATTTGACATCCTAAAGCCGCACCACCACGCCGAGGTGTCAGCAAGCATCATCAGCTCCTCTTGCCAAAATTGCCAACCTGATTGGTTCACTTTGCCGGGCTGCCACATGTTTCAGCCTACCTCCAAGCGGCACTCCAACGCTGAGGAATTGCCATTGGCTGCCGGAGCAAAGCACCCGAGCAGAAGGGTTATATCAACCAGCGCACTGAGTTGCTACCATACCCGCAGAAAGAGAGTTGAAGCTGCCTTTTGCCTACTTCCAACGATGAAGCCAGAATAACCGAGAAGCAGGCGTACTAATATATAGTGGCCCATGCAGGTCACCAACCGAGCTTACCAAATAAGTACGGAGCCTCCAAGAAGTCGTCCTGAGCTTCCCAGAAACATCCGAGTACCGAAAGCTAGATTTCAAAAGATTATGCCTAAGTGCAAGTAGCACTTGAGGCATAAAAATTTTTGGGGGTACCACCCGGAATATACCCCTCGTGCCAAGCCAAATTTCAGAATTACTGAAAAAAGAGATATTAGAAAAGAGACAAAAATTCAAGGAATAAGATTCCGAGAGTCCAAACTCGGAGAAGCAAAAATCCGAAGGCCAAAAAACTCCTAGAATCAAGATTCTGAGATGGACAAATTCCTCATAGTCTGATTGCAAAGCTCCAAAATTCCGAGTCAAAATTCCGGGAGAAGATTTCGAGAGAAAATTCCAAGAGCCAAAGGTTCCAAGAATCAAAATGTAGAGAAAAGATTCCGAGAGTCCAAACTCCAAGAATCAAAATTCCAAAGATCAAAATCCCAAAGGACTAAACTCCGAGAATCAAGATTCCGAGACGGACAAAATCCTAAGACTCCAATTCCGAGGCTCCAAGATTCCGGGAGTCCAAACTCCGAGGATCAAAATTTCAAGGGAAAAATTCCGAGAGACTAAACTCTAAGGATCAAAATCCCGAGAGAAATTCTGAGGGCCAAGATCCCGAGCATCAAAAGTTCAACATCTTACAACAATCAAAATTTGGTAAAACTTTTACCAACTATTTACATGCATATTAGTAGTTAATTATTAAATTACTCAAAGCATTTCAGTGCACATACTGAATTGCTTGCAGTATTTAAATAGTGATGCTTTAAACTACTATTGCTTATTGACTAATTTGCTGAATTAACCTAGACTAAGGTCTAGTCATACCTGAGCTGACAAGCCGCATAGTTGCTATATATTAGCCTACTTTGAGATTCTACAGGAAACACCTGAATATGCAAAGCTCAATTTTGCCACCTAGGCGACTGGTTGATCAGGATGCTAGATGTCCTTATCCACCAGAGATGCCAAAAAAGATCGAGAGAGTTCCCGGCCAACCGGGAGAGTGCTTGACATCCAACAAAGACTAAGAGAGTGCCTAGCCAATTGGTAGAAGTGCTCGGCATCTAACAAAGACCGAGAGAGTGCCCAGCCAATTAGGGGAGTGCTCAGCACATAAAAGACGGGTCTCAGATAATTTATGTCCAAGCTACAAAAGACGGGTCTCGGATAATTTATGTCCAGACTGCAAAAGACGAGTCTCGGATAATTTATGTCCAGACTGCAAAAGACAAGCCTCGGACAACTTATGTCCAGGCTGCAAAAAAGGTCTAGATAAAGACAGATGCGAAAAGCGGGCCCTCGGACAACTTATGTCCAGGCTGCAAAAGACGGGCCTCGGACACTTATGTCCAGGCTGCAAAAGACGGGTCTCGGATAATTTATGTCCAGACTGCAAAAGACGAGTCTCGGATAATTATGTCCAGACTGCAAAAGCAGGCCTCGGACAACTTATGTCCAGGCTGCAAAAGACGGGCTCGGACAACTTATGTCCAGGCTGCAAAAGACGGCCTCGGACAACTTATGTCCAGGCTGCAAAAGACGGGTCTCGATAATTTATGTCCAGACTGCAAAGAGCGAGTCTCGGATAATTATGTCCAGACTGCAAACAGGCCCGGCCTCGACAACTTATGTCCAGGCTGCAAAAAACGGGTCTCGGATAATATATGTCCAGACTGCAAAAGACGGGCCTCGGACAATTGATGTTGAGGCTGCCAAGACGGGTCTCGGATAATTTATGTCCAGACTGCAAAAGACGGGCCTCGGACAATTTATGTCCAGGCTGCAAAAGACGGCCTCAGATAACTTATTCTAGGCTGAAAAAAATGGGTCTCGGATAATATATGTCCAGACTGCAAAAGACGGCCTCGAACAACTTATGTCCAGGCTGCAAAAGACGGGTCTCGGATAATTTATGTCCAGACTGCAAAAGACGAGTCTTGGATAATTTATGTCCAGACTGCAAAAGACAAGCCTCGGACAACTTATGTCCAGCTGCAAAAAATGGGTCTCAGATAATATATGTCCAGACTGCAAAAGACGGGTCTCGGACAATTATGTCCAGGCTGCAAAGACGGGTCTCGGATAATTTATGTCTAGACTGCAAAAGACGGCCTCGAACAACTTATGTCCAGACTGCAAAAACGGTCTCGAATAATGTGAGACTGCAAAAGACGGGCCTCGGAAAAAAGTGCTTAAAAAGCCCAATGTCCAACTCAAGACAAATCTTAAAAAAAAAAAAAAAAAGGTGCATTTCGACTCATTTCCAAAGGCTGAAAAATGTCTCGGAAATCATATGTTTTCAAGTTCAATTTCCGACGACTCAACATCGATGCGAACAACGAGTGCTTACAAGCCCTTACCTCAAGTACCCATGGCATGAAAGCTTCCGAGCCCTCTCCACCGACATACGACTCTGGTAAACCTCTTTAAGTTATTAATTCAATACAAAAATAATTTTCACATTTTATTATCAAAATCATTATTTGCTTATCACCAAATTAACTAACCTGGACTAAGGTCCAAATATGCTTACACTAACAAGCAACAAAGTTGCTACATATGTCTCTTGTCTATTTTAAGCATTTACAGGAAACAAATATAAGGCTCTCCTTAGCCGTCATGGCAAAATGTCGGTCGGAATATTACGCGCCTCAACCCGCCAAATTCAATGCCACACCAGTGCATCCTCTACAAAAAGCACATCCACAATTAGTCTATACCATTGGAGTATCTTTATTGGGAGAATATTGGCTTCAAAAAGCTGAGAAAACCCTTTGCTCCTCATTATCGAGTGTACAATTTAGTTCTCAGAAGTTATGCCAGACTCGAGACACAAAAGACACGGCCTCATCCTGCACACCTACATAAGAATCTTGCATTGGGCCCGACCTAACAAGGAATCTTTATTCAAAAACTCCAACGGCAATTTGACAAAAACCGAGCCATGAGCTTGGGGGGTAAGACTTACGCCACTGGCTAAATATCCTAACGACAGTGATCTCGACAAGCACCTGACGACTGACACTACACCAGGAATGACAGAGGTCACTCTAGTCATAAGAATACAGAAGATTCCCGATGCCCGACTGGATAGATCAGCCATGGGAATCGGGGGGTAACTGTTGGGGATAAAATCCCATAATGGGTCTTACTCAAGATATGCTAGTCAAATATAGACTTTTGAGTGGGTAACACCATGACTGTAAGAATCCCTCTAAAAGAGGGATACATATACCATGAAATTAGGGACTGTAGTATGCTACAGAGACCACTACACAGAGTGGATCAAACCACTACACAAAGTGAATCAAACCACTACACAGAGTGGACCTATAATCTAGTTACAAAAAACCCCATAAAAGGGGAGACAATACATCAGGTAAAGGGACGGTGGATCTCCCAAAGACCATAACTCATTACTCTATTCTCACTCCAAAGATTCATGCTAATTTAATCATCGGAGTGTCATCGGTCCAAGGACCGGCGACCAACGATGACGCTTTATCTCTTTTGCAGGTTGCCCATCGCCGATCAGGTCGTAAAACTGTTCTAACATTGTCAATAGGCAAATATTCTACTGCAAAATCAGGCATTTTTAATAGAAAATTGTTTTGTTTTCACCTTTTGCAAATTTATTGTCCATCTTAATATAAGAGAATAACAAATCTATTATTAAATATGTGAGACTTCATGTGTATTCCAGAGATTTAATGATAGATTTATAAAAGAAATAGTTATAAATGAATATATCGTCTACTAATTTTAGTACTAAGAGCAACTCAAGTAAAGTAGTCAAATGGCTCATAATAGTTAAATTTAGTTATTATGAACATTTTCTTTTGTCTCCAATAGAATAGGCAAAATTACTTCTTTTTTTTTTTAAAAAAAAAAATCTCTCACTCTCTCGCTCGTCTTCCTTCCCCCAATCAAAGTCAGAGCTTCCACACCCAGCCCAAGAACCCCAACAGCAAAGGGGTTGGATATGAGAGCGGGACTTGCAAAGGCGTCAATGAGAGCTTCAAGACCATCTCTTGCAACGTTCCGACGAAGCAATTGTTGTTGATATCCAACATGATCAAAAGCTTTAAACTCTCGAACTTGTTTAGCACAGTACCGAAAAATCTATTGTAGTTTATCTGCAACAATGCAAGATCAACAAGCAAGACTAAGTGTAACACCCGACTTTTATATAAGTTGTGTTTATCTGCAATAATACAATGACCATAATACCCTCAAACCCTAATACATTATTCTAACAAGTTGCAAAGTATAATTATCTTAATTCTATGTGGCGCTATCTTTTCATACACCGTAGAAGAAAACATGTATAATTTTTTTTTTCTATCACCACAAACTCACTCAACATAACATAATACCAGAGTTTCTATTTGAAATATCACATATTATAATATTAAAAATAATGTTATTACAACATTAAACTACTATTGTCTTGACATCAAATCAAGTATGCCACAAAGGCATTTCTACTCATAATTAGAATATTGACTTGACATGAGTCAGTTCTTAAAAAGGTGAGAGGCCTCCTACAAGCTTCATGAAAAAAAAGCCTCGACAAGCGTATGAGTCTTCATATATCTCATTTTCAGCAACATTTATAAAATTATCACAATTTTATAGAAGAAATGTGTGAATCCACCACTTGGTAAATATAAAATGTTCTGACCATACGTGTGTGATGTGAACCCTATTTTCTTTTTGAAAATCTATATTTTGAATTTACTAAATAGTTATCTCAAGCAGTGCTTTTATAAAAGTGTTTAATTTTTAAAATTTCATAGCTGCTTTATAAATCAAGCCTAGAGTTTTGTTAATATGTACTTATAAAAACCCAAAATGTTTTCCTTTCCATTTAATACATATCAAACCCCACATTTCATACTATGGAGCAGTAAAACAATTTATAACAAGTTAATGAAAAACAAAAATGAAAAACATTAAATAATATATATCATATCACATACTTGATCCACATAATAAATATATTATCAAGTTCATTTATCACATTCTACATTAAATGTTCTTTTTTTCATTTCATTTTTTCCATAAGTCAAATGTATACTACCACTTGGCCGTCGGAGTTTGCTAAGTGTGTAATCAAACTTAACCGCTGGATTGGATAGTCATTTTTATTTCTCCCTTATTTGGATTGAGGTGTTAAGTGTATAACCCTACTTAACAACCGAGTACCAATATTTTACAAGCTTTTCATATATCATATATAATCATATCTCATTTTCCTTTAAAACTCATTTTATTTCGTAACCCATTTTATTTTAACACATTTCATTAAACACATGTAATATATTGTGACAACATAATTTAACATAATCATATTACAAAATATAAAGGGCTCATAATTATAATAAAAATATTGTGCAATTTATAAAATAAAACATCAAGTGTATTGTCAGCAAGTTTTATACTTAAAATCGTTCAAACACTTACGCACTCAAGCAAAGCGTACAATCTGACCGTCTGATAAATTTTACTAATCATTAGTTCAGAAAATATTCATAGTGCTCACAAAATTATACTGTTATTTTATTTAGTTGGTTTTACGAATTAAACCAAAAAATCTACATAGTTAACATTTGTTTTAAAAATCACTTCGTATAAAACTCTAGTCATACGGCTGCCTATAATCTCTATATTTTCTGCTTCTTTTCTCTTTCTCTCTCTCTCATAACAAAAATAAGAAATTTGGTTTTCTTCTTTGATTTTGGCCGACAACAAACTCAACTTTATCTTCAAAGTCATTTCCCCTCTGATGCAGCATTTATGGAAAAGATTTTCACCGGAGGAAAAAGATGAGGTGCTGCGGAGAAAGGGGAAAACCATGGCTAAGCCTTAAGGAAAAGTCCGAGATCTTCTATTTAGGCTTTGTTTCCTACATGTTTTATACGTTTACTTCTATGGAATGCAAACCTTTCTTCTTTCTTTCTTTTATTTTTTTAATTTAATTTTAAAGACTAAAGTCTTCATGTGTTTAGAAGCTTTCACGCCCTCTCTAAAAAGCTTGCTACCATTTTTTAATTTTTTTTAATTGATAGAGCTACCATGTTTCCTACTTTTAAGCTCCAAAGTTTTGTCAAGAGCATCTCCAGCAATATAATTGCCTGCTACTTTATAATTATTATAGTTTTATAAAATCTGATCTGAGAGCCCCTTTTTTAGTGTAGAAAAGTCAACAATACTTTGTAAATTTATTATTATTATTATTATTTACATGAAGCTTTTACTACTTTACCATTTGTTACTAAAATGGCTTTTCTTTACGTCTTTCTTTTTTTTACAAACTTATTCTTTAATTTATAATCTTACCTTAATTTTTCTTTCTTTTTTTATTTTTATTTTCTAAATAACTAACCATTAACTTTTAAACAAACTAAATAACAATTTATCTAATCTTAACTAAATTATTTAATCCAAATAATAAAAAAACTAAATACTACTTCAATTTTATTAATTATTATTCTCAATTTTTTATGTTGGGTGTTACACCTAACTCCTCCGGCAAGTACACAACAATGTCACCGTGGTTGAGATCAATGTCGGCAACGGTTCAGATCTTGGGACTATCAAGTGCGAGGAGCACATAAAACTCCAGTGTAGTTGCAGACACTAGATCCAACCCAATAGGCTGTGAAATTCAAGGGAGACCCACAGGTCTGACAGTAGCCCAAAAAAAGGTTTCTAACCCAGACCCAACCAGTTCGGATTCAGTTAAAAGCAACACAACAACAAAAAACTTAATACAGTACAAGGAAATATAAAAAAGCAGTAAAATAACAATAACAGCAACAGCGGCATAAGAAGGGCGGCGCGTCTATCCCACTCGCTGGCGCGTGAAGACCACGCGGCGGCTGTGGATGCCAGAAGGCCGAGTTTCATCCCAGGAGGCCAGTGGTGCTGGTTTGTGGCGCAACACGCGCGGTGGAGGACGGACGACGCGTGAGGAGCACGCACCCGCGAGTAAGATCTACTCGCAGACACTTGTGGAACACGCTCCGGCGCGTGCTTGTCTGACGGTGGCTTTTCTGGTAGCGGCGTGAAGCGGAAGAGCCCAGGAACTTGGTGGAGGTGCACGTGTGGTGGTGGAGCTTTCTGAAGTTGATAGATCTAGCTTTGAAAAAACTAGATCTAAAAACGTCAAAAAGAGGGCGGATCCGGGACTGAGATTGGGCGGAGGAGATGAAAACCAACCGTTTTGTGGAGGTGGAAGGGACGGCGAAGCCGCTGTGCTGGAGTAGAGCCTCCGGAGAGGCGGAAAAAGTCTCCGAAGAGACTGGAAAAGCAAGGAGAAGGAGGAAGAATCCTCCTCCCCGAGCAGCAAAAAGGAAGGGGAGGAGGAGGTCCTCCCCAGGCAACGAAAAACACTGGGTTCTCTTTCAGGAGAGAGAACGGAGTGTTTTCGGATGTGAATTGAAGCTCCTGGGTATAGGACTTATTCATATGACATCTTCAAAACCTTATTTTTTATGCA
This sequence comes from Betula pendula, assembly GCA_900184695.1. Lineage (NCBI taxonomy): Eukaryota > Viridiplantae > Streptophyta > Magnoliopsida > Fagales > Betulaceae > Betula > Betula pendula. The sequence continues at coordinate 243,150 of FXXK01000589.1, read as the reverse complement.
ACATATAGCAAATAGAAATACAGTATACATGCTCACCCAAAAAAAAAAAATACAAACAGCAGACATGCTTAACAAAATATGTGAGAAAACTTAAACAATATTCGTCACGGGATATGAAAAGTAATAGTGAAGTATCTCATTTTTCTCAACAACCACCACCACCACTACTGGTAATAGAAGCAGCAGCAGCAACAGCAGCATTAGTAGCAGCAGCAGCAGCAGCAGCATTAGTAGCAGCAGCAGCAGCAGCAGCAGCAGCACCACCATTATTAACAAAACTACCACCTCCTCTCCGCCTGCGAGGGCTTCCATCATCAGCACAAGCAAAGATGAGCATTGATATAATTGAGAGGGACATGATAATCATGCCAAGCAAAAATAAGCCATTGAAGCTCTCCAACGCAACACTTGCATCATCGACATAAGCACCAACTAGAGCACCAAAATCTCTAAACATTTGTGAGATTTCCTTTCTCTTTCTAAGATTTTTAATAGGCCAATAGTATGTGCATGCCTTAACGGCATATATTGAAGTTTTTAAACGTCTACCACACAAATGACGACAAGGTTTTTGGTTGAAATTTCTAGCCACATTCATCCCAAAAAAAAAAAAAAAAAAAAAAAGAAATGTTAGGCTTACAAAATTTTTTACAAAAAAAGCTCTTACAAATTGATGTGGCACAATATAATTGAATTTCTCAAAAGTTAAATTTATGTCCTTTCCAATCATGTTACGCCACATCAATTTGTAAGATATTATTTTGTAAAAAGTTTTGTAAGCCTAGCATTCTAAAAAAAAAAAAAGAAATTTATAGCCACACCGACACGTCTGACAACTTTCGTTGAAATTTAATGACTTGAAACAGGTAGGAAGTTTCCCTAGCTCCCATTTTTTCTTCTGTTCGATCGGGTCCACCATGTGCATATATTAATGACATTCTTCATTGAACTTTTCATGTAAGATAGGCTTATATATTCACACGATTATCCATAAGACCAAGTAATTAAGCTAAAAGCACGAGTACTTTTGGATTACCAATCTTTATATATTCAAGTCAAGCCCTTTCTGCAAACCATTCTCATGAAAATATTAGCTAGCGTACGTGGTTGAGTTTTTGGCTGTCTAGTCCCAAGAGGTGCTTTAGCTTTTCTTTTCTTTTCTTTTTTTCTCTTTTGGAAATTATTTTACCCCCCCCCCCCCTCATGCTTTTGCGCTTTTTGACATGGAAATCTCATTTCTAATTTGATGAAATTAAGGTGAATTGAGATCTCAGTATTTTCCATCAAATGGATAACATAAACAACATAAAATTATGGGTTTCTTCACTTAATTTTTATAAACTTTTATCATATTCATACTTACCTTCTTAAACTTTAAAACTTTCAATTTAATATATCAATTTTTTTAATTTTAAAAATCACAAAAAAAAAAAGATTGCCTTGCTGCTTTCCGTCTTGAATATAATTTGGTTTGTCATTTCTTGATGGCCACCCCTGTTTCATATTGGCCTAGCATGGCGAGTTGTAACTTTTCTTTTGTTTGTTTTAAGTAACTAATATAAAAATACAATTAAAACATATCACATTAACTGATGTAAAAGAGCAACATGTGTAAAACGGGTGTAATTACACCTGTTAGTAAAGATATCTTGACCTCCTTGAAGGCTGCTTGCTTCGAGCACAAATAAGACTTTATTTCACTTCAAAAAAAAAAAGACTTTATTTATTGGGCCCAAAAAAAAGAAAAAAAACCTTTGATTGATTGGAATTGGATACAGATTGTGTAGAACTGTGACTCTGTGAGTGGGGAGCCCTTACGCTTAGAAAGTCAGTCATATTGTTGTATATTGGGCCGTTATGAAAAATAGTAACAGAATTTAGCTAAAAATTTAGATAGCAGAGAACATTACATTGGGCTTTTGAAACAAGTCCTCGGCCCACAAAATATTTATTATTATCTCCAATTCTCTAAACTCTTAATTTCTCCAAATTGACCCTTTTAATCTCATCACCCAAACCCTCCTCCCCAAGCCTCTTCAACCCTTTACCCAAAACCCTCACCAAATACACATCCGCCTCAAAACTCGACCCCCATCCACTACTCTTCATCATCCCGTAGATCCTCACCGTCGATTCCCTCCTCTCAGCACCAATCACCGCCTTTACTAACCTGATCAGCCCCTTATCATCACACTGGATCCGACCACCGCCATCATTTCCCTCCTCCAAGTCACCGATCACGCGGTCGATATCGTCCACCATCCCGTTCCTCGCAAGGGCGGACGCCACGTCAGCGTAGAGAGATAGGTCGGGCTGGTATTCCGAGCGGAAGGCGGAGAAGGCGTGGAGAGCGAGGGCGCACTGGTCCTGGCGTAGGAGCTCGCGTAGGGTAGCGAGGAGGTCGGACTTGAGCAAGCGGGTGAGGGTTTTGGAGAGGAGGGCTGGGAGTTGGGTCGGGTCGGAGGACTTGGTTTGGGCCCGCTTGAGGGCTTGGATGGCGTTGATGGCTTCGATGCTCAGGATCCGGCCTTTCATCAGGGGCCCACGGTTGGACCGTGGCCCGCAACGTATGGGAACGTAACTGGTGGGTCTGAGAGTGGTGGCGATTGGGTTTGGAGGGCGGTGGGGTTTGAGGGAGGTGAGGCTTTGGTGCAGAGTGGAAGCCATGAGTGTAAGGGATTGGAGGAGATAAGAGAGTTTGGGCGGTTTGGACACCAAATGACGATTTTGCCACTAAGGAAAACGGAGGTTCAGGAATTTAAAGGGAGGATTGTTGGAGAAAAGTGAGGGTCTGAGAGCAATTATATTATGTGAAGAGTTGGAAGGAATTCTGATCTTTGGGTTAAGTGATCTAGGGCGCCACGTGGGGGGGTTAATTTATTTCTTTTTTTTTTTTATATAATTGGGGGGGTTAATTTATTTCGGAACATGGATTGAATTTCCTCGACATGATGATTAAATGGAAGCCGTTCATTGTGATTACAAGACTCGTTTCTGTCGGCATGAATTTTCAGCTGTTATCTACACTCTGCATCCAACGGTAGTGAACACAATCTTTACAACTTAAACGATGTTAACAAAGCACTGTAAAACTTTACAAAGAAGATATTGTCTTAGGCAAATATTCTACTGCAAAATCAGGCATTTTTAATAGAAAATTGTTTTGTTTCCGTATAAGATATTAACAAATTTATTATTGAATATATGAGACTTAATGTATATTTCACAGATTCAATGATAAATTTATAAAAGAAATGGTTATAAATGGATGTATCGTCTACTAATTTTAGTACTAAGAGCAACTCTAGTAAAGTAGTCAAATGGCTCATAATAGTTAAATTTAGTTATTATGAACATTTTTTCGTCTCCAACAAAATAGGCAAAATTACTTTTTTTTAGTGTGAACAGCAAATATATTGTAGATGCTAGAATAAGTTTTTTTTTTTTTTTTTTTTTTAAAAAATTATTTTCTCTCTCACTCTCTCGCTCGTCTTTTTTCACCCAAACAAAGTCAGAGCTTTCACACCCAGCCCAGGGACCCCAACGGTGAAGGGGTTAGATATGAGAGCGGAACTTGCAAAGGCGTCAATGAGAGCTTCAAGACCACCTCTTCCAACGTTCCAACGAAGCAATTGTTGTTGATATCCAACTTGAACAAAAGCTTTAGAGTCTCGAACTTGTTTAGCACAATATCGAAAAATCTGTTGTAGTTTATCTACAACACTGCAAGATCAACAAGCAAGCCTAGTGTAACACCCGACTTTTATATAAGTTGCAAAGTATAATTATCTTAATTCTATGTGGCGCTATCTTTTCATACATTGTCGAAGAAAATATGTATAATTTTTTTTTCCTATCACTACAAACTCACTCAACATAACATAATACCAGAGCTTCTATCTAAAATATCACATATTATAAAATTAAAAATAATGTTATTACAACATTAAATTACTATTTCCTTAACATCAAATCAAGTGTGCCACAAAGGCATTTCTACTCATAATTAGAATATTGACTTGACATGAGTCAGTTCTTAAAAAAGTGAGAGGCCTCTTGTAAGCCTCATGAAAAAAAGCCTCGACAAGCGTATAGGTCTTCATATATCTCATTTTCGGCAACATCTATAAAATTATCACAATTTTACAGAAGAAATGTGTGAATCCACCGCTTAGCAAATATAAAATGTTCTAACCATACGTGTGTGATGTGAACCCTATATATATATTTTTTAAAAAAATCTCTATCTTGAATTTACTAAATAGCTATCTCATCTCTATCTTGAATTTACTTAATAGCTATCTCATGTAGTGCTTTCATAAAAGTGTTTGTTTTTTAAAATTTCATAGCCGCTTTATAAATTAAGCCTAGAGTTTTGTTAATATGTACTTATAAAAACCCAAAATATTTTCCTTTCTATTTAATACATATCAAACTCCACATTTCATACTATGGGGTGGTAAAACAATTTATAGCAAGTTAATGAAAAACGAAAATTAAAAACATTAAATAAAATATATCATATCACATACTTGATCCACATAATAAATATATTATCAAGTTCATTTATCACATTCCACGTTAAATGTTCATTTATTCATTTCATTTTTTCTGTAAGTCAAATGTATACTCTCACTTGACCATCGTAGTTTGCTAAGTGTGTAATCAAACTTAACCGTTGGGTTGGATAGTCATTTTTATTTTTTCCTTATTAGGATTGGGGTGCTAAGTGTATAACCTTACTTAACCACCGAGTACCAATATTTTACAAACTTTTCATATATCATATATAATCATATCTCATTTTCTTTCGTAACCCATTTTATTTTAACACATTTCATTAAACACATGTAATGTATTGTGACAAAATAATTTATCATAATCATATTACAAAATATAAAGGGCTTATAATTACAATAATAATATTGTACAATTTATAAAATAAAACACCAAGTGTATTGTCAGCAAGTTTTATACTTACAATCGTTCAAACACTTACGCTCTCAAGCAAAGCGTACATTCTGACCGTCTGAAAAGTTTTACTAATCATTAGTCCAGAAAATATTTATAGTGATCACAAAATTATACTGTTATTTTATTTAGTTAGTTTTACGAATTAAACCAACCCTACATATTTAACATTTGTTTTAAAAATCACTTCTTATAAAACTCTAGTCATACGGCTGCCTATAGTCTCTATATTTTCTGCTTCTTTTCTCTTTCTCTCTCTTCGTAACAAAAATAAGAAATTGGTTTTCTTCTTTGATTTTGGCCGACAACAAACTCAACTTTATCTTCAAAGTCATTTCTCCTCTGATGCAGCATTTATGGAAAAGATTTTCACCGGAGGAAAAAGATGAGGTGCTGCGGAGAAAGGGGAAAACCATAGCTAAGAGCATTTTCATTTGACTTTCTATTATAGAGATATCCCTATAGTAGAGAGTCAAAATTGATTTTTGATCAATTTATTGCTCACATCTGGCTCCCTACTTTAAGAAAAAAAGTAGGGAGTATGAAATGGCTCCCTACTAGCCATTTCACTCCCTACTCTTCTTTTTTATAATAAAATATTAGTTTCTCTCTCTTACTTTTTAATTTTTCCAATTTAATTTGTTTTCCCCTTTTAGAGAAAGAATTAAATTTTTTTAAAAATATTAATATTTAAATGAAAAAGTCAAAGTGAATCCCTAAAATAGGGAGTCGGATGTAGGTGTTTAGAAAAAGTGGCTCTCTAAAGTAAAAAAAATTGATTTTACTCTCTACTTCGAGGATAAAAATAAAAAGCCGGATAAAAATGCTCTAAGCCTCAAGGAATAGTCCGAGATCTTCTATTTAGGCTTTGTTTCCTACATGTTTTATACGTTTTCTTCTATGGAATGCAAACCTTTCTTTATTTCTTTCTTTTATTTTTTTAATTTAATTTTAAAGACTAAAGTCTTCATGTGTTTAGAAGCTTTCACGCCCTCTCTAAAAAGCTTGCTACCATTTTTTTTTTTTAATTGATAGAGCTACCATGTTTCCTACTGTTTTAAGATTTTTAAGCCCCAAAGTTTTGTTAAAGAGTATCTCTAGAGTTGCCCGCTACTTTATAATTATTAA
>FXXK01000589.1:211134-236775 GCA_900184695.1 Betula pendula | reverse complement strand
CTTTTACCAATTGTTCCTAAAATGGCTTTTCTTTTCGTCTTTCTTTTTCTTACAAACTTATTCTTTAATGTATAATCTTACCTTAATTTTTCTTTCTTTTTTATATTTTTATTTTCTAAATAACTAACCACTAACTTTTAAATAAACTAAATAACAATTTATCTAATCTTAACTAAATTATTTAATCCAAATAATACAAAAACTAAATACTACTTCAATTTTATTATTACATTTTCATTAATTATTACTCGCACTTTTTTATGTCGGGTGTTACACCTAACTCCTCCGGCAAGTACACAACAATGTCACCGTGGTTGAGATCAATGTCGGCAACGGTTCAGATCTTGGGATTATCCAGTGCGAGAGTACATAAAACCCCAGTGCAGTTGCAAACACTAGATCCAACCCAATTGGCTGTGAAATTCAAGGGAGATCTACAGGTCTGAATCGTCTGATAGTAGCCCAAATTGAGTTGAAAGCCAATGACTTGACAAAATTTTATTTTATCACTCCCCGGATGTATAGCAATCCATGGGTGGAACTTGACACCCGTGATGAGCGAGAGTGAGAGAAAAGTGAGAAAAATAATAATAAAAGGATTGAAAAAAATAATATTTAAATAAAGTAGATTGTGAAATAGATAAAAGCCTAAACTACCAAAAAAAAATGTCAAGTTTTGAATGGTTGCACAAATTTGACTTGTTAAAAGCCTAGTCAAGTCAATCCAAATAGACCCAAAAGATCAAAATTCAAAGTGTTGATACCTTCTTGTCGAGGAAAACAAGGAGATCATTATGCAATTGGCATTTTAACTGAATGACAAGTGCATTATGTAAAAAAAAAAAAAAAGGATGGGGAAATAAATAATCAAAAGATGATTGAATTCAATTGTCATTATCAATTTACAAAACAAAAATTGGCATTATTACTGTCGAGGAGAAGGAGGCTTTCCGCACAAGACGTTGCCCAAAACTTTTTGCCAATAATATGCTTATCATTCTCAAGTAGAGTCTTCTGTGTCTTGTTTTTTATGTCATACCAATGGAGTTTAAAAGCATTGTCCATAATTAGAACCTTTTCGCCGTCCTTTGAAAACACTAGTGATTGGCGGTAGGGGAAAATCTTATCCACCGTATAAAGCCGACTCCAACTGCTCGACACCCCGTACTCCTTCATCTTCTAAACGACATTGCCCTCGCCCCAAGTAGACATGGAAATACAAAGCGATCCTTCCAAAACCTCCAAAGTCGAATGAAAAGAAAAATCGAACGGAATAGTTTGCAATGCGAATTTGTGGGTGGTGAGATCGAATGCGAGAAGGGTCGGTCCTCTAGTTTCAATATTGCCATACCAATGGAAGGCACCGTTCGAGAAAGTTGGCTCCGACTGAAATTCAAATGACTCCACATTGTAAGGCAATGAATCTTCCACTCTTCTCCAAGAATGTGCTTTCAGACTATATACCATAATTTTTAAGGGATCCATAATTATAGGCCAAGCAAACAAATTCCGAATCACAAAGACAATCTTTAAAACCTTGTAATCGTTGCTGACTCGGTCATATCCGAAAGCTAAAGTGAGTTCCAGTTTTTCAAAGAAAGAATCGAATCGCTTGAGCCTATCGTCTATAGGCTCAAAAGGCAATTTCTTGTATTTTTGGATTGATGGGTTCCATATCACAATTTCATAATCAAAGTTGGAGATGCGGAACTCGCGATCATGGTTGAGGATGCAAACCAAGCTGTTGCAACAGCCTGTCACTTTGGTTCTTTTGGGGTTTTTTGGACGATAAAATGGTGGGAAGATCTTCACGGGCTCAAGGAACTGATCCTCATTCGAAAACTTCATAAAGTAGAAAGGAAAAGCCTTCCTGTTGTATCTCTCCTCCAACTTACAAGCCTCCACAATGAGACTGCGTTCTCTGTTGTTGTTCTCGAAATGCATGTTGATGAAATATGGGTCGTTGATTAGAGCAAACCATAGCTTTGAAAGGCACTGCAAACGTACCAGAGACTTGGCGGGTAGTAGAGAGAGTATTTCGGTGATGAGGTTTTTCCGGAACTCCGCTCGTAAATTCCATCTTGATCTGTTTTTTGTATCTTTGAATTTTGTAAATGAATGTTGATTCTAAATTGCAAACGGCAGCTTCTCTCTCAGTGCGACTCCTCTGTTTTCTGCGTCGTGCTGCGCTCTCAAAGAAGAAGAAAAGGCTCTGTTTTTTTTTTTTTTTGTCTACCCAGATACAGATTCTCCACTACAATCCCACTAAAAGCACTGCCTTTTATGTACCACCCAGATACAGATACAGATCAGGCTTTGGCAAGTATTCCAACTCCATCTCCAACTCCAATTTCACTCCAATTTTTTTAAAAAATATTTTTATTTTTTCATACAAAAAAATTTTATTTTTTCTTACAAAAAATTTATAACATTTCCTCTCAACAACCACCTCAATTACAATAAAGTCACTCAATAGTAAAATTCGGGTCCCTTGCCAAACGGGCCTAAAAGTTTTGGGGTTTGGACACCAAATGACGATTTTGCCACTATAGAAAACGAAGGTTCAGGAATTAAAGGGAGGATTGTTGGAGAAAAGTAAGGGTCTGAGAGCAATTATATTATATTATGTAAAGAGTTAGAAGGAATTCTGATCTTGGGTTCAGTGATCTAGGGCGCCACGTGGGGGTTAATTTATTTTGGAACATGGATTGAATTTCCTCGACATGATGATTAAATGGAAGCCGCTCATTGTGATTACAAGACTAGCTCGTTTTTGTCGGCATGAATTTTCAGCTGTTATCCACAGTCTGCATCCAACGGTAGTGACCACAAGCATTACAACTTAAACGATGTTAACAAAGCACCGTAAAACTCCATTATTAGATATCAATAAATTAAAGAAGATATTGTCTATAGGCAAATCTTCTACAGCAAAATCAGGCATTTTAAATAGAAATTTGTTTTGTTTTCATCTTTCGTCGATCATCGTATAAGATCAGGGCCGACTAGGCTCTTAGGTAAGGCTAAATAAGGCTCTTAATGTAATAAGGCCTTAATTATAGTCAATATTTTATAATTAAGGCCTTCAATTATTAAATGTAAATGAAGATTATTTCATAAAAAAAATATTAAGATCCTAATTTTAGTCAATATTTTTTAATTAAAGCCACAAATTATGGTAAATAAGTAATTAAAAAAATGTATTAATATGATTTGATTCATTGAAAAAATTAAATATTCAAATTCCATTTTTGCCACAAGTCTCAACTGCCAACTGAATGTCATTACAAAATATGAATTTTTTTTTGTCTCTCTAACATTAGGTTGCTTGTGTCCACACTCAAAGTTCAAAATAAAATAGAAAAAAAAAAGTGTTTAGAAAATGAAAAATTTCTAAATATTTTATTCAATTATAAATTTATCTCTTTATAGTTTTCATTTGTTTATCTCTATTTCTTTATTTAAAATTATTCAAATTTGAATTTTTCTTTTAATTTCTCCAATTTCAAATTTGAATATAATTTAAATTTAAGAAAAAAGTCTCACTTAAACTTCTCATCTGAAGTCGGCTAGTATAAAATATGGATAAATCTACTATTAATCTACGAGTCTCACGTATTCAATAGTAAATTTATAAAAGAAATAAATAAGAGGTGGTTATTGATTGATGTATGGTCGACTAATTCTAGAACTAAGAGCAACTGGATAGTGTTCATCCATTATGAATTACAAAGATGGGGAAATAAATAATCAAAAGATGATTGAATTCAATTGTCATTATCACTGTCGAGGAGAATGAGGCTTTCCACACAAGACGTTGCCCAAAACTTTTTGCTAATAATATGCCTATCATTCTCAAGTTCAATCCTCTTGTGTGTCTTGTTTTTTGTGTCATACCAAAAGAGTTCAAAAGAACTGTCCTTAATTAGAACCTTTTCGCCGTACTTTGAAAACACGTCTGATTGGCGGTAGAGGAAATCCAGATTCACCGCATAAAGCCGACTCCAACTGCTCGTCACCCCGTACTCCTTCATCATCCAGACGACAATGCCCTCGTCCCAAGTATCCATGGAAATACCAAGCGATCCTTCCAAAACCACCAAAGCCGAATTAGGAGACAAATCGATCGGAATAGTTTGCACTGCGAATTTGTGGGTGGTGAGATCGAATGCGAGAAGGGTCGGTGCTCTAGTTTTAATATTGCCCAACAACCAATGGAAAGCACCGTTCGAGAAAGCCTGCTCCGACTGAAATTCTAATGACTCCACCTTGCAAGGCAATGAATCTTCTACTCGTGTCCAAGAATGTGCTTTCAGACTATATAACATAATTTGTAAGAGCATTCTTAGTGGCCTAAGCAGATTTTACTAGTCAATTTAACTGAAAATCACAATCTCAGCATTTTAGCCATCAACTTTTTTAAAACATCCTAACAGCCTCAGCAAATTAACTACTCACTATCACTATTCCATTTAAATATTATTTTTTTAAGTTTGTTTTTTTTCTCTTTTTTTTTTTCCTTTTTTTCTTTCTTTTTCAGAACCTCTTGTCAGATGGGTGGAAGGAAGAAGAAAAAGAAAAGAGGGAGAGAGAAATATGCGTGGAGAAGAAGGAAGGAANGGGGGGAAGAAGAAGGTGCGTGGAAAAGAAAAAGAGAAAGGAAAAAAAGAAGAAAATGGGGAAAAAGAAATCTGCGTGGGAGAGGAAGGAAGAAAGAAAAAAAAAATGGGGAAGAAGATCTGTGCGTGGGAGAAGAAGGAAGAAGGAAGGAAGAAAGAAAAAAAAAATTGGGGAAGAACCGTGCGTGGGAAAGAGGAAGAAAGAAAGAAAAAGAAAAGAAAAAAATTAGGAAAGAGAAAAAACAATATTTTAAGGATTTGATAAGTAAACAGTACTCATCAAACCTGATGAGTACTGTTCACTCATCAGATTTTTTTGTTAAACTAATGAGTCCATTAGGAGACTGTTTTTGCACTTTTGGTTAAATTAGCTCAACAAAATAGCCAAAAGCCCATTAGTAATGCTCTTATTTTGACTTTTAAAAGGGATTAAGATGTTTTAACCAACGGTATTAATATTTAAAATCATAATCAGTTTAATTAAATAATTCAAAATTTATAAAACTCGTGACCTTCTTAGAACACTAGCATTACACTGGTTAAAGTTTAGTTACAAAATTCAGGATTGGTTCGTTAAAATTTTGAGAATTAATTGGGTAGGGCAACAATCGAAAAAAGTGTTGTATGTGCTTTGTAAATTTTGAGTAGTATTTTTAAAAAAATAAAAAAATTGAAGAATATACCCAAAATAAAAGAAAAATTATTGCAAATTCTCTATGATAGTGGCCACCTAGCGTCAGCCACCGCGATTTCTATACCACGGTCTAATTAGCCATCGCACAACCGTCAGATGTATTAGGCAACCACCGCATGACCGTCAAAAAGTCTGGCTACTTTTGGAGGCCCACTGAAAGTTAATGGTGACAACCGTTGATAGATTGGGTAACTATCTATTTTTACGAAATGTTTGGTATTTTGAGAAAAATTTTNAAGAAAGAAAGAAAAAGAAAAGAAAAAAATTAGGAGAGAGAAAGAACAATATTTTAAGGATTGATGAGTACTGTTCACTCATCAAATTTTTTTGTTAAACTGATGAGTCCATTAGGAGACTCTTTTTGCACTTTTGGTTAAATTGGCTCAACAAAATAGCGAAAAGGCTATTTTGTTGAGCCCATTAGTAATGCTCTAAGGGATCGAAACTTATAGCCCCCCGAATCACAAAGACAAGCTTTAAAACCTTGTAATCGTTGTTGAGTCGGTCATATCCGAATGCTAAATTGAGTTGCAGGTGGACGTCATACAAGGAATCGAATACCGATCGCTTGAGCCTATCGTCTATAGGCTCAAAAGGCAATTTCTTGTATTTTTGGATTGATGGGTTCCAAATCACAATTTCATAATCAAAGTTGGAGATGCAGAACTCGCGATCATGGTTGAGGATGCAAACCAAGCTGTTGCAACAGCCTATCACTGAGGTGTCGTCGGAGTTTTCTGGACGATAGAATGGTGTGAAGATCTTCACGGACTCGCGGAACCGATCATCATTCGAAAACTTTATCAAGTAGAAACATGTCTCCTCGAAGTAAGATCTGATCTCCACAATGAGACTGCGTTCTCTGTTGTTGTTCTCGAAATGCATGTCGATGAAATATGGGTCGTTGATTAGAGCAAACCATAGCTTTGAAAGGCACTGCAAACGTAATAGAGACTTGGCGGGTAGTAAAGCGAGTATTTCGGTGATGAGCTCTTGTGGAACTCCGCCAATAAATTCCATCTTGGTCTTTTTTTGCGTCTTTGAATTTCGTAAATGACGGTTGATTGTAAATTGCAAACGGCAGCTAGCTTCTCTCTTTTTCTCTCTCTCTGCGAGTGTGTGTTTTCTGTGTTGTGCGAAGAAAAGGCTCTGTTTTTTTTTTTGGTCTACCCAGATACTGATACGATCCCCCTATGGGCGTGTGGAATAAGGAGAGTATCTCCATTTATTTTCTTTGCTAATAAGGATAGTATTTCTATACGTGTGAATCATGTCTAGCCTAACAAGGATAGTATCCACATTTACTTTCTTGTCTAATAAGGAGTCAATTTCTATTTCTTTGTAATTTCAATTCTTCCCTTGTAAGAACAGGATCCGAATCCTATAATCAAGGCTTAGTAATAGGTCTCTCGTGTACTATAGTTCCTGTATTTAAAAGAGACATGAGCAATGAGAAGGCATGCTGAAAATTATCTTTTTTCACACTTTTATGTATTAGAGGTCCAGGCTTCTTCGAAGTAGCTGCTATCATTGTGTTCTTGTGCTTGCGCTAATTGATTCTCATCAGATACAGATTCTCCACTACAATCCCACTACTGCAATCCCTTCCTCTCTGACTCTCAAAATAGGGAAATTAGAAAAGCTTGATCAAAATTCTGGTAAAACCCATAGCCTTCCCTCTCTCTCTCAGAAATTTCTTCTTATTTGCTGTCTGAATGGAATACAAAGAGCATAAATGGCATTACATAAGAGAGGAAGGTCGGTCTAACATTACTAATCCCAGCGGCAACGGAGACCAAAAAACCAGATTAAAAATTAAAAATAAAATAAATAAATAAATAAAAGAAAGCTACCGTGAACCTCTAGGAGAGCAAAAGTAGTATTCCCAGTTGAATGTGTGTTGGATGTTGAGAAATCCAATCAACCCACGTACGTTTCAAAACCCTGACTCTCTTTTAGATCTGCTCCAGCTTCAGGTGTTCTGTGCTTTTAGCTTTGCAAACGGAATGTTTTGTTTGGATTAGAACCATCTACTTCAACCACTTGGATTTCTGCGAATTTTTTGTTGCTTTTGTTTTAAAAACTCGAACTAAAACTTGTGTGTGGCGCAGAAAATGTTTTCTTACTTCCAGCTTATTTAATTTTGATAGCCGCTATCTTTGTAAATTAATAATTTTAGTTTCTATTTTGTTCATTTGTACTTGTAATTAAGTTGCCAATACCACCTTTGTGTAAGCAATACAGAAAGGAATCGACATGGAGTTGTACTTTGGGTTTTGAGCAGGGATGGAGTAACTAAACATGACTGAAGAAAAATGAAAATTGGGTGCTTAATGGTCTGATCTCAGCTACATTAGAACCATCTACTTTTTCTAGTAGACTAGTTAAATGTTTCTCAGTTTGGTATGAAATGCCCTAAAATATTATTCAGTTTGGAGAAGTGTACAGAAAGTCGTGTAGCAATCCCCTCAAAGAAGACATTACCCCCAAGGCAACCCTTTAACATTTTTTTTATCTATGCTCCAAATTTTCAGTGTCCTGCATAAATCCATTACGGATATAAATGGAAGTGGTAACACGTATTTTTTACAGCTTATCCCTTTTGACTAACATAAATGCAAGATATACAAAATATGTGATGATTTGCACTGAGCATAAAATAGAGGGCAGTCCTTTTTGAGGCAGTCTTTTACCATGGCTTGTAACATGAACTTGTTGCATTGGTATAATTCCTGTGTATTTGGGAGCCCATTACGTTTACTTACAAAAATAAAAATAAAAAACATGTACTTGTTGCATTTAGTCTTCAATTTTCAATCCTCTTTGGTCTATTCTCATCTTTCAGCTCCTTATATTATATATGTCCTTTCATGTCATATTGTTTTCTTGTCCACATTGAATTGTGTATTTGAACCAATTTCTTTCTAGGACCACTCTTTTGCTCTTGGTTACCTGTGTGATCTATAATGAACTTTCTCATATCTGGTGTCCTGATTGACACATAGTACTGGAGGGTCTTCTTAAATTACCAGAAAACAGAGAATGTGCCGACTGCAAAAGCAAGTAGGTATACCCAAGTAATATGGATGGTGATGTAAATGTTTCATGAGTTGAAACAACACTAGTGTTTTTATAGTGGATTCAGCACTCTTCTCCTTCACTGATAGCATATATAGCTTTTCATTGAGCGACAATTATAGTAAAAAATTGCAAATCAGAGATTGTTTGTGACTTTCCTACTGCAACTTTAGAGGAGAAAAATAACCACACCTAATTCATATTCACATAAAAATGCGAATCAGAGATTGTTTGCGACTTTTGACCAAATTAAGAGGCATGCTTGAGGATAAGTCTGGTAGTCTACGTTACCTAATTTTCCCACCACTGCGATTGGTTCAGAGGGGCTCCAACAAGAAGGTCGGTATTTGGAGAAATTGGAGGTGGCGGTGGGTGGTTGCAGAGGTCTCATCGTGATCTCGGAGGGACGAAAAGTTTGATAAACTTGCGAATTTGGTTAAAAGAGTTTGACTCCATCATGATTTGTTAAATTCCTACTTATTTATTCAGAGCATGGTTAAAACCCTAGGGAGATAATCACTAAGGA
The DNA here is from genome assembly GCA_900184695.1 of Betula pendula. Taxonomy (NCBI): domain Eukaryota; kingdom Viridiplantae; phylum Streptophyta; class Magnoliopsida; order Fagales; family Betulaceae; genus Betula; species Betula pendula. The sequence goes on along the minus strand of FXXK01000589.1, from coordinate 227,858 downwards.
AGTCTTTTAGAAAAGTCATCAGCTACTCTTTTTTTGTTTTTTTTTTTTTTTGGGAGTACGAGAGGAAAACCAAACAAACCAGACAAAAACAAAGAGACCTAAACAACAACCTGAGTGGGAGAGTCTTTTCCACTAACAATTGGAATAGAAGGTAAGAGAGAAAAGCTATGAGAAATGCGGTCAGAATAAGATCTATTTGACATTATGTCGAGGATATTGAAGATGACAGGGGAAATCCTCCATATCCCACATATATTCATGTTTGCGACATTTGTTTTGAAAAAAAAAAAAACACATTTAGTTTTTTAGAAATAAAAATCTACCGTTATATCTTTTGTCCTATAGTCTCTCTTTAGCAACAAAGAACAGATTCATCTTATTTTACATTGACACTACACTACAAAAAAAATTGTTATTCTTGACGGTTTTTTTCTAGATGGTTTTAAAAACCGTTAGGTAAAAAAAATTTAATGATGGTTTTTAAAAACTATCAATAAAAAAATAAATCACGAAGGTTTATTTTAAAACCGTCGTGAAATTTCCTGACGGTTTTGTCTCAAACCGTCAGGAAATGTAAATTTTTGACAGTTTGGATAAGGTTTTTTTCTCACTAATGCCAAACTCTAAATTTATGGAATAATATTTTTTTCTCACTATTTTAATTTATTATTATTATATTTTTTTTTTTAAGTAATCCTCATATTAACATTACAAAGTATATAGGATATAGCAAAAAAGTCAAGGACAAGCCGTGAATTGAACAAATATCTTCACACTTTGGGATCGAAGAGCATCGCACAAGTCGTGGATGAGATGGTAATTATAACTCGTGCAATTAATGCTGAAGAACATTCACGGCTCGTGCGTATTCTAGTTAGATTGTAAACTTGTATGATGATGTGAATGATATTGGTGGCAGAAGATATGGGAGAAACCCTGAACTGGGACGATATGTGGGTTGTCACGCATACGAAGAAAGATGAGAACCCTGTGACTAAAGAGGCTAGAGAAGCTATTGTAAGTGCTAAATACGTATTATTACGTGAATATGGTTATGGAAAAAATATGAGTTTATGCCGATTATATGTTCAAGTTATTATTTGTATGTTTTGTGCAGACTCAGATAAAAGCAATTATCGAAAGTCAGGAGCCAGCAGAGCGAGTGTATTCACAGGGGTCCATTTATTGGTCGCATAACGATGCGTGCGGACAAGTATTTGGACAGGAANATTCTAGTTAGATTGTAAACTTGTATGATGATGTGAATGATATTGGTGGCAGAAGATATGGGAGAAACCCTGAACTGGGACGATATGTGGGTTGTCACGCATACGAAGAAAGATGAGAACCCTGTGACTAAAGAGGCTAGAGAAGCTATTGTAAGTGCTAAATACGTATTATTACGTGAATATGGTTATGGAAAAAATATGAGTTTATGCCGATTATATGTTCAAGTTATTATTTGTATGTTTTGTGCAGACTCAGATAAAAGCAATTATCGAAAGTCAGGAGCCAGCAGAGCGAGTGTATTCACAGGGGTCCATTTATTGGTCGCTTAACGATGCGTGCGGACAAGTATTTGGACAGGAACATTCGGGTCATGTACGCGGGGTAGGGCCAGGGCCGACACCCGGTAAATCCACCTCGTATACCTCCGGGCAAGGATCTATCTCTAGTACACCTACTCTCAAGGAACGAGCATTGGTTGTTGAGGTGGAAACTTTGAAGAATTTGTACGCATCGCAAACTGAAGTGATTAAAGAGCAAAAAATCAAACTTCAAGAGTAAACCGCCTTGTACCAAGCACAATAGGAAGAGCTGGGAAACGTCAAACGTATGGTAGAAATGCTTATGAAGGAGAAACAACCATCAATGAGAAACAATCAAGAAGGTAATGTTTTGGTTTAGTTTTAGTTTTTCATTAATTAGTCATTAAGTGACAAAGAAGCTTAAACAACCAAATGCATCTAGACTAGATAATGAAAATCATATAAATTGCTATGGTTTAATTTATCAAGAGCTTGACTTCTAAAACTGTAACCCCTTTTTTATTCTCTAAATCTAAGTTTGGTTTGCAATTTACAACTAACACTCATCTATTTTCTTTGTTATTGGAATTTTTGAATCCTTTGTATTTTAGATGTTAACTTTTCTTTTTGTTTGTTTTTATTGTATACTTCTTGTATGTTGGGGTTGTACCGCTTTATTGTGCTTTTCTTTTTTAGTCAACTACTTAACTTATTAGAAAAAAAAAAAAAAATTGGAAAGAATAGAATGCTTCTTGCACAAGGCCTTATGCATAATAGAATGCTTCTTGTTGAGAATTTTTGCTTGAAACAAATACTAGTGTATACAGAATCCAAGGATGACATAGACTTGCTTATGGTAAGATAAGTTTATATGTCCTTGAGAAAAATCTATTGATGTACACATACATGTGAAAAAAGTTTCCAAAAGTTCTTCTGATATGATAGACTAATTAATAGTTGACTCGGTTAAACTATTTTCAACTACTAAAACTGTAATCTGAATTTATTTTTCCCTTCAATGAGGTCTTAGTCTTTTCAAGTTTGGGCTGGCTAAGATTTCGAAATTTGAAGTGAGAATTTTAATTGCAATTGAGAAACAATAGAACTATTAAAAAAATAAAAATAATATTGAAAATATGATGTCTCGAGGCATAGATTGTTGGCATCTCTTGTATGGTCATGATGGTGATGAAAGTGGATATGAAGAGAAAAAAGAAATATTAAATCTATTTTTATGTAATCTTATACACCTAGCATGAAATTATAATTTTATGTATCATAATCTGTTGCAAAAAGAGGTGAAAGATAAGCATCGCCGAGGAGCAGAGATGAAAATCCAAGCTGCAATTGGGTTTCTCCATGTTATTGACCTCCTTTCCTCAAAGCAGAAGTTGATTGTTGGTCACAATTGCTTCCTGGGTACAACTGTAATCCCAAATTTCATGAAAATATACAAAGTTTAGTGATGTGGCTACAGTTATTTGACACATTCAAGTTTTGCTTCGGTTTGTGAAGTGGATTTAGACTACGAATTTGGACTTGAATTATGTATTTGGATTGTGAAATATATTTGGATTTTAATTACGTATTTAGATTTGAATTATATATTTTGATTATGAAATATATTTGGATTTTAATTACGTATTTAGATTTGAATTATGTATTTTGATTGTGAAATGTATTTGGATTTGAATTAGCTAAGTAGAATGTTGTGAATAGTATATTTTGGATTTTGTATTTGGATTGTGCAGGTATTTAAATTATGTATTATGAATTTTAGATTATTATATTAATATTAAAAAAAATATTAAATTCTTGACGGTTTTGGGTCAAACCGCCAGGAAGGTTGACGGTTTGGCCCAAACCATCAGGAATTTTCTGACGCAATATTTCTAACTGTTTGAAAAAAAAAAAATAAAATAAAAATCAAGAATTTATTCCTGACAATTTTTTACCTATTTCCTGACGATTTATGACCGTAGGAATTATCTGAATTTTTGTAGTGCCAGTAAGACAACTGTCGTTCCTTTCAGCTTTGCAAACGGAATGTTTTGTTTGGATTTAAGGGAAAGGTCTAGGTCAATCAGCGGTTGCCTAAAACAATAAGGAGTAAGATGAAGATCTAGAGTCTAGACCAAAACCTTTAGGACAAAACTATTATGCAACCAAACCGACCCTTTTGACTTTATCATCCTGTCCATACTTTTTGACAGTCCTGCATAAATGCATTACGGATATAAATGGAAGTAGTAACACGTATTTTTTACAGCTTATCCCTTTTGACTAACATAAATGCAAGATATACAAACTATGTGATTATTTGCACTGAGCATAAATAGAAGGCAGTCCTTTTTGAGGCAGTCTATGACCATTGCTTGTAACATGTACTTGTTGCATCTGTATAATTCCTGTGTATTTGGGCCGGATTATGCTTTTTAATAACAATTCAATTTCTTACACAAAGAAAAATAAAAAGCATGTACTTGTTGCATTTAGTCTTCAATTTTCAATCCTCTTTGGTCTATTCTCATCGTTTAGCTCCTTATATTATATTATGCCCTTTCATGTCATATTGTTTTCTTATCCACATATTGAATTGTTTATTTTGAACCAATTTCTTTCTAGGACCACTCTTTTGCTCTTGGTTACCTGTGTGATCTATAATGAACTTTCTTATATCTGGTGTCCTGATCTATAATGAACTTTCTCATACCAAAAAACAGAGAATGTGCTAACTGCAAAAGCAAGTAGGCATACCCAAGTAATATGGATGGTGTTGTTTCATGAGTTGGAGCAACACAAGTGTTTGTATAGTGGAAACTAGAGGAGAAAGTTAACAATGTTGAACCTTTTGATAGTCTGCCTGGATTCAAAGTGAAAACTAGAGGAAAGTTAATAATGTTGAATCTTTTGATAGCCTGCCTGGATTCAAATCTTTTAACCATGATAGATTTATATCTTTGCAGTATATGTGGTGCATTTGTCTCCCGTTGACATGTTTACACAAAGTCTATATGATTTTGATGCAGATGGGATCTGCAACTCTGGACACATGGCTTCCAAAGCAGGTTGCATTTATCCATTGTAAAGCACCACCACCTATTTAATTTAAAACTAATGCGAGGGTTGATATTTTAATCTACCAAATGCTAGTCAAATGGATTACACCAAATTGAGGTCTCAGATGGTTGTTTGATAACTCTGCCTTCTCATTTCTTTCTACTTCTTTTTGTCTTCCATGTTGGATTTTCTGCTTAGGATCGAAGGAAGCATAACCAAGAGTACCTTTCAGATGGTCAGGTGCTTATTCTTCTCCTTCATTGATAACATAGCCTTTCATTTAGTGACAATTTTAGTCCAAAATTGCAAATAAGAGATTGTTTGCGACTTTTCTACTCAACTTAAGAGGAAAAATAACCACTCCCAAGGGCCGATCCCTATTTTATTTTTTCCTTCTTTTGACCTTGTAGGGGTAGCCGAAATCACCCCAGGCCAAATAAGAGTTTTGAACACCCTCATTTTCCTCTTCGAGGGTGGCCAAACCACCCCCATACTGGCCATGGGGTGGCTCGAGCCACCCCTCCTTTTCTTTCAAATTTTGTTTTAAAGTTTTTCTTTTTTAATATTCTAAGTTTTTTTTAAAAAAAAAAATAAAAATTTAAATAGGCATAGCCATGTGTTAGTTTTTTAAGGGTGACACGCGGACTTCTATTAAATTTTTAGATGGAAGATGAACAAAGATATCATTTTTGTCTTTAGCTACAATTGAGGTATCATTTATGATACAAAATGAAACCAAGATAGCAAAAAATAAAGTTATTAAACTACAAGAGCAAAAAGGTATTTAACCCTTCACATCACAAAAAATCAACATAATAAGACTAAACAAAATATAAAATAAGCATAACAAAATATAAATTTAGGGTACAAAATACACACTATAATGGGCATATCAAAAATTGCAAATGATCATGGTGAGGTACTGGCAATCTATTTTTATCCATTATCTTGATGAGAAGATTAGTAATGAATTCATCTTTAGGGTGTAAAACAGTATAAGATGTAGAATGGTTAAAGATAAGTTTTAAAAGTCTTAATGGATTCAAAGTCCTTACATGTTGGGATGAGGTGTACTCTACACACACTCTTGATAGATTTCACCTATGTGAGTGTGGAGATATGTCTCTAGAGTACTCATGATATCCAAAAAAGCGCATGGCCTATAGAAGGCGCCAACCCGTTGTTGAACAACCCTATTCAAAGGAAGTTATGTGGATGATAAATTTGATAAACTTATGAATTTGATTAAAAGAGTTTAACTCCACCATGATTAATTAAGTTCCTACTTATTTATCCAAAGTGTGGTTAAAACCCTTTGAGAACCATATTGATGCAAGCTTTCTCAAGCTTCTTCGTATTCTATATTAGAATTAATACAATATGTGAAAGGTGTGATTAACTCAACTGTAAAAGACGCATTGAAAAGTGAAAGATGCCACAACTTTATAGAAACTAGTTTTCACAATAATGTGGGACTTCCAACACGCTCTTTCACGTGTGGCGGGAGGACATCCAAGCCAACACATGAAAACATGTGACGATGGGGCCACATAAATTGAGAACATTGCCCTGATACTATATTAAAATTAACAAGATATGTGAAAAGTTGACCTAATCAACTCTAAAAGATGCCTTGAAAAGTGAGGGATGTCATAATCTTATAAAGAGCAGAAACTAATTTCTCCAGCAATATGAGATTTTTAACATTTTAGTGTTTGTAACATATGGGAGATTGTTATAGTGTTACAAACATTATTTGTTATTTAAGCCGTTTAAGACATGTTTTGACTATTTGACATTTAAGGCATGTTCATTAGTTTTATGAAGAAAAAAAATTCAGCTTACGTTTTTTTGACGGTTTGATCATAAAATGCATAAGCCATTGATTCTTTAGACCGTTTGTAATTAAAATTGTTTTACAAGCCTTTTTTTTTTAACCATTTGGTCAGGCTTATGTTATGACTGTTGATGATTAACACATATTCATGACTTCTTTTTCTCTGTTATTTCTTCTTGGTCTACGATTAAAATTTTTAGAAGTATTAATTTTTTTGACACATTTAGTTATCAAATGAGTCAATTCTCATAATTATTATGAAAATATTCTCATTTTCATTAATTTTCTTTTTTCTGTAAGAATCAAAAATAAAAAAGACCCACATTAATCCCCCTCCCTTTGCTCCTTGTTATTGCTCATAATATATATATATATAGTGAGAACAAGAGGAAAACCAATCAAAAACAAAGAGACCTAAACAACTTGAGCAGGAGGGTCTTTTCTACTCACAATTGGAATAGAAGATAAGGGGGAAGAGCTATGGGAATGCGGCCAGAATAAAATTTATTTGCGGCCCAACGTGCTGCATAATGAACACGAAAGTTTATATTTATTTCTATTGACTTTCCTAATTTCTCAAGAGAAAGATGTTGGGATTGTATCAAAGATATCAGAGATGACACAGGTATCCCACATATATTCATGTTTGCGACATTTGTTTGAAAAAACACATTTGATTTTTAGAAATACAAATCCACCATTATATATTTTGTCCTAAACTGTCTCTTTAGCAACGAAAGAAGAGATTCATCTTATTTTACATTGACATCTATCAATTTTGCATTTCATTAGGGGGAAAATCAAATAAGGGTTGTTCATCTTACCTTTGTATTTAGAAGTGCGACTTTATCCTTGTCAAAAAACTCAATTGCAACGAGTTGAATACTTCTACGTGTACGAAATCAACTTTTAATGACAATATTCTTACTTGATTCTATAAACTATAGCATTGTCAAATTTTTCCTTACTCTAATTTTATTCTCTTGCATTCTATTTATTTAATTATTAATTTTCTGTTTAATATTCTTTAATATCAAGAATTGTTCTACACGCAGCCCACCAGTAGATCACTATAAGGCAATTTCCCACCAAGCCAATTTTCACATAGATCACCAAGTGGTACTACACTAAGACGACTGTCGTTCCAGCAAGTGATGCTACAGGGTTTGAATTCTCACCCCACCAACAACACAAGAAGCTACTCCTCTGAAATTCGTGATCAAAAAGCCACAAAAAAAAAATCCCAAAGCAATCGCACAGTAAGCAATGAAGAAATTAAGAAAAAGAAACAGAAAGATGATGAAAGAAGAGTGGTACGTGTCACACCACACAACCACACGAGAGAATACAATTTTTTATAACTTCAAATCTCACTAAGGAAAAGAAAAATTGAACAAATCCTCATTGAAAGAGAGAAACTCAATTCTTCATGGAGAAGGAAAAAAAATATAAATAAAATATCAACATTAATGTCGATGCTGCATCAGTAAAAGTAATTTGATTACAATAATATATGAAAGGTAAATGGCTTAATAAGGAAAATATCGATAAACCCAATTTAGAGAATATAAAATATTCTAACATAACTAGAATAAACCCAACAAAAAAAATATAAAATATTTTAACACAAAAATAATCAAATGCATCATTGAATTCAATTGTGACCATCACCATCGAGGAGAAGGAGGCTTTCCACACAAGACGTGGTCCAACACCTCTCTAAATAATGCCGATCATTCTGATCAACAATTCTGCATGTCTTCTTGCTTATGTGATACCAAAAGAGTTTATGAGGCATCTTCATCAGAATCTTTTTGCCGTCCTTTGAAAATGCTAGTGATTGGTGGTGGCGAAAAGTCATAGGCACCGTATAAAGCCGAATCCAACTGCTTGCCACCTCGTACTCCTTCATCGTCCAAACCGCAATGTCATCATTAATGTCTTGTGGCTCAGCATATGCAAAAACAGAGAGCGATCCTCCCAAAACCTGCAAATCCATGTTGAAAAAATCTGATTTGAACGGAAACGTATGTACTTCAAATTTCTCGGAGGTGAGATCGAATGCGAGAAGGAGCATCTGTTCTCTAATTTCACTACGAATCAACCAATGGAAAGCACCGTTCCAAAAAGCCGGCTCCGAACAAAAAGTTGAATCATATACCTTGCAAGGCCATGGATATTCTACTCTTCTCCAAGAATGTGCTTTCAGACTATATACCATAATTCTTAAGGGCTTCGTAATTACAGGGACCCGATGAAAAATAGACTTAAATACTACCATTAAAACCTTGTAATCGTTGTTGACTGGGTCATACCCGAATGCTAAATCGTATTGCACTGGCTTATTCTCGAATGCTAATCGCTTGTGCTTAGGCACAAAAGGTAATCTCCTGTATTTTTTGATTGATGGATTCCAAATCACAACTTCGTAATCTTTGTGGGGGCAATGCAAGCCATCAGAGTAGAGGATGCAAACCAAGCTGTTGCAAGAGCCTATCACTGAGGTGTGTTTGAGGTTTTGTGGACGATTGAATGGTGGGAAGATGTTCACGGGCTCGCTCATCAACTCATCCTCATTGGAAAAGTTTACCAAGTAGTAATCATATTGCGTTCGACATATTGGAGAAGACTTCACCAAAGAAGATGTCTCCAAAATGAAACTGCGTTCTTTGTTGTTGCTATTCTCAAAATGCTTGTTGATGAAATATGGGTCGTTGATTAGAGCAAACGATGCCTTCGAAAGGCACTGCAAACGTAACAGAGACTTGACGGGTAGTAAAGAAAGTATTTCGGTGAGGAGCTCTCCGCTAGTAAATTCCATCTTAGGAAATTTTGTTGATGATGGTTGATTGTGAATTGCAAACGGCAGCTAGCTTCTCTTGCTGCGCTCTCCAAGAAGAAGAAAAGGCTCTGTTTTTTTTCTTTTTGTTTACCCATATACAGATTATATACCCACCCAAATGGCTCTCGAAGAAGAAGAAGAAGAAATTTTTTTTATTATTTGCTGTCTGAATGGAATACGAAGGGCATCAATTACATTCATTATATAAGAGAGGAAAAGGTCGGTCTAACATTACTAATCCCAGACGGCAAAGGAAACCAAAAAAACAGAATAAAAAAAAAAAAAAAGTTACCGCGAACCTCTAGGAGAGCAAAAGTAAAACCCAGCAGAAGTTGTATTCATTTTGATTCAATGTGCTGTGCATTCTTGGATGGAAAAATTTCGGGTACTAAAATTTTTTTATTACAATTCCTTACAAACTCACATGATGAACATTTCATAGAAATGAATCTCATGTGAAATTCTGGCTCCAGCTTCCGCTTCAAGCATGGTCTCGCACCGGTGGTTTGGCTCTCGTGGCGATACATGGCTGTTTGAGTGAGAAATGTGTGGAGAGAGAGAGAGAGAGATTTGGTTGAGAGTGAGAGGAATAATTTTGCATTTTGTTGATTAACAATTTCGCAGGTTGCAAAGTGTAATTTCCCTTCAATTAAGGATGAAGCAGATGTTACTGCAAATTTTGCCTGTAGTGCATCTGCAAGCAAGGCTTCAGAAAACCAAAACCAACTGATTTGATGATTGCAGATGTGTACTTCACTCTAGAACTCTGAGAAATTATGCGAATTAGTTTATGTTAGCAATCACATATATGACGACAAATAGTATGGAAACTGCATTGCCGAGATTTCCAATGCAAATCAATGAAAACCCAAAAAAAAAAAAAATCCAAACTGATCCCAAGACTACTACCCATTTGCCAAAATCCTATACCCCATCCCACCCCAAAACGTTGGAGCAAAAGCCTAATCACACAAGATAACCCTTGTGATAGCGAGAACAAGGCAAGACACGGCGAAGAAGAACAAGGTGACAAAATCCCTCGCCGACCATTTTCTGACCGCCTTGGCCTCGACGCGCAAACTTTTCGCCCTTCGAAGCGCGTCGACCTCCTTCAACAAGTCGAATTCGATCCCCTTCTTCTTCAATTCCTCAACGCACTTAGCCAAGAGCTTCCCGTCCTCTTTCTCCCTCTCCAGTAGCTTCTCCAGGTGGACCTCCACGTCAGTCTTGTATCGCACGGCCCAGATGATTCCAAGGGAATACAGAATGGAACAGTGTGATGGGATCCATGACCTGTGGCAGGCTAACCGGTTGGAAAGTGGGTCCCTCGAGGAGGCACTGAAGAGGAGTACCAAAGCTGTCGAGTGGAAGAGGAAGAAGAAGATGTAGAGCATTGTGATTTCCTTTCGGACCGAGTCGATTTGGGTTTCTTTGAGGATGATTCTTCCGAGGATTAGTTCTTCTTCCTTGAGCCATTGCTTGAGAAGAAGCTTGTGGGTCGGTGTTTCTGCGATTTGGTGAAGTGGGTGCAAGGGCTTCGACTCCATGATTGATGGCTTTGTGCTCTGATCAGCCATGGATTTAGTTTGTAGACAGAGAGAGAGTTTTGAGAGAAGAGAAACAGTGGGGCAAGGATTTTCAAACGGACGCGTGGTTTGTGGTTTTGAATTTCATAACGGTTGGATTGGAAATATATGATTTAAAAAGAATAAGAAAAGAATCGTATTTCCAGGAATACCCCTAGTCGGTGATCGAATAGCAGAGCGTGCCAGCGTCTGTAACGGCTACCAGCGTGTAAGATTCCATTTGGGTCCTTTATGAATATCACGCATTCAAAGCTACCAACGGTCATTTACACAAAATATTTGTTTATCGTTTTGGAAGTGAAAAAGACTTTTAAAAATAGAGAAATTATAAAAATTATTCTCAGTTTCATCTTTCACCGATATTTGTATAGTGGATGGATCCCATTAATTCAATTGTAAATTAGCAAAGGAATAGTTAGAAGATAGTTCAGAGAATGAAATATAAGAATATTTTCATCTGGTTTTTTATAATTTTTTTTTTATTTTAAAGATAATTTTTTTTTTTTACTTTAGTTATTATTTTTTTTTTAATCACCTACATCTGGTTCTTTGTTTTTTTTTTTTTCAAAATAAAGAACCGGATGAAAGCAATAAGATAATTTAAAATAAATTTTGACTCTCTAAAATAAAAAAAAATTATACTTTAAAAAGGCGAATGAGAATACCCTAACACCCCCTAAAACAGGAGAATAAAAATGAAGAGACAAACAACGCTCGAAAATAAGAAATAGGAGAAAAATAACGTTTGAGAATGAACAACGGGGTAATTGGAAGAATAACAACGGTAATAAGATGTCAAGGAAAGATACCAGGCTCTACATTTGTTAAAGTGCCTGAGCGAAGTGTGTGCTTATACAGGGGTGGAGCCATCTTGTGGCTCACAGGCCCCCAAGCCACAAGTAGCTTCCAAAAAAAATTTAAATATTATTAAAAAAATTTAAAAAAATTGCTAAAAATTACAATTTTTTTATACATAAAATAGACCTTTATAAATTAATTTTCTCCTCTTAATTTTTTTTTTTTTAAGTTTAACCCCTCAAAATAAAAGTTTTGGCTCCGCTATTGTGCTTATATGGAGGAAGGTTTCTACTGTTCACATCAACCCAAGCATGAATGATGAATGCAGGAGTGGAATTGAGAATTTTTAGCGTGCAGTAGAACTTAAAAAAATAGGGTGAGGAAATTAATTTTTGAGGGTCAAACTCTATAAATCCAACATTCTGTGCCTGCATCTGCTTGTACGTGATTGATGGCGCTTAGATCTTAGTGGGCCATGAGCTCGGGGCTCGATGGTACTCGACGAAAAAGGATATGGAAAAATGACGGGAAAAGATGATGGAAGAAGTCCTGGAGGATGGAGAGTAGCTCATTGAAAAATGTAATACAAATTCTTATTCTCACATTTGTTGATATGTTTTTAAAATTATTATGAAATTAAAATTTAATAGTGATTCATCTAAAATTTATTATTAATTTTTAATGTTATGTTAAAAAATATGAGAGTAAAAATATGTGTAGCATTATTGTACAAGATTATATCAAGGTTATGATTTTACTATATGGCCCTTACTCAATACCACGCCACGTGTATTTCACATTCCATGTGACGAAAGATCCTGCATACTCGTGAAGTATATGTTAACAGAGATTGACCTGCATTACACTAAATCAACCTTGAGAAACACACCGCTTCAAAGTTAACAATTTTTTTTTTTTTTTTAAAGGAAATTTCATTAATTTATTGGATAATAATAGAAGATTCTTGCTCAGCAAGTACAAGAGTTTGGACAAAATCAGGGTAACTATTATACCATACACCATCTAAAGACTGGTGTAACGCTTCTTTTGCCATCATATGGGCTACTTCATTGCCTTCCCTGCGAACATGTGTTGCCGTCCAGGATCGAAGATTGCCGAGTTTAACTCGAGTGTCTTCGATCAGTTGGCCTTATCTGGTCCAAGAGGGAGTATCCTGCTGGAGGGCTTGTACAATAACCATAGCATCGCCGTCCAAAATAACACGTTGAAAGCTCATACCACAGCAAAGATCAGCCGCCTTCCAAGCCCCTAAAGCTTCAGCAGTGGCTGGGTCAGTGATACAGGCTACAGTGGAACATAGAGAAGCCAAAACCGCACCATCCCCGTCCCGGGCAATCACACCTACCCCGATTTTCTGAAAGCCCTTTTCAACAGCAGCGTCCCAATTTATTTTTATCACCCAATCTGGAGGCCATTGCTAGCAGTTGTTTGGCGTACTCGTCTGGATCCCATCCCCAAGAAATGGATCCATTTGTGCCTGTTGGTACTCTACCAGATATATTTCCACACCGCGGACCAAGGAGGATGGGGGTAAGAAGAGGCCTCCAAAAACCTGGGAGTTCCTCCGTAGCCAAATACGGTGAGCCAAAAAAACTGCCCGCAAGAGATCTTGCCCATTAAGTTTGCCCAGAAACAATGAGAACAATTGAAACCCATCATCAGTTGATGTTGGGAGTTTTTGGATTGGATTGGAGCTTTCCCTCCACACTGCAGAGGACGCAATACATTCCCATAAAACGTGGCTGGTTGTCTCAGGGAAAAGCCCACATATAGGACACAGTGGGTCTTGAACAATCCTCTTTTTATAAAGGTTGCTTCGTGTGGGAAGGAGGTCTTGGCATACTCTCCAAAGGAAACTTTTTATATGCCTTGGAACTTGTAACTTCCAGAGCTGCCCCACACTTCAGTACTTGTATTACAGGAGGAACTTTGGCCGTGGACCCCCGAATTGTGCTCAGTTTCCATGTGGTAAGCGCTTCTGACAGAGAATAGCCCAGTGGACGTGCCGCGCCAAATGATCTTATCGGGATGACCTGCAGGACTAAGGGCGAGGCTGCAGATACATGAGGCTTCCTCGGGGTTGAAAGTATCGTGGATGAGCTGGTAGTTCCACCATCTGGTTTCAGCAGAAATGAGGGAGGACACTTTGGCATCCGGAGGTAGAGAGCGCACTGGAGACTGAATCTTGAAAGTGATGGGGCTTGGGACCCATTTGTCTTTCCAAATGCTAATGGATTCCCCATTGCCAACACGCCATAGTAATCATTCATTAAAGAGAGTCCGGGAGTTGCAGATGCTTCTCCAAACAAAAGAGGGCCTTGCTCCCACACTTGCTTCTAGAAAAGATGAGTGAGGGTGATATTTTTCTTTAAGGATACGGGCCACTAGAGAATCAGTATGTTGAATGAGCCTCCACCCCTGTTTGGCAAGCAAAGCCACATTGAAATTTTCAAGGTCCCTAAAACCCAAACCACCTAGTAATTTTGATTTCCCCATCCTTCGCCAACTCATCCAGATCGTGGAAGAATCTGAAATTTTGTGGTTCCAAAAAAACTTACACATCATGGAATTCAATTCACGGCATAGAGTCTTGGGGAGTTGGAACACACTCATGCCGTAGGTGGGAATGGCCTGAACCACTACTTTGAGAAAAATTTCCTTGCCCGCATGGGTTAGGAATTTTTCTTTCCACCTATAGAGCTTGGCCTTGACACGCCCCACAATCCCTGCAAAAGTACGTCTCTTTGCCCGACCCACCATAACTGGGAGCCCCAAATATTTCTCAAAATTATGGGATGAATGGTTCCCCACAATGGAAAGAATATGTGACCAAAATTCAGCACTAATGTTTTTGCTGAAATAAATGGATGTTTTGCTTCGATTGACAGTCTGACTCAAAGCTCTCTCGTATGCTTCCAACAAATCCTATATATTGCACCATTCGGAAAAAGTAGCCCGGCAAAAAAGGAGGCTATCATCCGCAAAAAAAAAAAGATGACTCAACTTTGTCCCTCCCCGGGAAATAGGGAAACCTGAAATCTTCTCATCCATCTCCGCTTTCCGAATAAGTGAACTGAGCCCCTCTGCGCACAATAGGAAAAGGTACGGGGATAAAGGATCACCCTGTCGGAGCCCCCGAGATGGTGGGTCAACTATCACCATCGGATAACGAATATAAACTGTTATTGTTTCACTCAACCATAGGCACGCATAGGACAGATTGCAATAAATCTTCCCCTAAAATGACTCTTTGTTTTCACTTTTCCAAATATCTAGCTAAACAAAATACCTACATCTTGTTCGGCATTTAAATATTCACTTTCACATTTTATTTAAAATATTGTTTCTTTTATCTACTTTCTCCCAAGAAAGAGAGAGAACAAGATTATTTTCTTTTATTAATATAGCTAAGGAGTTGTTGAATACTGTAGCAATTACACAAATTTTTAACCATTTGTTGAGCCGAATGTGGAGTATTCAAGATAACTTTTTAACTATTTTATTGAGCCAAATATGAATGCTCTTAGGAGTTCAATGAACTGATTTATTGCAATGAATTGAAAGTCACAGGTGCCACATGTAGTGATAGTTTACAGACCTTATATTTAATAAAATCGATGGCTCGTATGAAAACCTCACAATTTTACCCTATACGTTTAAGGGCACCACTCAAGGGAAGAGTTGCGCATCTCGAGAAAAGTAGTTGACTACTAAGTGTGCGTCTCAATGTGGGATTGGTATCTACAAAAATTACATGTTTGAATTGCAAGCAATTTAGACAAGTAATATGAGAGACCTCATATGGGACCCAACTGCCTGGTAGGTAGTCCAACAACTCAAAATTTATTTGGGCAAGAGTGTCCTATATAGAGTCTCTCATATTATCTGTCCAAATTACTAGTAGTAGATGCTTATCCCTCAAAGAGAGCTGGAATGGCTGAATCACGCACATTATTTGAGGTGATGTGCTGTAATTTTTTCAATGGTCTATATTTAATTTCAAAATTTTTATGAGAAAGAGAAAGAGTGCAATTAAATATGGACCATTGAAAAAGTACAACATATATACTATATTTTTTTACAGCACCTAAACCAAATTTTTTTTATTATTCTCGTGATATGCATGTTCCTCTTTTCACTGATTTGTATTGAGTTTGAAATTTGAGATTTATTTCTGACAATGCACTTATGGAGGGATTAAAATGTTGAAAAAATGTTAGATACTATAATTTTATTCAGCATTCATTCAACAAAACTAACGTGATGCTCTTTTGAATTAATCATTGTTAAATAAATAATCCAATAATTGATTTGAAATACCATGTCAAAATTGTTATACAATTCATAGGATAAAAATATATAGTATCTAAGATTAATCTAAAATGTTGGAATAAATCTGTTAGGTTATGATTAAATGGAAAGAAATTCAAATAATGATGCAGGTTGACCATCGTATTAATAAGGGCCGAAAAGCTTACGTTATTTTTTGCAACTTGTTTCAGAAGCCCACACTCAAACTGAATTCAACCTCAAAACCAAACACAAAACAAAAACAAGTTAAGTGCATGGATTTTTGAAAATCCTAAAACAAAAACAAATATTGTGAGCTGTCAAACAAGGCCAAGACTCAAGAGTGTGCAAGGACCAAGATTAATAAACAACAACAACAACAACAATAATAATAATAATAAAAGCCTAAAATTGAAAAACGAGTTGGTTTCACTTAGAATATATGGATCAAGTGAAACTACAGAGCACTTAATTTAAAAAAAAAAAATTAACTAAGAACATACTTGAGCAAATAAATCAAATTTAATGTCTTTCAGCACAATCACAATCACAAATATGAGCATATGGCATCATCAAAACCTTATTTTTTATGCAACAAATAGCACATAGAAAAGACAGCGTACATGATCACAAAAAACCAAAAAAGAAAAAAGAAAAACAAGGAAAGAAAAGACAACAGACATGCTTAGCAAAATATGTAGAACTTATACAATGTGCGTCACATGAGATGAAAAGTAATAGTGGAAGTATTTACTTTCAAT
>FXXK01000589.1:199069-210514 GCA_900184695.1 Betula pendula | reverse complement strand
GTCTAGTTCAGTGTAATTACCTAAATACGCTAAATCAACCATGTGAAACGCACCACTTCAAAATTAACGGTCGAGATCAACCATCACCATCTGATCACTAATATCAACGGTCATTGTTTCACTCAGCCAAAGGCATGCGTAGGACAATCCGTAATAATTCTCCCCCTAAAATGACCATTTGACTAAAACAAGCATGACTTTGACAAAAAGTTTGTTTACACTTTTTCAAATATTTAGCAAAAAAAAAAAAACATACATTTGGTTAAACATTTTAACTATTCACTTTCATTTTTTCATTTAAAATATTATTTCTTTTATCTACTTTTTCTATTCCCAAGAAAGAAAGAGAACAAGATTGTTTTATTTTATTAATATAGTTAAGGAGTTGCTGTACTGTAACGGCTCAACAAATTTTTAGTCATTTGATGAGCCGGATGTGGAGCATTCAAAATAGCTTTTTAGCTATTTTGTTGAGCTAAATATGAGTACTCTTAGGAGTTCAATGAATTGATTTATTGCAATGAATTTAAAGTCACAATGCCACGTGTAGTGATAGTTTTACTAACCTTATATTTAATAAAATTGATGACTTGTATGAAAACATCACAATTTTATCCTATACGTTTATTGGCACCACTCAAGGGAAGAGTTGCGCATCTCGAGGAGAACAGTTGACTGCTAAGTGCGCGTCTCAATGTGGGATTGGTATCAACAACAATTATATGTTCGAATTGCAAGCAATTTGTACAAGTAATATAAGAGACCTCATATGGGACCCAACTGTCCAATTGATGGCCTAGCAACTCAAAATTTATTTGGACAAGGGTATCTCATATAGAGTCTCTCACATTACTTACCCAAATTGCTAGTTGTGGATGCTTATCCCTCAAGGAGAGCTAGAATGGCTGAAATCACGCACATTTTTTAGGGAGCAAACCTTCAAACCGGACGTGTCTGTAAAATTATGTTTTACAGACTCCAATAAGCTTTTGACACCTCAGCAAAAAACACCAAATCCAATAAAATTAAAAACACCATATCAAAACTAAATCAATCCATTTTAATCCTAAACCACACCTAACCCATCCCACATCCCAACTGTACACCGCCACTGCCACCGAAAACCCGCCAGTAACCGAACGCCAGCATCCTCCGACCAGAACAGGCCGCATGGCCAGTAGCCTACGGCCACACGACCAGACCAGGCCACATGGCTAGTGGCCACGCCGGCCAAGATTTGGCCGCTTGGCTAGCGGCCACCCTCTCTCTTTTCCCGATATCTCACGAATCTTCCTTGGTTTACGCCATCGCCGCCGGAAGCCCGCGAGTAGCCGAACGCCGACATCCTTTGGCCAGACTAGGCCGCATGGCTAGCGGCCATCCTCTCTCTTTTCACCTTGTTCGAAACCCATCCCCTCCCCTGTTTCGCCTTCTTTGAAGCCCATCCCAGCCCCTTTCTTTAAGATGCGGCCTGGTTTGGGTGCGTAGAGGATTTTGGGATTCCAGCAGCGGCAGTGGTGTACGGCTGAAGAGGTGGGGATGATTTAGGTATGGTTTAAGGTTAGAATGGGTTAATTTGGTTTTGATATGGTGTTGTCAAACCTATTGTATTTGATGGTTTTGCTGAGATATCATATTTTGATTGGATGCTGTAAAACCTATATTTTAAGGATGATCCGGATAGAAGGGGCTCTCTTTTTGAGGTGATGTGCTGTAATTTTTTCAATGGTCCATATTTAATTTTAAAATTTTTATGAAGGAGAAAAAGTGCAATTAAATATGGGCCATTGAAAAAATACAACATATATACTATAGTTTTTTTATAGCACCTAAACAAAATCCTTTTTATTATTCTCGTGATATTTATGTTCCTCTGTTCCTCTTTTCGCTGATTTGTATTGAGTTTGAATTTTGAGATTTATTTCTAACAATGCACTAATGGAGAGATTAAAATGTTGAAAAAACTGATGTGGCACTCCATTGAATTAATCATTGTTAAATAAATAATTCAATAGTTGATTTGAAGTACCATGTCAACATTGTTATATAATTATAGTATAAAAATATATAATATCTAAGATTAATCTAAAATGTTATAGAAGGGTTGTAGGAATAAATCTATTAAGTTAGGTTTAAATGGAAAGAAATTCAAATAATGATGCAGGCTGACCATCGTATTAATAAGAGCCGAAAAGCTTACGTTATTTTTTGCAACTTGTTTCAGAAGCCCACACTCAAACTGAATTCAGCCTCAAAACCAAACACAAAACAAAAAACAAAAATAAGTTAAGCGAATGGATTTTTGAAAATCCTAAAACAAAAACAAATATTGTGAGCTGTCAAACAAGGCCAAGAGTTTGCAAGGACCAAGATTAATAAACAATAATAATAATAATAATAAAAGCCTAAAATTGAAATACGAGTTGGTTTCACTTAGAATATATGGGTCAAGTGAAATTACAGAGTACTTAATTTAAAAAAAAAAAAAAATTTAACGAAAAACATACTTGAACAAATAAATTAAATTTAAGGTCTCTCAGCACAATCACATATATGAGCATATGGCATCATCAAAACCTTATTTTTTATGCAACAAATAGCACATAGAAAAGATAGCATACATGATCATAAAAAACCAAAAAAAGAAGAAAAACAAGGAAAGAAAAGACAACATAAGCAAAATATGTGGGAGAACTTATACAATGTTCGTCACATGAGATGAAAAGTAATAGTAAAAGTATCTAATTTTCTTCAATGACCGCCACCACCTCCGCAACCACCGCCACCTCCACAACCACCACCGCCGCCGCCACTGGTGCCACAACCACAACCACCACCACCACCACCACCACCACCACCACCACCACCACCACCACCATCACCTCCACCTCCACGGCCACGGCCACCGCCACTGCCACGACCTCGCCTTTTGCCAGAGTCACCACAAGCAAAAATAAGCATCGATATAATTGAGAGGGACATAATAATCATACCGAGCAAAAGTAAGCCACCATAACTCTCCAACACAACACCTGCATCATCGATATAGACACCAACTAGAGAACCAAAATCTCTCACCATTTGTGAGAACTCGTTCTCTTTCTAAAATTTTTAGTAGGTCAATTGTAACGGTACATATTAAAGTTTTTAAATGTCTACTTGACAAATCACGATAACTCTAAAGGTTTTTGGTTGAAATTTCTAGTCGACCACATCCATCCAAACAAAAAAAAAAAAAGAAATTTATAGCTACACGTCTGATTACTTTTACTGAAATTTAATGACTTGAAACAGGTAGGAAGTTTCCCTAGCTCCCATATTTTCTTCTGGTCGGTCGGGTCCACCACGTATAATAACATTCTTCATTGAACTTTTCATGTAAGACAGGCTTATTCACACGATTATCCATAAGACCAAGTAATTAAGCTAAAACCACAAGTTTTGGATTACCAATCTCAACAAGTCATATGTATATATATATATATTACCGGATGTATTACCAATCTCAACAAGTCATATATATATTTTTTTTATTTAATAATGTGAAGCCGACAAAAACAGAAAAAATATCCTGACTTAAATAACTGTTCATTCAACCTATATATATATATATATATAATATATATAAGATAAACAACAGCCTGGGCTGATGCTACAGTGCATCAGCCCAGGCACATAAACAGTATTTTTACTATTCATGGCCCGTGAACAGGTATATATATATATTTTTTTTTCTTTCTCTCCTCTGATTTAGTCCAGGCTAATGCACTGTAGCATCAGCCTGGGCTGATGCCCATCACCACTCTATATATATATATATATATATATCAACAAGTCAAGAACTTCGTGTGTTTCAGGAATACCCCTAGTCGGTGATCGAATAGCAGAGCGTGCCAGCGTCCGTAACGGCTACCAGCGTGTAAGATTCCATTTTGGTCCTTTATGAATATCACGCATTCAAAGCTGCCAACGGTCATTTACACAAAATATTTGTTTATCGTTTTGGAAGTGAAGAAGACTTTTAAAAATAGAGAAATTATAAAAATTATTCTCAATTTCATCTTTCACCGATATTTGTATAGTGGATGGATCCCATCAATTCAATTGTAAATTAGTAAAAGAATAGTTAGAAGATAGTTTAGATAATGAAATATATAATATTTCATATAGATTTTTTATATTTTTATTTTATTTTGAAGATAAATTTTTTTTTATTTAACTATTTATTTTTTCTAGTCATTTACATTCGGTTCTTTGCTTTCTACGTTTTTTTTTTTAAAGTAGAGAATAAGATGGAATGCTCTAAAATAATTTTGACTCTAAAAAATAAAATAAAAATTCTACTTTAAAAGAGATAAAACACTCTAACACCCTATAAACAGGAAAATAAAAATGAAAAGAGAGAACGCTCAAAATAAGAATTAGGAGAAAAATCACGTTTGAGAATGAACAACAGGGTAATTGGATAACAACGGTAATAAGATGTCAAGGGGAGATACCAGGCTCTACATTTGTTAAAGTGCCTGAGCGATGTTGTGTGCTTATACAGGGGTGGGGCCATCTTGTGGTTTACAGGCCCCAAGCCACAAGTGGCCCAAAAAATTAAAAAATTATTAAAAAATATAATTTTTTTATGAGTAATTATTAACATCAGTCCTAGGCTGAATGAACAGTCATTCAGCCTAGGGCATTATTCCTGTTTTTGTGGACCTCACACTATTAAATTTTTTTTTTTTTTTTTTTTTTAATTCTGATACAGCCTGGGCTAAATGACTATTCATTCTCCTAGGCTGAATGAATAGTCATTCAGCCCAGACTACTCTGAATCACGGCTTATTTTTATATATAAAATAGACTTTTAAAAATTAATTTTCTCTTCTTAATTTTTTATGTTTTTTATAAGTTTAACCCCTCAAAATAAAAGTTTTGGCTCCGCTACTGTGCTTACATAAAGGAAGTTTCTACTGTTCATATCAATCCAAGCATGAATTCAGGAGTGGAATTGCGAATTTTTAGCATGCGGTAGAACTTAAAAAAATAGGGTGAGAAAATTAATTTTTGAGGGTCAAACTCTATAACAAAAAAAAAAAAATGGAAGAATTAGCTTATGCCTTGTGGGGTTTCCAACATTCCGTGCCTGCATCTGCAGAGTAATTCTACCCGATGCACAGTAATCCCTCAAGTGTCCCTCTCCCCCTTTGACGTGGCGTGCTGTCATGTCCTTTTAAAATATATATATATCAAAACCAGCTCTCAGTAGCGTACACGAAAAGCTTTACACGTTTCTCTCTAAAAAAAATTTCCCCCCAAATCTTTCCCTCCTCCCTCCATCTCCATCTCTGACCGCCACCCACCAACTACCCACGACCACTGTCGGCCACCAGCTACCACCACCACCAAGTACGTCCATCTTCATCTCCGGCTCATCTCCGGCCACAAGGTACCCCTCCATCTTCTTCTTCTTTCCTTTACAGCATCCATATTTTTAATCAACAAAGAAATTAGAAAGATTCAAAATTTTGTGGGCTTTGATTCATAATTTTAGATTTTCAGTGATTTGAATCTTATCATTTTTGCCTTTTGGAGTAATATTGACTGAACCTTGAAGTTTGTTTCCAAAGAGCAGTAGATGATCATGACGGGTGCCAAAGTGAAACGGGAAGAAATACTATCTGAGGGCCCCAATTCCATCCCCACGTTTTGTTTTGGATTTTCTGTGTCAGAGGTATCTATTGATTATTTTTACATACAATAGCTAATGGTTCAAGAATTACTCATGGTTCAGTAGCTATATATATGTTTTCCCACAATCTGAATATGCCGTATCTCTGTCTTCTTTTGTGGTCTTTAATTACCTTTTAAATCGTGAGGTGCAATTCTAGAGCATTTAAGAATGCTATACATTTATTGTTGTTGAAATGAAAATTAATGGGCATTTACCGTGCATTGCCCAATGAGATTGTCCATAAATGCAAGGCTTTTTATCATATCACGAACAAAATCTTAGAGTTCCAAGCTAGGCAGAGGTATACCAAACTATCACAAAAAAAAAAAAAAAAAAAAGAGCTTGCTAACCTATACTAGAAAATTATACAAAAAAGAAAAAGAGGCTTTACTAGGCAGAGCCGTTTCATCTTCATGGTAATATGGATACTTATTTTTTTTTAACTTAAACCAGTACTCTATTAGTTGAAGTTTCCATTACCATTATTAACACAAAAAACTATAGTCAATTTTTTTTAATACATAATAGAAACATAATATATAAAAAGAATCAAAAATTTATATTGTTATTACATTTTATTTATTTAGTTCCGCCCCTTAAACATGTGATTATGGCTCTCCGACACTGTAATGAAAGCACACTTGTCATGTATTACTAGGACAGCAAGAAGCATACAAAGTTGCCCAAAGCTTGGGGCAATTGTCATGACGCTTTTTTTTTTATTATTAAGTAATTATATTTTTTCATATAATAACTCTTAGATGGACTTGTCGCCATCGGTCTTGGGGAATGAGTACAAAGATGATCATTCGTTGACACTGCTTCCAATTGATAATGTTCCACCCCTCGAAATTGACCCTCAAAAAGGTATGTTAGGCATTTCATTCTTCTTTTAATTTTGCTTCAAATATTAGTGAATGTTATTATTCTTAATTGTTTCCTCTAAACTTTGTTTTATTTGTTTTGATATAGACGAAAATGAAACTTTATATGATGTAGATTTAGAAAATAATGAGGACAATTGCAAGTACGATCTCAAGTTCATAGATGGAGTTGAAAATGTGGAGGAACGTAAGGAATGAATAACATTTAGCTCCTTATATGAACTTATTTTTTACTATAGGAGTTATGCGAAGCAACAAGGTTTTGGGGTGGTACAAAAGAATAAAAAAAAGCATGTAAATGGGTATACACGTTACATCACCCTAGCATGTGCTCATCAGGACAGTAGAAAAGCTAGCTCAAGTAATACCTTTCGTAAGCCTATCCAAACAACCAGAACGGGGTGTAAAGCCAATTTGAATGCAAAGTTAATTGATTCAAAGTGGTATGTGACTTGTGTATCTACTAACCATAATCATGGTTTAAGCCCAGACAAAGCTAGATATTTTAGAAGCCATAAGAATTTGGATTCTTCTGTGAAGAGACAGCTTTTGATAAATGATGGATTTGGAATAAGTTTGAGTAAGAGTTATAACTCGCTTGCTGTTGAAGCAGGGGGATATGAGAATCTTACATTTGGAGAAAAAGATTGCCGTAATTTTATTACCAAGTCACGGTGTCTTCAACTTGGCACAGGAGGGGCTGAAGCACTTTGTGGCTATTTCAAAAGAATGCAAGCAATTAATGATAGTTTCTACTTTGCCATGGATTTAGATGGTGATTGTAGGTTGAAAAATGTGTTTTGGGCTGATGCATGAAGTAGGGCATCGTATAAAGATTTCGAGGATGTCGTTACATTTGACACGACATATTTGACTAATAGATATGAAATGCCATTTGTTCCTTTCGTTGGAGTGAATCATCATGGTCAATCAATTCTTTTTGGGGCGGGATTAATATCAAGCGATGATACAAAGTCATTTGTATGGTTATTTGAAATATGGTTGAACTGCATGAACGGCTGATCGCCAAATGCAATTATAACAGATCAAGATAGGGCTATGAAAAATGCAATTAATCAAGTTTTCCCAAATACCCGACATAGATTTTGTTTATGGCACATATTGAAAAAACTTCCAGAAAAATTTGGATCACATTCACAGTACCATGCCATTAAGAGTGCCTTACGAAGTTGTGTTTATGAATCTCAGACATGTGATGAGTTTGATGCAAATTGGCAAAGTCTACTTGAGTTTTATAATCTTGGGGATAATGCATGGCTGCGTGGATTATATAGTGAGCGGACTTTTTGGGTACTAGCATATATGAAAGGTGTATTTTGGGCTGGAATGACAACCACACAACGGAATGAAAGTATGAATGCTTTTTTTGATAGTTATGTACACTCGTCAACCACATTGAAAGAATTTGTGGATCAATATGATAATGCTTTGCGTAAGAAGATTGAGAATGAGAATGTTGCTGATTTCAATTCTTTTAATGACATGATTGCATGTGTAAACAAGTTTTCATTTGAGAAGAAATTTCAACAACTTTACACCATTGCAAAGTTTAAAGAAGTACAAGAGGAGATTAGAGAGGTGATGTATTGTAGTATCTCTCTTATCAAAAGAGAAGGTGCAATTTGTACCTATAAAGTGACTAAACGGGTAAAAATTAATGATGCCTACACGAAAAAAGTATACTTTACTGTTTACTACAATGAATCTTCAAGTGAAGTGAATTGCAGTAGTTGCTGGTTTGAATCAAGAGGAATTTTGTGCAAACATGTCATATCTATACTTACTAGACTTGATGTTACATCGTTATCAGAAAAATATTTCCTTAACCAATGGAGAAAGGATTTGAAGCGAAAATATAAATTTACCAACAGTAGTTATGATTCCTTGAGTAACAACCCTCGTGTAGAAAGATATTCCGACTTGTGCAAAGATATGCATGTTTTGGTAGATATCGCATCAAATACCGTGGAGCATTACATGAAACTGAAAAATCATATTCATTTGTTAACGAAGCAATTCAGCGATTCAAGCTGTGAACATAGTCCACCTTCCCAAGCACTTTGTGATGCATCTACTACCTATAATTTGTCCATTGATCCTACGGCAGTTGAAAATAGTAAGGTGCATAGTCCTCTCGTGAAAAGAAGTAAAGGAAAACCACCATAAAAAAGGAAGGTGTCTGAAGTAGAAAAAGCGGTGGTGAATAAGAAGTCCCAAGGAACAAATAATCAACCGAATGACACAAATTCCAAACAAAAGAGAAAAAAGAAAAAGGTTGCTTCTTTTCCTTGTGTTTAATTATGTTTATTTGAATATTTTTTCAAATGCTTTTTATAACATGTTTGTATGATTTTTTAATTGAAGACTTGCCAAGGAACGCAAGAAGATGCATTGGACACAAATCCCAAACGAAAGAGAAAAAAGAAAAAGGTTACTTTTATTCCTTGTGTTTAATTATGCTTATTTGAATTTTTTTAAAATACTTCTTATAACATGTTTGTATGATTTTTTAATTCAAGACTTGCCAAGGAACACAAGAAGATGAACTGGACACAAATGAAGCTTCGTTGCCTTCTGTAATTGAGGCCCAGCATGGCAATGTAATTGGGACTCAAAATAGTATGATTACTCAGGTATTACAAAAGAAAAGCGAGCTTCATAAAATGATGCCATATTGCCATGTACCATGTGTAATGTTTTTGTCATAATTTGCAGGATCTCATAATTCAACGCTTGGGCCTCTTGGATTTTGAAACATGATCATTGTACAGGTTTGTGTAGTGTCAATTTTTCTGGAACTGGTGGTTTCTTAAATTTGTTAGTGTTGCTATACCATTAAATGTGTATTTTTCTCATCTTATATAATTGTTTTGATAAATAAATCTGTTTAATGCCCTGAGTACAATGATAATGCTTGTCACAGGAAAACAAAGCAAGCAGGAAGTTGTGGAATCTCATTTTTGTGAAATCACAACAAGCAACAATAGAATAGTTGTGGAATCTCATTTTTTGTGGAAGCTATGAAAACTCATTTTTTGTAGAATCACAACAAGCAACACTAGAGTAGTTGTGGAATCTCATTTTTTGTAGAAGTTGTGGAAACTCATTTTTGTGGAATTACAACAATCAACACTAGAGTAGTTGTGGAATCTCATTTTTTGTAGAAGTTGTGAAAATTCATTTTTATGGAATCACAATAAGCAACACTAGAGTAGTTGTGGAATTTCATTTTTTATAAACATTACATGTCATGAACACATTTATAGTTTGGGTTGAAATTATGGCTATGTAATCTAGCAACAAAGTCTTGATATTTTTACATTATTAGAATGAACTTTCTTGTTATGTTTTTGTTCATCAAATTAGAGAGCAACAGACACCAAGGAGCAACATACATTACTAGCCAAACGTGATGACATTGGCCTCATTATTATGGCTATAAAATTTTACAAGTTCAATTATTTTAGCTTAATTTCTACCTTTCAATTTGTATGTAAAATATGTAGTAATAAAACTTGAGCCAAAAACCTGCATGTATGGGAAAAAGAAAATTGTTGTGATTGCAACCTGTTTAATACATATGCAATGCTTGTAACATATAACTTATGTGTGTGTGTGTGTGTATATATATATATATATATATATACATACACACACACATTGGCGTGCTGTTGTGTTTGTTATCTAGTTATTTCTTTGTTTTTTCCTTTTCTGCTTTGTGAAAGTGTTATTTATGGCTTAAAGATGGACTATTGAGAGAAGATAGACATGGCTAAATTTAGTGGTACTTAATATTGCAATTCTCCACTTTCTTTTCTTTTTTCCTGTGACAATATTCTCCCGGAGAATTTCTCCCCCACAGTTACGAACACACTCTACTTTCTCTTGTTCTCAATAATTGCCTAAACTTCACACAATTCATACATAACAAAAAAAAAAAATTGTATGTTAATTTTATTGTTCAATGGCAATATTCTTGCCCGTAAAACATTACAAGCAATAACAATTTTGGACATAGCCAGGCATCAAAGCATTACAAGCAGAGTAATTACTCTTACGCAACACCATCTCTTTTTGACATTCTATCAAATGAACTTCTAGCAACATCATCAATTCTGCCTATTTTCGCTCTCCTATTTGCCCAACCAACATCATCTTCCATCTTGCCATGCTTTACGCACCCCCCAAATAGTTGAGTTCCAGGAGAAGTCTCTACTGTCTAGCAGGCATTTTCACAAACAAATCCCATGCAACATTAAGCCCCTATTTGATTGCACATACCCACTTCGGCATTCTATCAAACACTTGCTTAGCAAAAACAACAAATCAACATCTAAAATACCAGCCACCACATCTACGATTACAGGCCCTGCAAGCAAAAAACGTGAAAAAACATAAGACTTCATGGTTCACCAACTATCTAAAGGTATCCTCGTGTGTGGGGGAGATGATGAGATGGGGGTGCCTATATTTGACTAAAACCCAAATAAAACCAACAAGAACAAAAATACAAAACCCAAACACCTCTTTTGGTGGCACGGCTCGTCGGTCGGAAGCCCGAGTAGTACCGAAGAGGGAGGAAAACGGTGGGAGAGGCCGCAGTTGGTGGGTTGCTCCAGGATCGAACTCCTCGACGACGGTGGGAGAGGGACGAGCTCGTGGGTTCCTCGATGACGGTAGTATCTCCTCGTCGGCGATGCTTCTAGTTGCCGGTAGGTGGCGGCCGGTGAGGAGAGGGAGAAGATGAAGATGGAGGGAAGAGAGATTTGAGGGATCAGAGATTTTGAAATTTTGGGGAAAAAGAATACAGAGGAT
>FXXK01000589.1:79910-198851 GCA_900184695.1 Betula pendula | reverse complement strand
AAGTCAAGACGTGGCAGCACGCCACGTCAGAGGAGCGGGACAGGGGAGGGACAGTTGAGCGCCGGCTAGAATTACTCGCATCTGCATGTACGTGATTGATGGAGCTTAGATCTTAGTGGGCCATGAGAAGCTCGAGGCTCGGTGGTTCCCGACGAAAAAGGATATGGAAAAATGACAGGAAAAGATGATGGAAGAGGTCCTAGACTTGGAGGATGGGTAGTAGCTCATGTTGAAAAATGTAATACAAACTCTTATTCTCACATTTGTTGATATGCTTCTAAAAATATTATTAATTTAAAATTTAATAATGATCTATTTAAAATTTATTAATAATTTTTAATGTAACGTTAAAATATATTAGAGTGAAAATATGTGTAACATTATTGTACGAGATTACATCAAGGTTATGATTTTACTATATGGCCCTTGCTCAATCGCACGTCACGTGTATTTCGCATTCAATGTGACGAAAGATCCTGCATAGTCGTGGAGTATATGTTAACAGGGATTGATGTGCATTACACTAAATCAACCATGAGAGACGCACCGCTTCAAAATTAACAGTTGAGATCAACTATCACCATCGGATCACGAATATCAACTGTCATTGTTTCACTCAACCAAAGGCACGCGTAGGACAGTCTACAATAAACTAGCTAAAAAAAATACTTACATCTGGTTTAGCATTTTTAATTATTCACTTTCACTTTTTTATTTATTTATTTTCCCTATTCCCAAGAAAGAAAAAAAAAACAAGATTATTTTATTTTATTAATATAGCTAAAGAGTTGTTGAATACTGTAGCAATTACACAAATTTTTAGTCATTTGTTGAGCCAAATGTAGAGTATTCAAGATAACTTTTTAGTTATTTTATTGAGTCAAATATGAATACTCTTAGGAGTTCAATGAACTGATTTATTGCAATGAATTTAAAGTCACATGTGCCACACGTAGTGATAGTTTACAAACCTTATATTTAATAAAATCAATGGCTTGTACGAAAACATCACAATTTTACCCTATACGTTTAAGGGCACCACTCAAGGGAAGAGTTGCGTATCTCGAGGAGAGCAGTTGACTACTAAGTGTGCGTCTCAATGTGGGATTGGTATTTACAAAAATTATATGTTCGAATTGCAAGTAATTTGGACAAGTAATATGAGAGACCTCATATGGGACCCAACTGCCTGGTAAGTAGTCTAACAACTCAAAAATTATTTAGACAAGAGTGTCTTATATAAAGTCTCTCACATTATCTGCCCAAATTGTTAGTTGTAGATGCTTAACCCTCAAGAAGAGCTGGAATGGCTGAATCACGCACATTATTTGAGGTGATGTTCTGTACTGTAATTTTTTCAACGGTCCATATTTAATTTCAAAATTTTTATGAGAAGGAAAAAGAGTGCTATTAAATATGGACCGTTGAAAAAGTACAACATATATACTATAGTTTTTTTACAGTACCTAAACCAAATCTTTTTTATTATTCTCGTGATATGCATGTTCCTCTTTTCACTGATTTGTATTGAGTTTTAGTTTTGAGATTTATTTTTGACAATGCACTTATGGAGGGATTAAAATGTTGAAAAAATGTTAGATACTATAATTTTATTCAACATTCATTCAACAAAACTAACGTGACACTCTCTTGAATTAATCATTGTTAAATAAATAATCTAATAATTGATTTGAAATATCATGTCAACATTGTTATATATTATATTATAGGATAAAATATATAGTATCTAAGATTAATCTAAAATGTTGGAATAAATCTGTTAGGTTAGGATTAAATAGAAGAAATTCAAATAATGATGCAAGTTGACCATCGTATTAGTAAGGCCGAAAAGCTTACGTTATTTTTTGCAACTTGTTTCAGAAGCCCACACTCGAATTGAATTCAGCCTCAAAACCAAACACCAAACAAGAACAAGTTAAGCACATGGAATTTTGAAAATCCTAAAAAAAAACAAATATTGTGAGCTGTCAAACAAGGCCAAGAGTGTGCATGGACCAAGATTAATAACAATAATAATAATAATAATAAAAAATAATAATAATAATAATAAAAGCCTAAAATGAAAAACGAGTTGGTTTCACTTAGAATATATGGGTCAAGTAAAATTACAGAGTACTTAATTTTTTTAGAAAAAATAAATAAATAAATTTAACGAAGAAAATACTTGAGCAAATAAATTAAATTTAAGGTCTCTCAGCACAATCACAAATATGAGCATATGGCATCATCATAATTTTTTTATACAAATAGCACATAGAAAAGACAGCATACATGATCATAAAAAACCCAACAAAAAAAAAAAAAAACCAAGCAAAGAAAAGACAACATACATGCTTAGCAAAATGTGGGAAAACTTATACAATGTTCGTCACATGAGATGAAAAGTAATAGGGAAAGTATTTAATTTTTCTCAAGGACCAACACTACTGCCACCTCCGCAACCACCACCACCGCCACCACCACCGCCACCACCTCCACAACCACCACCACCACCGCCACCGCCACTGCCGCCACAACCACCACTAACACCACCACCACAAGTGGCACCACCGCCACCTCCACCGCCACGGCCTTGCCTCTTGCCAGAGTCACCACAAGCAAAAATAAGCATCGATATAATTGAGATGGACATAATAATCATGGCGAGCAAAAGTAGGCTGCCAGAGCTCTCCAACGCAACACCTGCATCATTGACATGGGCACCAACTAGAGCACCAAAATCTCTCACCATTTGTGGGATTTCGTTCTCTTTCTAAGATTTTTAGTAGGTCAATTGTATGCGCATGCCTAATCAGTATATATTGAAGTTTTTAAATGTCTACTTGACAAATCACGATAACTCTAAAGGTTTTTGGTTGAAATTTCTAGTCGACCACATCCATCCAAACCAAAAAAAAAAAAAAGAAATTTATAGCTACACGTCTGATTACTTTTATTGAAATTTAATGACTTGAAACAGGTAGGAAGTTTCCCTAGCTCCCATATTTTCTTCTGGTCGGTCGGGTCCACCACGTATAATAACATTCTTCATTGAACTTTTCATGTAAGACAGGCTTATTCACACGATTATCCATAAGACCAAGTAAACATAAAATAGATAACATAAAATATTTCTTCTTTAGTATTTTACATCAAATAGATAACATAAACAACATAAAATTATAGTTATGCCCCTCATATAAAAACAATTAAAGAAGAAAAAAAAAAAAGTGGTCATGGCTGAGCATGTCCCAGTCATGGCCGTGGCCGGTTGCAGTGCCCAGCCGGCTGCATGGCTGGGTCGGGTGACAAAATCCAGCATGAGAAACGTTTAATTCTTAAACTAAGGGGCATAACTGTCTTTTCATGTCATTTTTGTTATCTATTTGACAAAAAATACTAATGGAAGGCTCAATTTACAAATATTTAAAACATGGACCTTAACTTCATCAAATTGAAAACTAAGGTCTTAATGTCAAAACAAAATAAAAGCAAAATGATACAGTGACATAATTTCTCTTTTTTTTAAAAAAAAAAAAAAAAAAAAAAAAATCTTCATCAGGTGAATTCAAGTTTTCATGAATAGATTTGGTGTATTTCTTATAAAAATAAAAAAATAAAAAGATTTGGTGTATTTCTAGTCGTACCAATCGTGAAAAGAATGATTCTAGTGGATCAGAGATGGCAAGATCCTTATATATCCAAAAATAGATGGTGGTCGGCGAAAGACAATATACATGTCTAGCGGGAAAGTTTTTAATGATAGACCACCGATTAATTTGTTAATTTTTTTAATGCTTACTTAGCTTAATTTTGAACTTTTATTTTGCAAATTAATTCTTGAATTAGTCATCATTAAAAAAAACAAAAATCAAAGGTTTATTAACAATTTCACAACAACAAAATGAGATAAAAGTGTAGTAGTATATAACATTATTTTTATTTAAATACAAAACACACACTCACATTTGTAAAACATAATTTTTAAAATATTCAGTGAAAATAATTTTGACATACCTCTTTTATAGAAAAGGGAGTGAAAAATAATTTTAAAATTGGGAAAACTTCTTTTTTTTTTTTTTTTTTTTTTTTTAAAGGGAGACTTTCATTATTCCATTGATAAAAGATGAGCATAAAGCTCTTACAACATATAAAGCGCAGATAACCATAACACGTCGCTATGTAATTACAGAGTCATGACAGATAAAAGCATAAAACTGTTACAATATAAAGTACAGATAAACATAGCACATCGCTATGAAATTACAGAGTCATGATAACAGCTTTTGTTACCCATCTAGTCAAGACAACAGATTAGATTTAAGGCACGGGTAACCTAAATTCTCATCAACTTATTAACGGCCGTGAGAGATAGTCTTGAAACTCGTATAACTCAGGCAGAATTGAGGAGAGATAATAGAGAAAAAACGGTAGTTAATTGGGATAACTTCACTTACCTTATAAATTGTCATCCATTTTGTAATGTCTCTCAAAATTTAAAATCTCTCAATTTAGTATATCGAACTTTTAATTATTTGCAATGTCACTCCTCCACTAGGATTTTCTGTTAAATCCTAACGGAAGGTTGTGAAACTACCAAAAATACCCTCAATTTTTTTAAAAAAATATAATTAATAATAATAAATTACTATTATTATTCTAAAAAATAATAAATTTATTATTTAATTTTAAAAAAAATCCAAGGTGACCCTATGTGTGGGTCACCTTATGACCCACTGCCTTGGGTTTGTTATGACCCACACTAGGTCCCCTTCTAACCACGTTGGGTCACTTCTGACCCACATTGGGTCACAAGGTGACCCAGTGTCACTTTTTTTGTTTTTTTTTTATATAATTTTTTATTTTAATTAAGGGTAAATTTAGATTTTTTTTTTTAAAAAAAAAAAAAAATCAAGTGTATAAAGGCCATTTCACCATTTTACTGTCTAATTTAATCTCTAATCCTAACGAATGAAGAACATTCCAAACAATTGGAAGTTCAATACACTACATTGAGATATTTTAAACTTTAAGAAGACATTATAAAATGAGTAACAATTTTTAAAGTAAGTAAAGCTATCCTTTTAAAATTCTTCCAGTCATATATATTCAAGCTTACAAAATCCCAACACAAAATTTAATAAGAAAATTTTAGAGAGAACTCTTCTAATATAGTAATATATGTCAAATTTTGGCTATATTGATAAAATGCACATTTTATTTATAGGCTAAGGCTAGGAAACCTCAATTCAGAGTTTCCCTTTAATATTTTTTTATTCCATCGAGGAATAGAACTCAATTCCAAATGGAATTCCATTACTGGTGTCCTTAGAATATTCCTAGTAGAGAGCACCATATTGATAAGTTCAAGATAGAATTTGAATCTTTTCTGGCTCAAAGGAACCGGAGATGAGTCGGTTCTACAAACGTGGATGGCAAAATTGTCTAACAAAAATTACAATTTTACCCTCCAATTTTAAGGAATCGGCTCTCCTCCAATTATTTTGAACCAAAGAGAATCCTATTCCAAAAAGGGAAAGTCAGCAAATAAGTATTCTTTGAAGAGTAGGAGTTGCAAAGCTAGAAAAGGGTTGGGTATATGGAAGTTGTTAAATATTTTATATTATTGTCTTCTTCTTCTTCTTCTTCTTCTTCTTCTTCTTTTTTTTTTTAAAAATTTTTTTTAATTTATTTTTTATTAGGGTTTATTATCTTCCTTAATGTTCTAAGATTTACTTGCTCGCTATTTATAGTCTCTCCATAAATAGAGACTTGTGTAATATTGTTCTCTAAACTTTAATATAATCAAGATGTAGTCCATTACTGTTTCTCAGCTTCCACTCTCTCTCATTTTTTTTATTATTTTCCATCATAGATTTATACAGTAATATTTAAAGAAATAATAAAAAAGAATTAAAAAATATATTTAAACGAAGTAGACAAAAAGAGAGTCAAATTAAATTTGGACCGTCAAACAAACTTACAACACATATGTTATAGACTGTAGTCAGATTTGGTAAAGGTGGATCGTAATGATTATTAAAGTTACAAAGAGCTTTAGGCTATTTCTTGTCCTTTTTTTCTTCAGTAGACGAAACGAAAATCCTAAATGTATGAAATCCTCGCACTCCTCTCTGCTTTCTCCTGTCATGAGTATAATTTGGTTTGCCATTTCAGTGTCTCCGACTTCCAGAAGGCTGCTTCCTTCAAGCACAAATAGGACTAATTCATTGATCGGAATAGAATAAAGACTCTGCATAATTGTGAATGAGGACCCATTTTGCTTAGAAAGTTAGGCATAATTGAGTAAATTTTTCAAGAAGAGATTTGGCCTTTATGGGAAAAGTAAGAGAATTTTAGACAGCAGAAAACATTACATTTGGCCAAAATACGGTTTTTGGGATTTTAAACATGCCTTTACCTTTTGCAACCTATTCTTTATAAAACTAAACTCTTTGTTTTCTTTCAATGTTTATTCATCTTTATCGCTTACATTTTTCACAAACTAGTTCATTTAGCTACATTTAGAATTGGGAACAGTTATTAGTTATAGTTGCACGCTTTTGTTTACAAATATAAGAACATTCTCATCCGGCTCCCTATTTTTATCCTCAAAGTAAAGAGTAAAATCAATTTTTCCTCTTTTAGAGAGCCACTTTTTCTAAACACATACATCCGGCTCTCTACTTTAGAGATCCACTTTGACATTTTCATTTAAATATTAATATTTTAAATTTTTTTTAATTCTTTCTCTAAAAGGGGAAAACAAATAAAATTAAAAAAAATTAAAAAGTAGGAGAGAGAAACTAATATTTTATTATAAAAAAGAAGAGCAGGGAGTGAAATGGCTCCCTACTAGTAGAGAAACATTTCATGCTCCCTACTTTTTTCCTCAAAATAGAGAGTCGAATGTGAGCAATAAAATGGTCAAAAATTCATTTTAGCTCCCTACTATAGGGATATCCCTATAGTAGAGAGCCGGATGAGAATGCTCTAAGAAAGATATACCTTGTTTAACCTTAATTTTTGACAAGTTATTTAACCTTAATTGACAAATATTACTCCACAACCTTAGTGAAAACAGAGATGTTGACACCCAAGTAACTCCATAATGTATTTACAACAAAATCAAATCGATAACAGACCATATGCAGATGCCAGATACCATTATCACTTCTAAAAAATACTTATTCATGTTAAGAAATTCTCACACTTTCTCATAGTAAGCACCCAAAATTATAGGCTCTCAGTGATAACCAAGTGGAGCAGGAGACTCCTTCAACTGACGTCCTTGGTAATGTATGTCCTGCAATTCAACATTTACAACAAAAAAGACCATAAGCATACAGAAGAGCTAAAGGGGAATGGAACTTGTAACAAGTAATGAGACCACTTTATACTTACAGATGCAAAGTGGTTGACATCACGGTGGTGAGCCTCATCCGCTCTCACAACCATGACAACATCACGTAAGGTTGAGTTAGCAGGCAGCTGCCAGTAGTCAATGGCAATGGCCGGAGCCGGCACGTTCTCGATGGTGCCCTTGTCAAGTTCCTTGAGGAACTCAGTGTACGAGTGTATTGCTTCCTCTTCGAGGTAACCCACCACACGGTGAGCAAATTTCGGAGAGATCATATAGCCTAAGAAGTAAGCATTGAAGAAAACACCTTGGACAGCAAACACAAGAGCGCGCTCGTACCACCTGGGATCGGATACCTCCATGAAGGTCATGAGGTGCATACGCTCATTCTCAGCTTCTTCCAGCAGGGCTTTGATCCACCCACCGCTGTGCTCAAAACGCCTCAGCGACTTGCAGTGCAGCAGCAAGCCACCTACCATTCCCGGAACAGCAGCTACAGTTTCTAGCATCATTGCCCGGCATCCATATCGCCTCTGTAACATATATACAAACACAAAGAAGAAAAAAATTTAATTAATCTCTCTAAAGGGAATTTCGAACACAAAAAAAACATGGGAATATGCAAATTATGCGCCCAAAATGACACAGGAAAGCATGCCTGATTTTGTTTCCAAATTCATTAATAATATCACTGCTAACATGTTCTTTCTTAGAAGTTAGAAGATCCTAATTCGAACAGGGCAACATAGGGATATAGAGTTCAAAATTTTGATGCCAATGATACTAATTATTTTTATTTTAATCACATGTCAGCATGAAAGAAATACAAATGAAAAATACATTGAACCTCAACCATCCATCCCAAACTCTAACAGTTGTCCTTGACAATAAGATCGGAAAAAATATATTTAAAAATATGAAATAATTTGCCAGAAAAGAAGCCCTCTAGTTAAGGTACGTTTGGAATTGCGATTTTGTAAATAAAAAGTGTTATTTAAACCAAATCATAAAAAATGGATCGTTTGAAATTATATTTTTAAAAAATTGTAATTTAAAAACGCAAAAAAAATTATTTTTTCAAATTGCAGGTAATTAGTATTTTTAAAAAACACACAATTTTAAAAGTTAAACTGAAATTTTGTTAAAACTTAATTGCGCTTTTAAAAAGCACATTTTCAAGTTATATATTTTAAGATCGGACTTTTTAAAATAGTAAACCAAACACCTAAATTATAAGAAGATTACTAAAGCTGCTCATGAGTAATATAAAAGAAAAGAAATAAGCACCTGAAAGAATAAGTCAGTGGGCCATCTGAGGGATTTGACGGTCCAATAAGCCAATTTGTCCATAAACGTAGCGGGTACGTGGTGCTTCTTCAAATCAATAGAAAGATCCGCTTGGTACGCCTCCCATGGCTAATTCGATCGTCAACACACACACCATAACATAAATCAATAATTTCCGACACAAAACAAATTAAAAATATTACAAAAAATTATAAAACCTTTTACAGAAATTCGTTCTTATAACATTTTATTTAAAAAAACGTATATTTCAGAGATTCCCCCAAAAATATAGGTTACGTACCCTAAAGCAGGTCCACCTCCATTCGGTGCCGTCCTTTTTCACAACCTTTCCAGACGGCACGCCCCAATAACTCACGATCTCCTTCTCCTTCTCGTTCTCGCTAACGGTAATACTCGGCTTACCATTCTCCACCTGCTGCTGTGCCGTCGCGCTGAAGTTCCGGACGCCGACGATCCAACTCACGCCTGATCCACTGGTCGCGTTCCCGTTCATGATTCCGGCCAAAACAGATTTTCCGTTGGCCGCGCCACGGGCTGTGGCAGAGTTAGAGAAGAGGCGTGCGCCGAACGCGGCCACCATGGACCCGGAGAGCCTGGCCCCACCTTGACGCATCATCTTGACCACCGCTGCTGCTCTGAATCTTGAGAGGTCTTGCAGAAGAGAAAGTTTGAAAAAAAAAAAAAAGGTTTTCTGGGTTTTGACTTGGTGAGAGATCGAGGGTTTAAGACAGATTTCTGTATGTTGTGGTTGTACGTGGGTCACGCCAGAAGCGTTGGGGTTAATATATACATGCACTTTAACTATGGTTAGGATGGTGAGTTAGCCTTTTTTATTATTATTATTCTATTCGAGTTAGCCTATTTTATTTAAAGAGTTGGCAAACTCTACACGGGCAAAAAATGACGTTTTTCTACCCTGGCCAAAGCCAATTTTGTTACTAGACGCTTTTGTTCCAGATACTTCCAGTCTATAGTTCTCATGAATTGACGTAATTGTCCTTGTATTTATTGTGTGGTGTGGTGTACCGGTGCGTGTATTGCTATGGATCGTGTCTTTATTCTATTTTCAACCTCCTATATTTTTTTTTGTTTATTTGTTGCCTTAAAAAGAAGATGGATGGACAAATTGGATAGACGCTTAAAGCATTTTCATTTGGTTTTTTATTTTTATTTTTAAAGTAGAGAGTAAAATTAGTTTTTTCTATTTTAAAGAGCCACTTTTTTTAAACATCTACATCCGGCTCTCTACTTGAAAAATTTACTTTGACTTTTTTATTTAAATATTAATATTTTCTAAAAATGGGAAAACAAATAAAATTAAAAAAATTAAAAAATATGAGAGAGAAACTAATATTTTATTATAAAAAATAAGAGTATGAAGTGAAATGGCTTCCTATTTTTTTCCTCAAAATAGGGAGTCGGATGTGAGCAATAAAATGGTCAAAAATTTATTTTGGCTCTTTACTATAAGGATATCCCTACAATAGGAAACCGGATGAAAATGCTCTTAGTCTTTTCTCTAAAGGTAATATGTTTTTTAAAATTATTATTAAATTTAAAATAAATTACTATTAAATTTTAATTTAATAATAATTTTATAAGTTACAAAATAAAAAATAAAATGATAATTTTTAGAATTACTCAAATAGGTACAAATATTTTAGTAATTTTCTGGACTAAAAGAATTGGTTGACCTTGACGACAAGAAAGGCTGTTGTACAACTTGTACTGCCTGCCGAAAAAAAAAAGGGGTACAGGTTGTACCGTTACTTGGGGAGCAAGCCTATGGTGAGTTAAGTTGCGTGGTGGCCACGAACTATGGTTAACGCATGTTTACCAAGTTGGCAGTTTCCAATTTTGAAGCCCACGCTGTGCGAACTTTTCCTGGCTTTGACCAGTTTGACTTTTGGCCGCCGGGAGAAAGAAAATAGGTGCTCCACCAATCAAGGAGGCAGAATCTATAAAAAGCGAGGATATTCGCGTGTTGATATTTCGATTTTCTTTTATATATATAAAGTGTAAAAAAAAAAATTGTATGAAATAAAATAATTTACTAAAAAGATAAAGTATAAATTTAATCAATTCAGCACCAAGAGCTATCACAGTTTCCCTATGCATGTGACAGGCAGTCAAATGTTATCGAAGAGTATTTACAGCAGTATTTTTGTAAATTTTTTTAAAATTTAGAGAATAAAATTATATTTTACTTTTTTATTTAAATATATTTGATAATAGTTTTTCTTATTTTTTTTATATCATTAAAATATTACTTTTTACTTTTTTATTTTATTTTATTTTATTCATTTCATTTATTAAACAATACTCTCTCTCTTCCCATATTTCTTTTCTCTTTCGATCTTTCATTCTATTCTCTCTCTCTCTCACTCATAAATTTCTTTTAATTTTTCCCCTTCAATCGGTCTCTCTCTCTCTCTCTCTCTCTCTCGCTGCAATGAACCATTCTCAACAATATGTTTTGTGGATGATTCAAGCCCTGCACACTCAAAGGCAAGAACAAAGTAGCAATTGCTCGTCCAAATGGGTTACCACCAAATCAAGAAAAATTGTAATTATATGTATTTAATTTATACCTCAATCAGCTTTTGAACACCTTCGAGAGAAAAAAGAAGGAAAGCACCCATCTCCTCAAGTGCCGGGCTTCCTTCCTGTATTTCAGTATTTCAGTCTTGAGAGTGGTATTCCAATATTTCAATCTCTCTCAATCTCATTCTTTCTCTCTCTCTCTCTCTCTCGCAAACACTGGGCAGAAGAGCAATAGATGAGCGTGAAGAAAATTATGAACGAGTACTGTTGCTTCAGACAAAGGTTATTCGAAGAAGAGGGATGAGGGTTGCAAACAATGCATGTAGAAGAGGGACGAAAGTGCATAAGGAGGCGCGAGAGGAGAGAGAGTTTCAATTTTTTTTTTTAATTATAATATTGATTGGGTTTGTTACAGTTGAACCCAAGACTTGAGACAAGGGTGATTTGAAGAAGAGGAATGAGGGTTGCAAACAATGCATGAAGAAGAGGGACGAAAGCGTATAGAGAGGCGTGAGAGGAGAGAGAGTTTCGATTTTTTTTAATTATAATATTGATTGGGCTTGTTACAGTTGAACCCAAAAAGTTGAACCCAATGCATTGGGTTCAACTGTAACAAACTCATCCTTTATGGAACAAGTTGGAAAGCTGTTGTGAACTACTTTTTATGATTTTTTTTTACATTTTTCCTATATTTAGAAAATAAAATGAAATATAGGATATCTACTGTGAATGCTTTAACTGTTGGTTTACATGGGCAACAGTTGCATTTGCAGAACCCCACACTAAATCAATAGCAACTGACCTACTTCTTGGGAGAGGATATTTGACGCAGGATGCACGCGTTTCAAAATATTACGATGTGGCAACAAGCATCAATCGGCAATGAGCAGTAGTGTCGTGCTGGGCTTGGGCAGAACAAGCGGCAAACTTTGGGCAATGATGGAGCTGGAGGTCGGACACACGATGGGGAAAATTTTGGGGGAAATGTAGAGAGGGGGGCTTTTGTTTTGACGAAACTTGTTTTCAAATTTTCTTCTTTTTAAAAAAAAAAAAAAAAAAAAAAAGGTGATTGATGAGCCATGCCACGTCAGTGGTGTGATTACTATAGACACACCACCAGTGTATCTTATATCATCACTCCAAAATTTCAGAAGAAAATTTTTAAAGCGAATTCTTCTAATCTATGTCAAATTTTGTCTATATTTGATGTAATATACATATTTTATTTATAGGTTAAGGCTAGGAAACCTCAATCCAGAGTTTCACTTTAATTTTTTTTTTATTACATCGGGGAATAGAACTCAATTCTAAGGTCCCGTTTGGTTTGCGGAATACACCCCTGGAATTGAATGACTATTCCTATGGAATAGCCATTCTTTTATTTGGTAAGGGCTTATTCCAAGGAATAGTGATTCCGTTGGAATACTTATTCCCTTACGAAGAGGAATAGCTATTCCTCTAAAAATGAGAGGAATAGCTATTCCT
Source organism: Betula pendula (assembly GCA_900184695.1). NCBI lineage: Eukaryota > Viridiplantae > Streptophyta > Magnoliopsida > Fagales > Betulaceae > Betula > Betula pendula. The sequence continues at coordinate 186,154 of FXXK01000589.1, read as the reverse complement.
TCATGAATAGATAATATTTTCTCAAAAAAATCATTTTTTTTTCTTTCAAACTAATAAAAAAGAAAGAAAAAAAAAAAAAAAAAAAAAAGTAAGAACCGTAGAGCAGTGGGTGGCCGACCACCCCAATGGGTGGCCGGCCACCCACAGGAGAAGCCGGGGTGGCCGCACCACCCCCGGAACGCCTCGTGGTGGACCCACGAGGACACCGGGGGTGGTGCAGCCACCCCCGTGCCATCGGGGGTGGCCTTGGGCACCCCCGATAAGCATCAGGGTGGCCTGGCCACCCCCGATTCGCTTCGGGGGTGGCGGCGACCACCCCTGAGCCCCTCGGGGGTGGTCGCGGCCACCCCCGGAGACGCTCGGGGGTGGTTGCGGCCACCCGACGCGAATCGGGGGTGGTGCGGCCACCCCCGGCTTCTCCTGTGGGTGGCCGGCCACCCACAGCTTTTATTAACAAAAAAAAAAAAAAAAATTGAGAATAAAAAATCAGGTAGATTTTTTAGTAATTTTAGTTCAATTCCAATTAGGACATATGTGCTTTTACCAAACTAAGGAATTGGAATAACTATTTCATTCCATCCACCTCTATTCCGCGGAATGAGTATTCCTTTTCCTAATGGAATACTCATTCTGCAAACCAAACGAGGCCTAAATGGAATTTCATTAAGGATGTCCTTAGAACATTCCTAGTAAAGAGCATCATATTGATAAGTCCAAGATAGAATTTAAATCCTCTCCAGTTCAAAAGAATTGAACGAGAGCTGGTGCCTTAAAAGTGGAAGGCAAAATTATCCAACCAAAAGTAAAATTACAATTTTGCCCTCCAATTTTAAGGGACCAGCTTCCCTCCAGTTCCTTTAAACTGGAGAGGATCCTGTTCCAATAAGGGAAAGTTCACAAATGGGTCTGCTTCGAAGAGCGGGAGTGTCAACGACCCGAAGTTGCAGAGGAAGAAGAGGGGTTGGGTTTATGGTAGTTGTTAAATATTTTATATTATTCTCTTATTCTATTTCTCATTAAGGTTTATTATCTTTCTTAATGTTCAAAGGTTTACTTATTACTCATAGTCTTTGTATAAATAGAGACTTATGTAATATTGTTCTATAAACTTTGGTATAGTTAACATGTAGCCCATCACTGTCTCTCTGCTTCTGCTTTCTCTCTCTTATCTCTTTATTATTTTTCATCATATATTTATACAATAATATTTAAAGAAACAATAAAAAAGGATTAAAAAAAATATTTAAATGAAGTAGAAAAAGAAAGTGAAATTAAATTTAAACCGTTAAGAAAAATTACAACACATATGTTGTAAATGGTAGTCCGATTTGGTAAAGGTGGATTGGAATGATTATTTAAGTTACAATTAGCTTTAGGCTTTAGGCTATTTCTTGTTCTTTTTTTTTTTTCCAATAAAGGAAACGAAAATCCTAATGATACGTTTGGTACACAAAATGATTAAAAATAGAAAAAGTGAAATAAAATAGTATTAATGTTAAAGTATACATATATTTTAATACTTCAAATAGTCATTCCCATAACCACAAGGGAATAACTATTCTCACACTTTCTCATAGTAAGCACTCAAAATTATAGGCTCTCAGTGATAACCGAGTGGAGCAGGAGACTCCCTCAACTCACGTCCTTGATAATGTATGTCCTGCAATTCAACATTTGCAACAAAAAAACACCATAAACATACAGAAGAGCTATAGGGGAATGAAACTTGTAACAAGTAATGAGACAATTTTATACTTACAGATGCAAAGTGGTTGACATCGCGGTGGTGAGCCTCATCCGCCCTCACAACCATGACAACATCACGTAAGGTTGAGTTAGCAGGCAGCTGCCAATAATCAATGGCAATGGCCGGAGCTGGCACGTTCTCGATGGTGCCCTTGTCGATTTCCTTGAGGAACTCGGTGTACGAGTGTATTGCCTCCTCCTCGAGGTAACCCACCACACGGTGAGCGAATTTCGGAGAGATCATATAGCCTAAAAAGTAAGCATTGAAGAAAACACCTTGGACAGCAAACACAAGAGCGCGCTCGTACCACCTGGGATTGGTTACCTCCATGAAGGTCATGAGGTGCATACGCTCATTCTCAGCTTCTTCCAACAGGACTTTAATCCACCCACCGCTGTGCTCGAAACGCCTCAGTGACTTGCAGTGCAGCAGCATGCCACCCACCATGCCGGGAACAGCAGCTATAGTTTCTAGCATCATTACTCGGTATCCATATCGCCTCTGTAACATATATACAAACACATAGATCGAAGAAGGAAATTTAATTAATATCTCTAAAGGGAATTTCAAACATTTAAAAAAAAAAAAAAACACTTGGGAATATGTAAATTATGCGCCCAAAATAACACAGAAAAACATGCCTGATTTTGTTCCCAAATTCATTAATATAATCACTGTTAACATGTTCTTTCTAAGAAGTTAAAAGATTCTAATGCATGAAAAAATAATTTTTATGTCAGCATCAAAAGCATGCCTGATTTTGATGCCAATGATACTAATTATTTTTAAAATAACTTTAGTGTTGCCAAAAAAGAGGCCCTTCGATTAAATTACAACAAGAGAGTAAAAAAGACTGCTCATAAATTATATAAAAGAAATTAAAAGAAATAAGCACCTGAAAGAATAAGTCAGTGGGCCATCTGAGGGCTTTGACGATCCAATAAGCCAATTTGTCCATAAACGTAGCGGGTACGTGGTGCTTCTTCAGATCAATAGAAACATCCGCTTGGTACGCCTCCCATGGCTAATTCCACCGTCAATACACACATCATAACATAAATCAATAATTTCCAACACAAAACAAAAAAGAAAAACCCTAAAAGTATTACAAAAAATTATAAATTCGTTCTTATAACATTTTATTTAAAAACATGTATATTTCAGTGATTTCCAAAACTATGGGTACGTACCCTGAAGCAGGTCCACCTCCATTCGGGGCCATCCTTTTTCACAAGCTTTCCAGACGGCACGCCCCAATAACTCACGATCTCCTTCTTCTCCTTCTCCTTCTCGCTAACGGTAATACTCGGCTTACCATTCTCCACCTGCGGCTGCGCCGTCCCGCTGAAGTTCCGGACGCCGACGATCCAACTCACGCCTGATCCACTGGTCGCGTTCCCGTTCATGATTCCGGCCAAAACAGATTTTCCGTTGGCCGCGCCACGGGCGGTGGCGGAGTTAGAGAAGAGGCGTGCGCCGACCGCGGCCACCATAGACCCGGAGAGCCTGGCCCTACCTTGACGCATCATCGTGACCACTGCTGCTGCTCTGAATCTTGAGAGGTTTTCGTAGAAGAGAAAGAAAAAAGATTTTCTGGGTTTTGACTTGGTGAGAGTACGTGGGTTTAAGACAGATTTCTGTATGTTGTAGTTTTACGTGGGTCAAGCTAACAGCGATGGGGTTAATATATACTTGCAATTTAACTGTACACGGGGAAGAAAATGACGTTTTTCTAAATTTGTTACTAGACGCTTGTTCCTGATATTTCCGGTCTAGAGTTCTAATGAATTGACGTAATTGTCCTTGTATTTATTGTATGGTGTGGTGTACGGGTGTGTGTAATGCTAAAATTAAGAGAAAGGCCATGCATTCATCCAATTTGTTTCATTTACGTCCATTCGGCATATGATGCATTTTTTTTTTTTTTTTTTTTGCCTAAAAAACAAAACACCTAGACTTTCTCTAAAATTAATATACTTTTAAAAATTACTATTAAATTTAAGATAAATTATTAAGAAAATGATCCTATCCATTTCATTTGAAATGAAAAGTATCAAATTAGTATAAACTTAAATATAGAATTATCCAAAAGTAAATACTTTTAATTTTAAATGATAAGTTTATCTATAAATTTATATTAATTTAATATTTTTTATTTCAAATAAAATGAAGAGAATTATATCCGAATTATTAATAGAGCTTGATCAATTAATAATTTTAAAAATTATATCAACTTTAAAAAGATAAAAATAAATATATAAAAATGGTTCTTAATATTAATTACTTAAATAGGTGCGGATATTTTAGTAATTTTTCAGACTAAAAGAATTTGTTGACGACAAGGCTATTGTACTAAGCTGCGTGGTGGCCACGTTGGCAGTTACCAATTTTGAAACCCACGCCGTGCGAACTTTCCTGGCTTTGACCAGTTTGACTTTTGGCTTGTTGATATTCCGATTTTTTTTTTTCTTCAAAGTTGTATGAAATAAAATAATTTACTACAAAAATATAATATAATTTTATCAATTTAGGCCCAAGAAAAATATTAAAATAGGCACTAACAATTCTATTTACAAAGAGCTATCACAGTTTCCCTGTGAATGTGTCAAATGTTATCTAACTGTTGGTTTGCATGGGCAACAGTTGCATTTGCAGAACCCCCACACTAAATCAAAAGCAAGAGAAAAATAGAGTAAAAAAGAGCTTGGTCCAATTTAAAATTTTATTATCTGAAAAAGACAACTAAAATAAAACTGTTTGAACGTATGTGTTATCTGAGATTCAAAAAAGGTTGCTCCAAGATTTCTACAGGAAAATTTCAAATGAAATTCAGACATGGGAAAGAGATCTCCCGACGCTTCTACTTAACTTTCCGAGATTCAAAAAGGGTTGCTCCAAGATTTCTAAAAGAAAATTTCAAATGAAATTCTGACATGGGAAGAGATCTCTCGACGCTTCTACAGAACTTTCTACTTGGTTCAGGACTGTAGGCCATAGCCCTTGCGATTCCATACTGGAGTTGTCTCAATAAGCTTATGAGGTACAAGCCGCCTCTCTCGCTTAGTGAGCTTGCGGAAATTATGGACTCTAAGTCTGGCTATCTCCGCCTCCTCTTTGTCAGTCATCTCCCTTACTACCACCGTTAGTCGGCACTCCGGTCTCATTTTGACTCCACATCTTCCTTTAGAATGGTAGGAAACTCTCTTTTTGTAGAGTCCTTTTCCAAGAAATGCCTCGGCTGTATGAAAGGAGAGAATGCAGGATAAGCAGGATTACAATAAGAGGAAGAATGCAACTTCAGTTTCATCATTTACCAACAAGGAGACGATCTGGATCCAACCCATGGTTATGTGTTGCATTTGCTCGAGCTGAGTGAATAACCTGCAGAGAACAGACTCTGATTACATAATGTAATCTGCAAGTTCCAAAAGAAAAAAAAAAGAAACCTCCTTTCATGGTATTTTGAACACATCTTGAACATGAAACAGCATTAGGGCACAAACCGAAAAGATTAAAGTAATGTCCAGACCCAAGTGCAAAACCATTTTTATATAATGACAAACGACTATTTGTGTGAGACCATATAGACAAAATTTGGAAGAAAAATTAACACTTGATCTGTTTCCACAAAGTGCATGGTACATCAGCTTCCTCTTTAATATGAGCAATTAAAAAAAAAAAAAAACTAGTTCAGTCCAGAAGGCTATTTAGAACCAGATCACTGAGATACACACTCCAGTGTCTTTGCCATATTACAGTGCAAGCTCACACCCCCCCCCCCCCCCCCCCAAAAAATAAATAAATAAATATGACCAAAGCTACCATGATCCTTCCTAATTGGTAATGCCGACATGTATAGTGCTTTTGTTACCTGATATACAGTTTTTGCAGCTCGCTTTACTGTGACTTGCAACTGCAGCAATGCATCTTCAACTCGCATCCCACGAACTAATGCTGCAACCAAGTTAACTTTCTTTGGACTCTGAAAGCGGGCATTTAATCAGGGGGACAAGCAACGCATGGATGGTGGTTTATAATATTAATTATACAACTTAGGTAGATGCCCTTCGGGTGCAACAGAATATAGCATTATATATGTATACATATGTATATATATACATGTGCATATATTTACATACACAATGTTTTTCAAGCAATTATAGTTTGTTTATTGATCCAAATATACATGTATCAGTGTATACATACATATGTATATATGCATATATTTATATACACAAGCAATTAAAGTTTGTTTATTGATCCAAATATAGAATTTCAAATTCTAGGGAAGTTAACAGCCGACTATAATGAAATTACAACAAAATTACATCAGGCTTTGCTTCTACTTTAATAAATAAGTAATGTTACTTTTCACACTTATTTATCACACCTGCTAACGTGGTATGTTTTAATTGTCTTCTCATGTCAGTCACTTAAAACACGCCATGTCAGCCGGTGTGAAATAGATGTGATAAATAAATGTAATAAGTAGCATTACTCTTAATAAATTTGTCCATCCATAAAGGATGTTTAAAATGGATCTGCCTTTTGTCCTGTGAATCATTAGAATAACACAAGTGAATAAATACAAAAGATGAAAATAATAATGATAAGGTCTAGAGTCTAAAAATGAGAATATTTCTTTTGTGTTGTTCTCCTGGGCCTAGGAAAGGTGGTAACAGGGTGAAGTGGAGTGGGACTAGATCTTATGATCAAATCTTAGCAAGCTTATCGAAACCCCTTTTCATTATAATAGGGGATGTTTAGGCACCCGACGCTAACTGAATCATACAATTGAGCTTTAACAGCATTTGACTTCTAAAACAGGTAGTGTTACATACAGATTACTGTATTCCTTTTTCTTTTTCTTTTTGCCTTTTTTATAAGTAATTTTTACAGATTACTGTATTCACCAAAAGTAGAACCAAATTCATCCGGTTCTATCCTAAGAAGTATTTACTTATTTTTATTGGTAAGTTCCACATATACCCATTGTGACTTGAACCGATAACCTCACCCTCCACCTTGCTACAAAGGGAGGAAGTACCATTTGAGCTAAAGCTCATTGGTAATTGGAAAGAGATGTATTAAAGAAACGGTAAATATACTAATCAAAAGCTGTCAAAAGCATATAAGAATCTCAAATGGTTATAAAGATGACATAAGACTGAACTAAAATGAATTTAATGTCTAAATGTCCCACTAATATTCTTCGTAGACACTAACCAATGCAAAAACATAAGGCATCTCATACCTGTTTAATGCCCTTTAATACTGCTTGAACTGTTGAAGGCTTAGAGACTGCTTTCTGGTTCTGATCTTCACTTTTTCCGCTATTTAATGCTAATACAGGAGTCAATGGAGATGGAATGGCTGCTTCTTCAGAAGACTCTGCTAGTAAATTCCTTGAACTGGAAATTCCCTGGATCAGTAAAAGAGTATCAAAACAAAATATCACGATGGTAAACCATGTCTAGAAATCTGCATTTTGATGATTGTAAATATACTTCAATTTTTATATGTAAATTGGAGGATAAAACTCAAGCTTCAAAACACACATACACCCACTGTATGAGCATGATTTAAAGGTGTTTCACCCTCCAATTGACATGAACACTTCCAAGATATGCACTTACATCATCCCTCCCCCTTTCAAAATCATTCATTCTACTTGCACTTCATCATATTAAAAAAAAAAAAATCTATACATCTAAAACATGTGTAGCCCACGTCTACTGCTGCATCTATAATGTGTTCTATAATGTTATGAAATTTTACTTGAGACTTCTGGACACCATAGATGGTTTACATTATATGTCCCTGTCTGTTGGAGAATGTCATGTTTAAAATGCTGCACAGATTCTCTGTTAAATTATCCTTGCTAAATAGGATAAAAACCAAGAAGAATTTCACTAAAGTAGAGGACGGGAAATGAACTAATATCAGTAAAAAAATTTCAAGAATCGAAAAGGAAAAGTTTAATTTAAGAAAAAAATTATGACAAAGGATAAGTTAGCAGTACCATTTGTTGAAAATATTGATAAAAAGGCCTCGAGATGTTTGCAGGAGGTGGTCTCCATAGTCTCTGCAGATAAGGTAACTCACCTGCAAAAGCAGTAAGTGTTATTCTATCCTCAAATTTGAGTTACTAGTAGACACAAAACACTGAAAGGCATTGAAATAAAAAAAAAATTTTGATGAGTAAAAAATATTTGAAAGTAGGGGCATTGAAATAAAAATTATCTCAAAGACGACAACAAAAGGCATTTCAAACACAGAACTTGGTTTAGAATGGCAGGACTAACAAGGAAAACAAAAATGCTATCTAAACACTTTCCGTTTCTAAAATCAGTTACTTATTAAAACTTCGTATATGGCAAAATGTTTCCACCAAGAAAATTGGAGACTGACATGGAGAAATAGAGGATTCCAAGCGATACGAAGAAAAGTTGGCAGATACGTTGTAACTATGTTCCACCCTTTTCCCAACACGATGAAGCACAAATTGTAGGTGTCTCTGCCAGCCCACCATGACCTCAAAAGCTAACTCTGCCAACAAATCTTCTGCCAGGAAAACATCAAATTATCTCCAAGTAAGCACAATTAGACAGTAAAATCCAGAAAACAAAAAAGCACAAAACAATAGATGTGTAAGTGGGGTAAGGCAAAACTTAACAATGTCTCATTCAAGAACCAAAGGCCATCTACATCTATCACCCAATTGACAAACTTAACACTCCTTAATTTGTTTTAGTCCCATTTTCATTCCTCGAACATGTTTATCTAGAAAATGATCGACATATAGGGGGGAAAAAAATTTATAACTAATGCTTCGTTTGTTTTGGAGTAAAATGTTTTCAGTTGGAAAATGTTTTCAACGACGGAAAATGATTTCAGCTGAAAACATTTTTCGGCATTGGCTCATACACAAAATCAGCAAATATTTCTTATATTTTCATGCAATCATATTGACCTATAAATATCAATTTTTATTCACAACATAAAAACATTAATATAAAACAATTAAAAAAAAAAACCTAAAAATTATGTTTAATTACACATATTGACTAACAATGATGATATATTTTCTAGTTGGGAGAGCCATAAATAACATTCAAACTACTGACAAAAGTTCAATCATAAATATTACCATTCAAGTTCAACCACAAATATTACAATCAAATTTTGGCCAAAGTACTATCAATAATAAGATAATACATATAGATAACATGCAAATTCTACTCTCCATGGTTGTTGAAGAATTTTACAGAATTCAAAGAAAGCTATAGGACTCATTCTTATTTGGTCAATACAATCTTACTTGCCTCCCTAAGGAATACTATTCCTATAAATCTCTCTTTCATACTCTCGATTAACATGAGGTTCCCTACGTAATAATCTCCTAGATCTAATATCTTCGGAGATTACAGCCCCAACAGCAAGGATAGAGGCAATTGCGGCGAGAAATATTGGAAGAATTTTTTCATCATCTACAAGCAACACAACAATAGAGCCAATCCCAAGTGAGAGAAGCAATAAGTAAGAAAACAAAAGTTACACAATACAGGTTTAGTTAAACTGAAACAACAGTCCCTTGTACATAGATTAATGCCATTAGATTTGCAAACAATTAGACTTGAATGTTCTCAGCTGGAGCTGAGAGGTTTTAAAACGAATGAGAGGTATAAGAGACAAGATTAGGCCATTAGATTTGCATAGGAAGGGAATGATCAGCAAGATATCTGCTGCGCTCTTGTTCAGGCCAAGTTGCCAGGAACACTAAATTGAAGAAATTGGAATAAATTGTAATGAGAAATATAGATCACATTTGAAACTATATGACTTCGATGGCTCCAGCAGAATTCACTTCTGATATCTCATACATCAATCAGAGTTCAAAGATTACAAGCAAAAAGCCTTGATTATCATGTTCAAAAGACTTTTTTTTTTTTTGTAATCAAAACGGTTCATAAAATAATATAACCTTTAATTGTATACACCAAAAGCTGCCACGGTTTAGAAAGAAGAGCACAAAAGCATACAAGAAAATCACACTCTCTCAGAAGAATAATTAAGAAAATCGTTTGATGTTAATTGAAGTACCATTTGGTTAGGATTTTATACGTACTTTTCTTGCCTTGCTAAAAGCCAAATCCACTTTCGGCTCTCATTAACAAGAAAATACTTTCCAAAATCCAAAACCAAACAGCACCAGAGTTGAGCATGCTACGAAGTTTACATAACACTTAAGGTCAACCCATTGGAGAAAATCAAGCAAAATAGTCAAAACATCAGTATCAGCAGAACTAGGGAAGTTCCTATTCTCCATCAAACAATCAACCTTAATTGGGGGAACAAAGACCATGGAAATTAACAAACAGACACAGCATAAATTCCCCTCATAACAAATTTCTGCAATCTTATTCACTACTCTTCTTAAGATTAAGCATATCTCTTCCTTTTTCAAGGCAAGTTGACCGTATAGCAACAAACAAACAGCACACAAATCGTGTTTAGTTACTTTTAGAGCCCCCAAAGGCCATTGGCATGCAATATATGATTGAGAAAAGACCCATTATCTGATGGCATTGTAAAAACAAAAACAAAAAAAAACTATATACACAAATTTCTAAATGGGGTGCTTAGGATCTATATTTTTCATGACACCAAATTCACAAATTTCTAAATATTGTTCAAACATGACACCAAATTCTGACAATTCTTGTGGTTGCAAATTCATGTTATCAAATCTCTTATGTGTGGTGAGGGTGCTGCACTCCACATAAAAAGCCATTGAATCTCCTTCAACACTATGATCCTTTCATAAATGGCCATCCATGTCGTCCACAGAATTCAAGTAGCTTAGTCTAGAAGTCAGTTACATGTTTAGGTTTTGAAAGGACAAAGGCTTGATAAAGTAGTGATTACCAAAAGATGCAAAGAGAAAAAGTTGGCTTATCAAAAGACGCAAAGAGGAAAAACAAATTTCTAAGGACCAAAACAAAGTACCCTAAAAAGGAAATAACTAAGCACAAGCTCAGAAATCACCACAATTACCCCAGAAATTGCTCTCGGAAAACCACTTCCCCTTCCGCTGAATAAAAAGCCACTCTCTGCTTTCCACTTCAGAGAACGAAACAAAAGCAAATGTGAGAGAAAAAGAAGGAGGTGCGAAGCAAATTTCGAGTTTGATTGAAAGGAGGTGAAGCTTGAAACAGCTTTGATTTGTCAAAAATTAATGGAGAAAGATCAGACCTGGAAGAGAGAAGGAGGTGCGAGAGAGACGAGAGTACCTGAACTTTCTGGGGAGGAAGTGAGAGAGATTACGCTGGGGAGGAAGTAGGCTGTGTCTTCGTATGTGTTTTCGGGGGTGTGGGGGTGAGGGACACTGGCGGAAAACGGTTTACGGTTTGACCAACATTTTCCGCCGATTGGGGAAAACGTTTTCTGAAAAGGTTTTACGCCCAAACAAACGTAGCCTAAAGTTAAGTAAATTCTATAACTCTTAGAGAAAAGAAAATCAAACTATATTCTTTTCACAGCGTCCCAGAAATTTGTGCATTACCAAAATATAATCCCTTCTAAAACTTAAACCCTTTATGAACCGAGTTTTGTTCTTCCATTTGCAAAATCTTACACTTCTCACACATGTTTCTAGGTTATTTTCCTCTAAATTTTCCTGGAGTTTCGCAGAAACCAAACAGAGAGTGAGCGCGTGAGATGTTTACCTGAACGGGTGCAGTTCCTGCAAGCTGAGTAGCAGCAGCGAGTCGGCTTCGGGGAGAGAGATGGAGTCCCAAGCTTTTCACAAACTGAAAAAAGCCTAAGATCCTAAATCGAAGTATACGGGTTTGAACCGACCCGGAAACCCAAGTCACAAAAATGGGTTTTGATGGGCTTGTAAAAGTTTTTAAAACAATCGGCCCAACAAAGACTCCACAACTTGACTTGCAAGTTGCAAGGCGCCGCCATAAATTGATTAGAAAAAAAAAAAAAAAAAAAGGCACCGCCATAAATCTGATTTGACAATTGGAAAGATTTGGGAAACCGACCCTAGGGCTAAAAGGCAACGGTTATATATACCTGTCTCCTCTCTTCGTATGCAGTCACAAAAAGAAAATCTGAATCTGAAGCGTAGCTTTTGCTCTGTTTCTCTACCTAGTTTCTCATTCAGTGTGTATAAAGTCGAGAGATATATTCAGATTAATCCAAAAAAAAAAATCTAGAAATATGGCGAGGCCACAAGGTACGGGACGGAGGAAGATAGACATCAAGAGAATAGAGAAAAAACAGAGCCGGTTGGTGACCTTCTCGAAGCGACGGTACGGGTTATTCAGCAAGGCGGCCCAGCTTTGCACGTCTTCCGGTGCCCACATCGCCATCATCGTATTCTCTCCGCACGGTAGGCCCTACGCGTTCGGCCACCCATCGGCGGACGCGGTGATCGAGCGCTTCCTCGGCCGCAGAGAAGACTTGAAAGATGTTGGGGCGGTGAAGAAGGGGAATGAGGTGGAAGAATCAGAAGATCGCGTGGAGGGAGAGGGAAAGATCAGGTTTTTGTTGGATTTGCCGGTGGAGAATATGGGGTTGGAAGAGCTTGAGCGGAACGAGGCGTTCTTGAAAGAGTTGAGAAACAGAGTCGCCGTGCGGGTGGACGATATGGGGATGCGGAGGGGCGCTACCAGAGAGTTTTTCCCTCTCAATCCCGTCGCTGTGGTTACTTGGTGAAGGGGGTATTGGAATGTTTAGTTTGGAAGAATTAGGGTTTTGCCTTTTTTATTATTATTATTATTATTATTCGAATACTTATTCGATACAATTTGTAATTTATTTTTAATTAAAGAGTGAAATTTATACTACTTTTCGTCGTTATGTTTGTTGATAGTCATTTCCAATGATTTAGACGTAGGATGTGGTTGAAATTGTAATTTTGTAGATAAAAATATAATTTTAAATTAAATTTTAAAAATTATATTATTCGTATAATTTTAAAGACTAAACTATAATTTTAAATACTAAAACTATAACTTTAAAGACCAAACAATAATTTTGTCCAAAGTTTAATTATATTATTAAAACTCACGCATTCAAATTGCACACTTCAAAATCGCGTATCTTTGAAATTGCAAACTCAAACGTCAAGATAATGTAATCCACAATTGCAAAATTTCCCTTTTTTTTCTTCTTTTTTTTTTCCCCTTTATGTAATTTATATCCAAGGTTGATTAACATCTCGTTAACGGAGATTAACTTGACCCAGATACTCTAGAACGTGAATTGGTATTATGATATACTTTCATCCCTATATGGGGGAGGAGGAAAGAAGAAAAAACCCAAAAAATAATCACTCTTGGCGGAGCTTCCTCATCAACCACTTCTTTCGTAGAGAGGCATCCAATGCTAAAAACATCCTGCCTTTTTTCTCATCCTCCAAGAAGTCACAGGCATCCAGCAATAGATCGTCATCCATGTCCGGCATAGCCTGGAGCACATCAACCACATCCTCCATCGAAACAGAGTTCTCTTTCTTTGGTTTCTTTGTTAACGAGGTAACCACAACTGCCATCTCCCTTAGAGCATCAGCCATACCATCATGGATTCTTTTTGCTTTTTTAGACTGTTGAAAGGTTTGTTTACACATCTCAAGTTTAAGTCTTTTATGCTTTTCACTTGCATTCTTTACTGCTGCTTCTGTTTTTCTGGATGAATGATGCTTCTTCTTATCACCTGCATTGTCTGCAACATCTGTATTACTGATAATCAAAGCTTTTCCATTAATATTCTTCTTCCCATGGGTTTCCTCCTCAAGACACGGCTTGCAATGTGGTGTATTATTTTTCATGGTGGAAGCTTCGCCGCATATGATGCACATATCAGAATAATATGGCATTACTTTATTTCTGTACATCCGAAAGTTGTGGTGTGCCTGTATTTACAAGATGTAAGCTACTTGACTCGGAATCTGTTGAAAAATTTGATCATGAGAGAAAAAAATTTGTACCTTGATGTACTTATTCCAGAGACAATCATCAGCTACCACTTTTTGTTGTGTTTCATCCCAACTAAACCCCTTTTGAGCGAGCAGAATTTTTATGCTACTGTAATGCCTCCTCAAGATATTATACCGATTTTTCAACACTACCCTACCACAGTGGAAGCCAAATTCCGTATTAAATGATGTGACCATGCTTGCCCACGCTTTCTTCTTAAAATTGTGGCCAGTTTTATTCCCTTTATGCACCTGGTCCAGCATTAGTTCAACAAAAAATTGGTCCATGGTCTGTGACCAGTCAATTTTTGAATGATCATCACTAGTTGTTGTTTTAACATTTGTTGTTTCTGCTACAAAGTTTGAGAAGAAGTAATTAGAAATTAAATTGCTAGCTGTTTGTAGATATAAATTAAGGGTGCGTTTGGGATTGCGATTTCGTAGACAATAAGTGCGATTTTAAACCAAATCGTAAAAACTGGATTGTTTGGGAACTGCGTTTTTAAAAAATTGCGATTTGAAAAAGCAGAATTTTAAATGCTAAATTGCGATTTTAAAGGCCAAACTGCGATTTTGCCAAACGCTTAACTGCGTTTTCAAAAATTAAGGGGGTGCTCTTTCGAAAACGCAGAATTTTAAATGCTAAATTACGATTTTAAAGGCCAAATTGCGATTTTGCCAAACGCTTAACTGCGTTTTCAAAAATTACGTTTTTAAATCGCACTTTTTAAAATCGCAATTTTTGAAATCGTAATCCCAAACAAGCCTTAAGTAGGAAGGAAACAAGTATAATAGAAATCACCAAACTTCACATTTATGAATACTCTGCATTTCATACCTTCATTGTCGAAGTCTATGTCGAAACATGAAAGACTGTATCTTCCATCAGCAACTGCATGCCCACATATTATGCACAACTCATTATAGTGTGGCACAACTTTTGTTCTGTATGGTAGCATATCGGGGTGGGCCTACAAGTAGCATGTGCAAACTAACTGCAACTCAAATTTTTTATGTAGTTTTGAAAGATTTAGAAAAAACTTTTACCTTGATGAACTCAGCCCATACATTATCATCAGCTGTTACCATATGTCGTGTTTCATCCCACATAAACCCATTTTGATCAACAAGAATTTTTATCTCATTGTATTGCTTCCTAAATCGTTTGTATCGGTTTTTCAGAACATCTGTATCATACTTAAAACCAAAATGTGTATTAAACCGTGCAATCATCTCGGCCCATGCTTGTTTGCTAAATATATGGCCAGTTTTATTTCCTCTGTGTACTTGGTCTAGCAAAAGGCCAATAAAATACTTGTCTTGGGATGGAGTCCAGTTAGCCCTCAAACTATCATTGCTGATGGAGGAATTATCATCCATTTCCTCACCTGCAATTTAGAGAGTAACTGCAATAATGAATGAAGCACATGCTTGCAAAATGTCATACGCTTAGAGATGAACATGAGCCACAGTAGTCATACAGGCAAGATGAACAACATTGTAATTGTAACACAATTTTAGCACCCAATTTGATTGTGTGATTAGCATTTCAATTAACGTTTTCTACCCTCACCCTCTTTAAAGGCTGGAGGCCTAAACAACCCCCCCACCCCACCCACAAAAAAGGGAAAAGAAAAAAAAAAAACAACCAACACCATATTGTCAATGTGTCATGAACATGGATATTGTCATACTACCACGAAAACCAGCACTACCACCACTATAATCCAGTGCTATGGATATGTTATCACATACACTACATACCTCCTTCCCATGCACATTAGTTTCTGCAACTACTAACATCAATGGCCCACACATATCCTGACATCAACGCCACCATCCCCATCGCCATTGCTATGGCATCATCACCACTGCCAGTATAATTACCTGGTCCACACAAGTACATACAAATTTCGAATCATGCTTTATTACTTTTTCTTTGTCGCAAAACGCATAAAAGACAATCTTCTTCCCATCTTGCCTTTATTTTATTACTCATCAAAAATACTTCATAATTTTCAATTTATAATGCCTAATATTTTTTTTTTTTTTATAAGTAATCTATATTTCATTAAAAGCGCAACTCATGTATACAGGAAGTATACAAGATGCCTAATATGTTATTTAATAGAATATAATTCCAGATATCAGAAAAGTTAGCTCCCTGGCTGACACCAGACTTACTAGTGCATCTTATCCCACTTTTATGATCATCTATTAGTTATTCAGCTAAGAGAGAGAGAGAGAGAGAGAGAGAGAGAACCTACTACTAAAGTATTTGAAGTAGCAGGCACTTTATGCATGAGGGGTAGTAGTTAGTAGTTGGTAACCCAAATGCAGGCAACTGCATGAGGTAAAGTCTAAAAAGTAGCGACTAAGAGGGTGTTGGGGGGTGTTTGATAAAGATTTTAAGGGTTTTTTTTTAGAATAGTAATAAGAAGTGAATGATGTGATATAAAGTAGAAAGAATGTTGTGAATTTTTTATATGAAAAAGTGAAAAAAATTTATTTTTTAATGAGTTTTTTATTTGAATAGTAATAAAAATGAGTGATGTAATATAAAAAGTGAAAAAAAAAATTTGTTAAAAAGTTATTGATGAAATATTAAAAGTGAAATTAAATTATAGGGATAAAAAAGGGATGGGAGGATAAGTCTTTAATAAACATAGTCTAAGTCAAAAGCAAAAATCAGCTCACCTAATATGTTCTTGGATCTGTATGAGATCTTATTGAAAGAGGAATAATAATACAGGGGAACTATACAAGAAAGGACATTGACATCAAGTACTGTCACATGTAGAATTTGGAAGAGATCAAGTAGGTGGATAACCTAACATGACAGCATAACATGAAATAGAACAGAGATTTTATCCTATCTAATCTAAAAGTATACAACTAGAGACAAAATCTAAAAGTATACAGTATATCTCGTGTCATCATTGTAAAATCTTTCACATTTTCCTAAGCAACATTTGCCTAATCGCCAATCAATATATAATTTAGTACCACAGACTGTAAAATAAGATATTTACAGTACCCTCTTGCGTGGTGTAAAAGCAATTTTTGATTAGTGTTTAACAAATATATAAAAATTAGGTGAAACTACTTACCTCCAAACTTTCACTGCAATTACAATATCCCCTAAACTATTAGCTTTTTTTACTTAATCTCCTGTCGTTAGGGCTTTTGGTTAACTTGGACGACAAACACATGAAATGTCTGATGAAATGTTTGATATACTCTTGGTTAACAAAATATGCAATTACAATGTCCCCCAAACTATTAGCTCTTTTTACTTAATCCCCTGCCGTTAGGGCTTTTGGTTAACTTGGACGACAAATACATATGAAAATACCAAAACATCCTTCAATTAAAGAAATTAAAAATAAATAAATAAATCCAGAGGAGTCCCACGGCATAGGACCCATTTTCCGTCTAATTTAACCAAAAATTTTAACGGAGGCGGCTAAGTAAAAGAGGTTAGTAGTTTAGGGGTCAATTTTAACTTTTTTTTTAGGGGGACATTGCAATTGCAGTGAAAGTTTAGGGGTAAGTGTAATTTTCCCTAAGAATTACTTGCCCAGACAGCCCCTCAACTAAGAACATGTTTGGTACGAGGAATGACTATTCCATGGAATAGCCTTTATCAAGTATGAAATGAGTGTAATGCATTAGCCTTGAAATAGTCATTCCGATGGTCATAAATGAATAGTTATTCCTTTAATTGAGGGAATAACATTCTTTTCAACTTAAGAGGAATGATTATTCCCTCAATTGAAGGAATAGTCATTCCATCATGACTATTAGAATGGTTATTCCAAAGCAAATTTACTCTACTCATTTCAATTTTAATATAGGCTATTCCATGGAATAGCCATTCCACGTACCAAACATAACCTAAATCTTTCGACCTTTCAGCCTTCCAAGTTGCTTACTAAACCACATAAAATCAGCATTTGATTTTGCATTTCAAGAAATGATGAAAGCAGATCAAACCCCAGACACAACTGAACTTCTGCATTGTTTAATCCAGCTTTAGTGCTATTTAAATGTTATAATTTGAGCCATGATTCAAGACTGCAAGCTTGGCCGTTCTAATTTTGGCTCCCAAAATCATATAACATTAATGAATAATTCCCAGAAAACCACACGTGTAAACCCATGTGCATTGTTCAATTCGATGGTCATTGAATCAAAGTTACTCTTTTTTGCAATGTCGAATAACCAATTCAATCAAACAAAATTATCAAACACCAACCCACCACTTAGTTGCTGAAACAACCGAATTCAGAATTTAAAGTTTTTTACTTTTATATTTCATGCTGTTTGGTTTCTGAGGAAAGGAGAAACTTGTCATTCACGTTAATAGAACTACAGTTTCTGTTATATTCCCTCAAATTCTCAGCAGCCAAACAGGCCACGACACAAAGGAATTAAGAAACAGTTCACTGTCTAGCCAATCACTTCATCAACATATGGATTCTCGGTAAATTTACAACTTGGTCCTCGATTGAAAATATGATTAAACACTAGTGCTCATGTTTGGATGCCCAGGAAACATAATGAGGAAAAGCAAAGAATTTCTAACCAACCAAGAAAGATAGGCAAGTGAAAACAAAAAACAAAAACAGTAAAAATTTGAAACCTATAAAATTAAACAAGAAGAATACCAGGTACCTTTTTGCACAGGAAGGACCAGTGAAACTCTGGCTGGCAAAAAAGGGGAATAGGGTTGTCCGAGAATAAGAAAGACTGAAAGAAAAAGGTTTTGCTTGGCTGGGATTGGTTTACTTGTAACCAAAGCCCTACTATACAGCCCACTTATTCGGTAAATGTGGTTTCCATGGATAGACCCATTTCTCGTTGAATGGATCCGTGGCCATTCTGTTTGGTTTTTTTTTTTTTAAGTATTCTGTTTGGTTGTTGCTTGAAGCCAATTGTTACTCTCCTCAATTGTTAAAGGTATTTTATTGTATAGATTTTTTAAAAATAAATTTCACTATTATTTTCAAATTGAGATTACGAAATATTTTATATAAATTATTTTCAGTTGGACAATTTTTTTAAAAAAATAATAATAATAATATTTAGCCCCTAAGTTTTTATTTGATTTGAATTTAGTCATTAAGTTTTTAATTTTAAGAATATGGTCCTTAAGTTTTGTTCAGATTTTAAATATATCTCTCTATCACTTTTTCATCAAAATGAATGGTTTGTCATATGTCACGTATGTCTTAATTGACACATTAACGTTCATATCAATACCTAATAGCAATATCATATCATTAAGCGTCAAATCATCGATAAAAATAATAATAATAATAATTATTAAAAAAAAAACAAAAACAAAAAAGATCCAACTCCAAAAACAAAAACAATCTTCTTTGTCATTATAATCTTCTAGATTTATAGCGTTAGAGAAAAAATCATTAACTTTGATACTGAACTTAGACCCTAGCGTATCAAATGAGACATATAACAAATTAAAAGTCATTAACTTTGATCATAAAGTAATAGAAATACCAATTTAAAACTTGATTAAAACCTAAGGATTGAATTCTTAAAATTGAATACCCAATGACTAAATTCAAATCAGATGAAAACTTATGGGTTAAATATGATTTTTTTTTCTTAAAATTAAATCTGAAATATTAAAAAAGCTACATCACATGTACTGTAATTTTTTTTTATAACACCTAAGTCAAATCCTTGTTGGGAGGGCTTTTAAAGGGATGAGTATGTCTTAGAGTATTCATAGTAGTTTCCTTTTGATTTTCCTTAAATTTAGGGAACAAAACTACTTTTTGTTTCCTTATCCAAATACACTCTACAATAATTTTTCTTATTTATTCCTATACCATTAAAATATTATTTATTTACAAAATACAAATTTCCTACTTACTCTTACTTTTTTTTTTTACAAAATCCAACAAAGTTCCGAATGAAAGGCAAAAATAGGAGAGATGAGATAGGAAATAAATATATTTTAAGTTAAAATAATTGATAAGCTTCCTTATACATTGGATTTAATTGTAACAAACCATAAATTTAAGAAACTAATAGGGAAGCTGCTCACTTTTTTATGGTTTTCTTGAAATTTTTCTTATATTTCTTATATTTAAAGAAGTGATAAAGTTATAAAGAAGTTGTTGTAAATGTTCTTTCACCTTTAAAAATAGTAGACCATTTTACAAAAAACAATAGAATATTTTACCAGGAAATGTTTCTTGGTTGACCAAAATTTTCAAAGGTAGCCAAACATGGAAAAATATTGAAATTATTTTACATAGAATCAAATATAGTCTAAATGATTAATATTTTGTCACATCAAACATTTACCACTTTTTCTAACTCAACATTTTTCATTTGAGTATTTACCTATATTTTAGAAGTGAGAAATATATATTTGACAAAATATTGACCATTTAATTTAAAAATGATTTGCATAAATCTACATGATGAAACATCTTAAAAATTTTAAAGCAGGGGAAAGTATATCTACTCCCCTTAAATCTTTCACCTCATTTGCAATATCCTCATAATCTTTCATTTTGGTTAATGTACACTATTGATCTAATGTTGGGATTGCAATATCTCCCATTTGCCCTCAAAAGACAAAATATCCCTAAAAATTAAAGCAAAACAAATAAAAATAGAAAAAACCACAGTCAAGTCGTGAGTCATCGGTTTTTATATTATTATTATTATTATTTGCCTTTTGTTTTTTTTAAAGATTTTTTAGGAGTATTTTTTGGGGGAGCAAAAGGAAAACATTTCAACCTCAAATCCTCAATGATAGAGTCGTAGACCAGTATCGTTGATGTGATCCTAAGAATTAGGGATCTTATCTAGATAATATTGGTAGTAAGATAATATTAGTAGTAGAATAAATATCTTATCTGCTGAAAAGAGATATATTAGAGTAAGTAGTAGTATAATAATAAACAACTCTCAACCTGTTGTGATAAATTCCAGTGAGAGTTGGAAGGAAATAAGTCTATTTGCGATAGACTCCCAATCTATTTCAATTATTGTATTATTTAAGAAAGCTAGTAGATGAATAAAGGTTATGTTGAAGATTATTATTGTTTGGTATAATACAATATCTGTATTTGGGAGTCCTGACTCGCTCGAAGTAGTCATTAGAGGTAACGACTCCCTCGAACGAGCCCATCTATTATTTTCTTATGTTTTGATTAATTGGTTCGCATCAATTGGTATCAGAGCCAGGTTAATTGTTTTCTACATCAATTACCGATCGCCCATCACCATGTCTTTTCAAATCTCCTTGTCTGCAGAGCAACATGCAAGGTTGCAAAAGATGCGGTTAGACTTTCTCGCGTGGGATGAAAAATTCACCAGGAAGATGGAGGAGAATATGAGAAAAATTGAAAGTTTTTCTCCACCACACTCTTCTCGTGCAAGAGAATCTCCGCCCCTAGTCACGACACACAAACCACAACACATCAAGCAACATCATAAACCAAACCATCGCCTCAACCAATAAGCAACAAAAATCCATCTACATCGGAGTCCAACAAGAACCACGGTGTCTCCGCCTCACAAATCCAAAGCACCACTACGCCGGTTGAAGACCCACAACCTAGCTCTCATCCACCTAGTCATCGCCAACCTTCGAAGAGTCGCTCTCAAATCGCGCCACCATCAGCCCCGTCGCGCCAACCAGTTTGCATCGCGCCCCAACTGCCTCCACACCTTTGGGTCTCGCTCTAGTTACTGTGGTGCGAGAGACATAAGGAACCAAGCTTTTGTTTGGCTCAAATCTCATGCTAGAGACGCAAACAAACAAGCATTTGTTTGGTTCAAACGAAAAATAAAATAAAAATTAAAAAAAATTAAAAAATTAAAAATTAAAAAATTAAAATTAAAAATTAAAAATTGAAAAAAAAATAAAAAAAATTAGAAACTTGTGTTAGATTCTCATGACTGTTTTTTATTTATTGTTTGTAATTTGTTTTTATTGTCTAGTAATTTAGTTTTAGAATTTTTTTTCTTGGGGACAAGAAATTTGTAAGGGGAAGGGTATGATGTGATCCTAAGAATTAGGGATCCTATCTAGATAATATTGGTAGTAAAATAAATCTTTTATCAGCTGAAAAGAAATATAAGAGTAAGTAGTAGTGTAGTAATAAAAAACTCTCAACCTGTTGTGATAAACTCCAATGAGAGTTAGAAGGGAATAAGTTTATTTGTGATAGACTCCCAATCAATTTCAATTATTGTATTATTTAAGAAAGCTAGTAGATGAATAAAAGTTATGTTGAAAATTATTATTGTTTGGTATAATACAGTATCTGTATTTGGGAGTCCTGACTCGCTCGAAGTAGTTATTGGAGGTGACGGCTCCCTCGAACGAGCATATCTATCATTTTCTTGTGTTTTGACTAATTGGTTCGCATCAATCGTACATTAACCAAATTAAATAATTAAGAACATTGCAACAAAAGGGGTAAATGTAGTTTCCCTTTGCATAGAAAAAATGTGATTTCCCTTTTAAAGAATCTTATTCCCATATGAAAACACAAAAGCATATAAAACACAACATCACAAGATTTGTTACAAGTACAGTCATCTCATCGAGGAAGCTTGAGGTTTACTGTAATGTTTGCATACTTGGAGTATCACTCGTGTCCAACATAACCTAAATGGTGGGGCTTATCAACTCATGAAGGAAGTCTTAACGATTAAGGAGGAACGTGTCCCCTTATTAAGAAGAATGGGTAACAATTTTAGAGATAAGTAAAGTTATTTCAAAATTATTAATATGTGAAGTGTATATCATTTGCTTTGCATTCCTACCATTCTTTTAAAAATACTTATATCATTTTACCTTATAGATTTATTCTACACATTAGAGCAACTCCAGCAACAATAGATATTTTAGCTACTCAAAACACAAATTTTTCTATTTTAACTACTCATTTTTCAAAACAAACTCCAACAGATTATTTGTTTCACTATTTACTTTTTGAAAAATATTATTTTTTAATGGTGTATTAGTTGATGAAGTAAGAAAATTCACGTTACTTTTTGGTTGAGGGAGAGAGAGGTAGAGAGAAAAGAGAGAGAGAGAAAAGAATAAAAAAAAAAATGGTTCAACATGCTACAGTGAACTTTCATATGTAAAAGTTAACTGTAGCATATTTGCAAATTTAAAGCATCTGTTGGAGCAAAAAAAAAAAAATGCTGATAATAGCTAAATATAGCTATTATCAACCTTTTAAAGCATCTACTAGAGATGCTCTTAGACTTTATGAGGTGCAAGGTGTGACATGGACTACTCCATTAGCACAATAAACATATAAGATTTTGTTCATGAATAAGATTTACACTTATTCTACCCATATTGACAATCAATTAGAAGAATCGAATTTCGTACTCCAACATAATAATCAACTATATTTTTTTGTGATACAAAATATTAGAGATTTTTTGGGCCCACTAAAACCCAATAAAGCTCGTTACCTTTTGGGCCTATAAAAGCCCATCCATCTTCAAGATGGATCGAACGTCCTACTAGTATGGGCCCCCTTGTGTGGATCGCTAGTAGATGGAACCTTAATCAACGGACAACCCTTGAAGAGGTTCACTAACTGACAAACCCCCGACTAACCATCGGTTCCTCAAAAGATCTATAAACCAACAGTCCCCCGATTGTTGATTCCCTGCCAGTAAACATATGGTAAGGATATTATAGAAGGAAATGTATTCCCCATTAACGGCTTTGCATATTTGAATTTAGCTCCATAAATGAATGATTAACTTTATAAGGAGATGGTTCGTTTGGGCATATCCAAAAGGAAAGTCATTTACAATAATCTATCACCTTCCATGCTTGCCATGTCAAGCCTACTTGTAATGGAAGATGGTGGAATGAAATAGTTATTCTTATTCTTGAATTTAGTAACAACACATATAGTATAATTGGAATTGAACCAAAATTATTAAAAACTCTCGTTTTTTTTTTGTTTAAACTCAATTTTGAATTTTTAAAAAAACCTCTTTGGTTGAAATTCGGTGGGTGTGGGTGGCCAGACACCCACTGCAATTCAGCGAAAACCTTTTTTAATAGAAAATTAAAGGGAAAAGACAATATATTCCATTGGTAATAGTTATTTCTCTCATTTTGAAAAAGGAATAGGTATTCTTCTTTGTAAAGAATAATTATTCCAAAAAATAGGCCCCTACCATTAAAAAAATGATTATTCCAAATGAATAGTCATTTTATTCTGAAAATTTATTTTACAAATTAAATGAGATCTAAAGTGTTATCTGTCAGTATCTCCAACGTGTTACACGGGTTTGTATTTGTCTTTACATATATTATTGGCTGGATTACCTCTGTGTAGTCAAATGTACCAACAATTTTGATTCAACATATAATAATTGTTATTGGAAGTGCAATCCAATTAGATCAAAATAACATCATTTGGCTCGTGTCTTAAGGTTTAGGAAGTGAGTCATTTCGTTTGATGTAGCTAGAAAGCATTTACCATGTTGATTTTCACTATTTTTTTTTTTTCTAAAAAAAAATAATGATTATGTTGACCATGATGCTAAATGTCTAAATTATCCTTAGAATTTATCATTATGTATTTATGTTTACGCAGAAAAGAATTGACCATAAATGTTTGGCACTCAAATATTCAAAACTTCCCCCTGAGACAAACCACCAAAAAAAAAAAAAAAACTCTACCCCCCCGAGTTTGACCATTGAATTGTGTACGGATGCAAAATAAACATAAAAGGCCTAATTTCGACTTCCATGAGTAGAAAGTTCAATACATTATTAAAAAAATGTAACTAACAAAACCGCTAACCATACTGCAAATGAATATTCTATTGCCGTTCTTCTTTTGTACTTCGATTGTTAATGTAATGGGTCGCACGCTTTCTATGTTGGTTTTGCTTTTGAATTAAATTATCCTCCACGAAAATATCAGGAGTACTGAAGTATTTATTATAATTTTTTTACTAATTAATGTAGTAGTCTATGCGTTAATATAACGTGAATCAGTGAATCACAATTAATTAAATTTAACGGTATAGTGATTAATGTGAACTACCGCATTAATCTATTAAATAATTATAATAAAAATTGTAATATATTTACCAACACTTTTATTTAAATTTAAATTTTTAGCAATTTGAACAATAAATAAGAGGAGATTTATGGGTTCCATCTACCCAACAAATAGGTGGACTATTCAGAGTATTATTAGAAGTCCCTCTTGTATTCATCTAGTGTCTCTCCAAGAATGATATGACTTTTAAAATTACAATTAAGCTTGTGATTAATCAATATTGAATTTTGATCAAATGATAATTTTAAAAGCCATCTCATTTTTTAAGAGACACAAGAGATACTTATAGAATTACTTGATTATCCAAGACTTGTTCGGAAAAAAGAATTCCATACGAATTTTCTCAAATTTGTTATCCTAATTATTTACAATTTAACCAACAAAATTGCTGACATCTCTATCCTTTTTATGGATATGAATTCCCTACAATTGTAAATAAATTATAAATTTTCAAATTATGTGAATTTAAGACGTTTCTTACATCGAAAGACGTAAAAAATGTTATCTATTAAAAATGTAACATATTATTAATAAGAATTGAATATATTTTTATCAAGTTTTTTACGCTTTATGTTATAAAAAAATTTGAGTAAAAAACTATTTTTTTTTTAATTTATTAAGAAAGAAACGTATTTTTAAAAGTGAATAAACGTTTTTTGTAAAAAAAACAAAAAAACAAAAAAAAGCTACTTCATTAACCTATCACATTTTTAATTAATATTTTAAATTATTCTATGCAACAAACGGTGAATTCAACGTAATTTAAAAATTTACAATTTCTCCAAAAATTGCCGTGAATTTTCCTATTAAATTTTCTCTAGTTTGCAACATTAATGATACTCCGGATCATGTGAGTGTTGAAGTAAATTCAGAGTCGTACTCTGTGCTCGACATTTCTTAAATTTATAAACGTAGACCGCACGCCAAGAAAAAGCAAAGAAGCATGAATTTAATAGTTTTCCCCGTTCAACTTGGTGGGGACTGGGGTCGGTGGCCGCCCTCTTTATAGCGTGTCAATTTATTAGAAGCTTTGCATAGTTGCATCGCATTAACGACAATTCGACCTCCCCAACTGTATTTTATTATGGATTTCATTGAACGCTGTTGTTAGGGAGCGAATCACCTAAAAAGTTATTTAGCGACCTTATATATAATATGTTAAAATATTATATAATTTATAAATTCAAATCTATAAATTTAGGTTAAATCATATTATATAAATTATTCACTCTTTTTATACTTTAGTAATGTGAGATACAAATCTCATAAATACATTCATAACAAGTATTGTAAAAAAATAAGACATAAAATTAATAGTATTTAATTCATTTTAAATATTAACATGTTTATTTTAAAAAATCAAATAACATAGAACTATATATACGAGTTTATATGATAGAATTGGGTACTCGAACCCGTGCAAGACGTAACTTTTATACGGATTAAATAAGATTTTAGCTTTGATGACGGGCATAACTTTAAAAAATTATTTACACTAAAAAAGACTCGAATCTTAGACAATTAGACTTGATTAATTACTTTTCAACTTTAATTATTGATCATAAAATAAATAGTATCTATTTATCCTTATCACGAGATTCAATTTCAAGTCCTTTATTAAAGCAACAAAACTAAACCATTTAATGCCTATTGTTCCTTTCTATTTGTGACAATTTTTTATTAAAAAAAAAAATAGTTATTTTGCTCGACTGGGTTTCTTTTTTATATGAATACCTCTTTAGGTATCAATTGGTGTTCTTGCAATTCAAGGTGAGCAAATACTCTCTATGCATAAGGATAGGTAAATAAAGAGAGAGAGCTATTTATCCCACAAAAAGGAAAAAGAAGAGATACCTCTTGTGATGAGGTTATCAACTTTTTTATTTATTTATTTATAAGTAATGAGGTTATCAACTTAATCAGTATTCCTACATTCTTGTTATTATAATTTGATTTTTATTCATTATATGTCACTTGCAATTTGAAGTTGTGCCAAGCACGTAGGGACAACTGTGAGGATTAAAATCAATCCAAGAAGTCAGCTCATACTCTTTATTTAATTCTTTAGAAATTTTTTATGTAATAGTGAAATTAGGCTAGGACCCTATGTGCTTTTTGTAATTGTTTTTTTTTCTTTTTGTAAATAAGCTTTTAGTAATTTTGACTTTAACAACCCTAGGGTCAATTCTAAATTCAAGATTTATCTGAGTCTTTTTCGTATTAAACAATAATAAAAAGGTAATAAAAAAACTATTATGCCTGTCATATCAATTTTTTTTTTTAAAAAAAAACCTCGGTGACCCGAGTGGCTTTGGGTGGCTCTGTTAGCAGTGGCCACGAGTCATCAATTTTTTTTTTAAAAAAAATTAATATAAAAGACGTAATTGTATTTTCACAATCATTTCTATTATTTATTTAACATAAAAAGTTAATGAAAGTCTCAAATTTAAAATATATCTAAATTGAGGTATTGATTCTATTAAATTAAAAAGACCTTAATGTCAAAACAATAAAAAACATTTGAAAATTCTAAATTGATTTCTCTATGAAATAAGGCCACCGTAGTTTACCGTACTACGATTACTTCATTCATACATGATTAGTGATAATGTTGACTCCTTTTTGGTGAATCAAATTGGTGATAATCTAAATAAAAACCATTTAATTATATACTAACACTTGTGTTAATAAATTATAAAAAAAAAAAAATTATGAACCATTTATAAGTCTAGTATTATTCGTCAAAGTAAATGCGCCCCCGTCAATTTTTTCGTTCAAGAATTGAGAGATAAAGGCGTGCCAAATACTTCCGCTTGAAATTTTTCTTCGTAAAAAAGAAAAGAAAAAACCAGAATCTTGTTTTTACCGTTTAAAGGAAAAACCTGAAAAATTAATTTTAGTAAAAACTAAAGAAGAAAAAACGAAGAGAGAGACTCCTTCTTGTTCCCGCGCGTCTCCTAAAATCTATCGACCGCGAAGATTATTATTCGCTTGGGGAGAACGCGACGACACCGATGACCTTACCGTGACAAACCACCGTAACAAGCACACGTGGTCCTGTTAACATCTCTCTTAAACAGCGAAAGCCGCCTCTTTCTCTTCACCAACTGTCAATTTAGCAGTTTCTCCAGGTGGTCCCCGCCAGACACACTTTCCACAGACGGTACAAAACCAACGTACTCCTCAAACTGGTATTTTTTTCTTTTTATTTAAAAAGGTTTAATTTTATTTTTTTTTAATCATTTTAAGTCGGTAAATTTTGGAAACAGTGTGGATTTTGTTGGTGATTCAGCTGCTGTGTCTGGAATTCGTTTTGCCCAAGAGGCAAGAGGAATAGCCCATGTCGTATATCCGTCTCGGTGGTCGCACATCAGGTGACTCTGTCTCCTCTGTCTCAACGAGTGAATGATTCATTTTTCATGGAGATCTGCATTGGGGTGGTGAGGATTTCAGTGTTCTGATTCTGGCTCCTGTTTAGAGCTCATAAAGGCCAGCTGGGTGCTCCTCAGAGAGCTTCATGTGAGTTTAATTTTTATGGATTCTTAAAGAATTTGCCTCTGGGTACTTTGATTTTTCTGAGTGTTCTGGTTTTGTTTTGGATTGGATTTTGATTAATGTTCAAAAAAAATATCTGTGTATGGTGGCCTGTATGTATTGGTCCGTGCTTCTTCTTTTTTTTTTTTTATTCATTTGGTCAGAGGTGAAACTTGAAAGTGTTTATGTAATCTGGGTATTGATGTTTTTCGTTTTTTCTATTTGGTAGATGTGCTTAGAGGTGTAAATATTTGTGTGTATGAAGCTGTCCGATGGTAAGTTGTTAGCTGTTGTGAAAATTCTGTTACTGGGTGCTGATGAATTTATAATTTTAGTGGTATAGTACGGTAAGAATGGAAAAAAATTAAATCGTTGAAGGCTTTTAATGGAAGTTTTCTAATGGCTCTTCAATGAATATTAAAGATTTTCTGGTTCCAGGTGGCTTATTAGATGGAAATAAAGTAAAGAACTTTGACTGTCTTTAATTACTTATGTAGGTCAGGAGTAAACTTTTGCAGTCATCATTCAGAAGTCTTATCTTGATGCATATGTCTTTCATTACATTCAAATGAAAAAATTGCATCTGAATACACATGTTGCAAGGATGCTGTTGAGTTTTTGATGTCCTTATTAGTTATTATCTCCACTTATTCTACATTAATGAAATAACTTTTTGACAATTTTTTGTATAATGTTAGATTAGCAGAAGATACTGAAATCCATCAGTAGTACGTGGTGTGGATTCCCCACTTGCCTGTTTGAGACAGAGCTCTTTATGATTTTCTTGGACATGCAAAGATGGAGAAAAGGCAAAAGATCACTCAGTATAGGGAGAGGCTGGACAAGACACTGGCGTCTCCTGATCTTACAAATGAGGAGACAGTTAAAACCCTAGTCAAGAATCAACTCCTACATTCTTCAAAAGATGAAACCAAAGGTTATTAATTCTCCAGATTTTTCTGTTGACTTCCTTTAATCAGCTATAGTTCACGTGTCCTTATATTAAATGAGGTACTAATATGAAGATTTCATACATTCATTGATCACTTTCCAATTTCAAATTTTTGGTCATGCAGGATGTGATCAAAAAGTAATTGAGAAAAGGACTGCAGAAGTATCGTATTTTCTTGATATGTTGAGGAGCGTTTCTGTAAGTGATAATGAGGGATCAAAAGCGAGTGAGAGATCACATGCCGAATGGAAGGTAGACTATCTAATTTGCATAATCTTCTTCCTTTCCGTTTCTTGCTAGTGAACCCTTTGCAATCTGAAATCTTCATCTCTCTCTTTTTGTGG
This sequence comes from Betula pendula, assembly GCA_900184695.1. Taxonomy (NCBI): domain Eukaryota; kingdom Viridiplantae; phylum Streptophyta; class Magnoliopsida; order Fagales; family Betulaceae; genus Betula; species Betula pendula. The sequence goes on along the minus strand of FXXK01000589.1, from coordinate 156,483 downwards.
TTGAATCTGAAATCTTCTTAGTTTCTTCCCTCTCTCTCTTTTTTAGTTCTTCTATCCAGACAATTCCTTTCTCAGGAAACTTGAAAGAGTTTTGTCTGATGAGTGACTTCATCACTGATTTGTATAACTTCTTACGTCAAAATGTTTCAATATTGTTGAGAATTTAATAAAACTTGATGTAGTTGCATATGATTTTTATATTTGGATTGGCCTGTGATGAAATATTATTAGTGTTCCGTGTGTTCAGATACTTACTGACAATCTTACTTCTTTTGGCAGATAAAACAAGATAATGAAGAGTTTCGTGTTATGTATCGTGAAGGACCCGAAGGCACTCCTTTTCATTCACTACTTGTTGAAGGCTATGTAGATGGGCCCATAGATGTTTGTAAGTTAAGCCAGAGTTATTCAGACATCTTGAGTTCATTCTAGAATGATGAACAATAATCAGTGAATTCTTTTAGGCCGTTAGGTACGACTGAATATCAAATTGAAAATTTTAAGATGAATTACATCCTTCATTGCAGGTTTATGCATCTCGTGGGAGTCATCACTCTACAAGAAATGGTGAGAATTTTTCCATCATTCTGCCCGCTCTTAATTTTCTATAGGTCACCTGTATTGACATATGCTATATGGTGGCCTAACTCATCATCATTCTGCTGAATATGAATAACAGAGTTGCAACATAAATTACCTTAACTTTATAAGTTTTAGTACAGTACCAGAGATGATATGTATTGTTAATCATTAAAATTTGAAGTGGGGATATCTTACTCAAAGATGTTCAATTGTACGAGTATCATATATATCACAAATATTGTTGAAATCAATGCTTCCTTTTCTCTTTCTTTTTTTTTTTTGGGGGGGGGAGGGGGGAAGTGCAGTAAAATTAAACTTTCTATGAGCCAGTAACAGTAATATACATTTATCACTAGAAGTATTAGTTTGGTTTTCCATTTATTGGCATCATATAGGGTCTATTAGGTCATGTATTGGTTTGAAGGTTCTTTGAATTTCTGACTGGTTATAAAAATTTGAGTTTGTAGAACTTAAATCTTAGTGATGTTTTTTGTGTTTCTTTTACATCCCTTCCTATGTTCCTACCGTACATTCATCATGGTACATACACATTGGAAGAACTAAAAATGGAGGAATTCATGAGAAGTTTGATGCAGACCTGTTGGTAATGAGGACAAGATGAGAGAATACCGGCTGACATAGTTTTTCTGTCTCTGCTGTATTTCATTCATTATCAACATATCTTTTCTGGTTTCTTATGTGAGGAAAGAATGTTGGGTGAAAGGGTTTGGTTATGTGCAATAGTTACCAGTAAGTGCATCAATCAGATGCGCATAGAAAACTCCCCCTGTTTTAAGTGTGTGTATGTATGCAGACACGTGTTTGTGCATGGGTGGGGAGAATCAAGTAAAGGCGTTAAGAAGAGAGAGAGAAGTGATCAGAGTTTATTTATGACATATGAAAACCCAGCTTTTACTCTTTGATTTAGGTGACACTGTAATTTTGACAATAACTTCCTTTCCTTTTTTGACATTTTATTATTTGTCAGGTGGCCTCAGTTTAGTGTTCCAACTTTCAAAATTATCTCTTCCAAATGTTTGCAAAAGGCTCGGATTGGTGAACAGATATCTTTATTGAGGTTTGTTTAGCATAAAACCACCGAATTTCTTAAAAATTTGCTTATTTGAATACTTTTTACTTTCTCAAATATATGACTTTGGATCCTGATTTTTCTTTAAATTTTTGGAAGAAAGGGTGAAGCTTTCTTGGCCACTGTCAACAAGGGAGGCTGTTCTGCACTATTTTTTGTTTGAGTACTTTCAAGATGATCTCATTGTTGTTCTTCTAAACTCGGTAGGGCTTGAAATCTTAAGTGGACTTGATTTTTGTCTCAGTTGCAATGTGTTTTCTGCCCATACGGCTGACAGTCCAGCTGTTTCTAGATTGAAACCAGAAGTAAAAGTATCTTTTCACTACTGTGCTTGCAGATCTCTGATTCTAAAAGCATTGATATAACCACTCATGGTTTTACAAGTGAGGGGATCCCTGAAGCAAAGGATGTTGTAAGGATGGATGTGGTAGGAGGCTTTGCTTTGCAAAAGGTGACCCCAGAAAGAAGTTACTTCCGGTGAGTTGTAGTTGATTGGCTATCATATATGAGTGGTCCTGTAAGTAAATCTGAGCAGATATGCAGTATCAACATTTAGATCTGTAATCAACCTAACCCCATATGCATCCCTTTTGATATAAATTTAGTTTTTTTCTTCTTTTTTGGTTGTTAAATGGCTAGATCCTTGATGATTTACGACTTTCTGTATGTATTTGTCTTGTTCACATGAGTTTTGAAAGGGTCTAATGGCTTTCCCACTAGGAGCTTGTCTTATGTTGGCATTTGAAGATATTTTATGCATTGTTGCTTGTTAAACAAAACTTTCAAGTGATTGGCTTTCTGCCTAGTGGTACCTAAACTAATTGAAGTTTCCAAAGGATTCCTTGCCTTGTTCAGTGCTCCACCAATTTAAGAAATTTAAGAACTCTTAATTTTTGTAGGACAATAGCGAATATGGATATCAAGCTGGACTTTGTTCCTCCATCCCTTATAAACTTTATTTCAAGGCAGCTCATCGGCAATGGTTTCAGACTTTATCAAAAGGTCATACATTTTTTTTCTGTTATACTTTACGAATTTGGTTCAAGATGTCGTTTTGTCCACTAGGTCAGCAATAAGACCAACTCATGGTGGAATAATACTATTTAATCTGGTTATGATTGAAATCGAGGCTATATTTGAATCTGATCATCCAACTCAATAACTTTCTTCAGTAGCTCTCGATGATCATTACGACTTAATACAAAAACTCAAAAAATTTACTTGGTTGGACCTATACAATGGATGGCCCTGTTAAAATCCTGTGTGTTGGCTCCTGGATCCTCATGTATGTGATTCCTGTTCAATTATTTTTTCTCACATTTTCCAATCCTCAACACCATAGGTAGTGTCTTCTACATTTAAGTGTGATGAAGATTTTAGCAATGCCATGGGGGATCCGTTGTATACTAATATACGCAAAGCTGTTTATTCCACTAATGTGTCAAAAAGGACTGTGGAAGCAGAAGAGCTTACGACTGACACATTCACTCTCCCCGAAGAGCATCCTATTGAGACTAAGCAGGACGACTTGAGGGATACGAATCAGGAGGTTCATACTGATTACCACGTAAGTGAATCCGAGCCAGAGAATGCAAGAGCTAAAAACAGGAAAGCTTTTGGAGAGATTGAAGAAGAAGAAAGTGAAGAAACCAGACACTTTGAGGAGGATAGCGAGGAGATAGACCATGTTTCAACCAAGGAATTCACAGAAATGTGTCATGTAAATGGCAAGAGAAATATTTTAATCAGGCCTGAGGTGGAACAAGCTCTAGGAACATTGGAGAAGGTCATCTTAGCGTTTCAGGAATATGGATTTAATGCCCAACCTGGATGCTCTTCTGGTTTCACCGGCAAAGAACCTCCAAATATGGAAAAAGGTCCGGTGAAAAGCTCGAATTCTTCAAAAGATGATAGAGTTTGTTCAAATGGTGAGGTTAGTCTTGAAGTATCCGGAAAGGAAAGCATGGAGAGAACTTCACTGGAACGACATAGGAATAGCTCCAGCAATCAAAGCTTCAGGTAATTATGTTAGTGAACCCAGTCTGTATATGTCCCATAATGTTTGGAGTCTAATTCATAATTCTTGTCCTCCATTTTTGCTCATGTATGCTTATCTTTCATTCGTTTGGTTTATTTGTTTACTGAAATGTCATGTCCTTTTCTTTTCTTTTTTTATTTATTTATTTTTTCTATTTTTATTTTATTTTATTTAGGGATGATTTCACTTTCCTCCTGAATTGTCACCCCTTTTATTATATTTTTTGAAAGTTTAAAACTTCTTAATTTAGTATATCAAACATTCCAATTTTTTTTTAATTTCCTCATTTCCGTGAGGCATAAAAATTTAACATACCCCTAATTTTTTTAGAAAAAAAAAAAAGAAAAAAATTGTAAGAATTTAGCCGTTGGAAAATCTTAATAGGGTGAAATTGAAAAAAATTAAAAGTTTGATATACTAAATTGAAAGGTTTTGAATTTTGGAGAAAATATTGTAAAATGAGTGACAATTCAGAGAATAAGTGAAGTTATCTCTTTTATTTATTTTTAAATGATGACACTTGGTCCATCTTAAACCAGAAGAGGAAAAGTACTTCCCATATTTTAGTTTTTGCTCCATTTTGACAGTTTTTTATGTCACTCGGTTTTCATATTACTGAATAATCTACTAACCTAAATGGTACTGTTCTGATCCCGTTTTGCAGGCGTCCTGGATCAAATTCTCACTCAAAGGAAGTAAACCATAACAAAGTAGCACCAGCATCACCAGAGCCGTATCTGTCAGTTCCTAGTGAGGCTACCCAGGTTGCTTTGTGTTCCACCGGGAATGGGGCAACAGAGGTACGGTCTTTGGACCAAAGCACACATGATGTTCCGCAAATGATCAGCACCGAGCCAAATGGCGTCCATGAAAGTAGTCTAGATGAAGAGAAGTCAAGCAAGCAGAAAAAGCATAGGTTCTGCTGTTTCAGCACCAGACGTTGTGTTGGTTGAGATGGCAACAGAGGAAAAAGATAATAAAATTCAATCCTCAACAAATGACCCAAAGATAGGTTTTTTAACATATTGTACGGAAACAACTTATATATTCAAATAAATTCTATTTTATTTTTATTTTTATTTTTTCGAAATCTTTTACTTTGGGCAAGTGTAAAATGTACCGATAAATAGAAGGTTATTAAGAACTTCACATGATGTTTTCACAAATAGCGGATCTAATCCTTGTTATTATGTCATTTGACAAAAAAAAAAAAAAGTATTTAATTTAAAAATATGGGACATAATCTCGATGATTAAACTCTTATTCTTAAATGCAGAAATATGCTTCGTGAATATTGTATAAATAGTCATATGTTAACAATATGATCTATTTGAGACATTACACCTGCTCAATAGGGTTAGTGTGTCCAAAAAGACATATGGTATAATTTCAGTGCCCCGGATATTGCACGAACGTACTGTCTCACACTAGCAGTCCAACTGAGTTCAACCTCGAGTGGCCTACACTGACTAGCTAAGTCGTAACTGGTCACTCACTCAATAAATGGTGCATTGTCACAAAGTAAATAATTGGATCCAAATCATTCTTCATAAAATAACACTATTTGACCATAGAATAAACTCGTAATAATAGTAAGCTCATGGCCATTATTCCGTTGCGAGACGGTACAACCATGTCATACAATGTAATTATTGTTCATTTATTCAAAAATAGAAAATATATAATCAAATATCATCTTATCCTTAAATGATAAAATAAATCACATGAAAATATTGTGCTCAGTCATATAACATATCGCACTTTAGAAAATTACAATTTTCGTTACTCAGTTAAAATACTTACCTCAATTGCTCATCTGATACTTCAGACATTTTGCAAATCTCTCGTTAACTGTAAAATAACCCGAAAATATGCTAAGAACAAAATCTCTTATTAACTATGAATCATTGTGTGTTATTTGTCTTAAAAATATATAATTTGGTATTTCTGGCCATCATCAAATGTTTGACACGATTATCAAACAAGGATCAAACGTTGATCAAGAACAGTGAAACGTTTGATGAATGTTTAAAATGCATGAAAGTCCAAAAACTCCTATCAAACTTACCTATAATTATTCTTTGACTTAGAACACCATTTAACAATATTAAATAATCATTAAAGAACGTAGATAACACACTTTTAAAAAGGTAAAACATAAAAAAAAAAAAATCATTTTATTAAAATATTTTGGAAAGCCATCATAAAAGCTTTTGAATTACTATGACATAATTTAAAAACATAAATATGACCTCAACTAGCTTTAAAACAGTAAAATACAACATAATAAGAGTAAGAATTCGAAAGTTACTTTTTGAGAATATAGTTTCTCCTTCAATAAGATTTCTCCTTAGAAAATCTCTCCAAAACTTAACAAACATTTCTATGAAGGTTCTAGGTCGAGTTGAGATGTTTTTCTGAAGAAATGAGGTACTATTTATAGGGTAATGGGGTGTTAAATTGATTCCCCATGAAAAATTCATTTTTGAAAATGATCGAACATTTTATATACAATATTGAATATTTGATCTATTTATATCAGAGAATCTAGGGTTTCTCTTCAAACGTTTGGTAAAAGTATCAAATATCTAATAAAAGCACATTGAACGTTCCATAAAAGTATCAAACGTTTGATGTTCGTACTGACACATTTTGAGCATTGCGCAAGCTTTGCAGAGTTTGTGTCTGTACTTTCCAAAATCGAATGTTTGATAGTCACATTTTCTGATTAAAAAGTTATTTAAATGATTAACAAAAATCGAAAAAGTATTTAAATAAATATTTTGTCAAATATTTATAAAATTTAGCTTTTAATTATTTTGGGGCATTACAGCAAATGCATGCAAAGCTATAGAAAATGAGGTCGAAGGTTTGTCGGGTTGCCAGTAAGGAATATCTTCAATGCTTGAGTTAGCCAAGGGGTCCTTTGTGTGAGAGCGATAGCTAGGAGAAAGTCAAGAAAAAATGGTAGGGTTTGGTTTGTGCATACTTGGGTCACCCAGTGGTTTCTTTCATATTCTTATATGATTTTAAGCATTTATCTCCTATACAGTCTTAGACAGGTGTTACCATTTGATAGGGCACAACCCCTAACTAGGCATAGCATCTGATTTACGTCATCTAGTAAGGTACATCCTTTGCCATGTTCCGCTCGCTGGTGAGGTATGACCTCGTCAAAGCAGTGGTGTAAAAATGGTAGGGTTTGGTCTGTGTGTACTTGGGTCACCCGGTGGTTTCTTTCATATTCTTATATGATTTTAAGCATTTGTCTCATGTGCAGCCTTAGACAGGTGTTACCATTTGATAGGGTACAACCCCTAACTAGGCATAGCGTTTGATTCACGTCCTCTAGTGAGGTACCTCCTTTGCCACGTTCCGCTAGTTGGTGAGGTACGACCCCGTCAAAGCAGTGGTGTTGAATCCCTCGTATGTTGCCAAGCTACTATCGTTGTTAGGTATCATGTGGTGTTAGGTGCTTGCTAGTAGGTTAAGGGCATTGGCCAATTTCTTGTTGGAATAACGACATAGTTGGGATGGTATGGCATGACAGTTATCCTCTGTGCTGTGTCCTTCATTGCAATTTAGACAATTAGCTGGTTGGTTCGCTTGACCCATCGAGGCCTGTGGTTTGGGGCCCAAGTTTGCATTCCGACCTCGGGGCTAGTCAAGTAAATGCTTGGTATATCAAATTCAAATAAAATTTCTATTTTATTTTTTACGGATGAAAGATGGTGAGATTTATCAACTTAATTAAAAAAATATATAGACTAGTGGTGTGTCAAGTTTCTAGAATGACGCTTACGTGACACTAGTAACACCAACGAAAAAAGAACCTTAAACAAGGAGTTTAATTAGTAAAGTAATGCTACTTTTCACATTAATTTATCATATTCATTATATATTCACGGAAGTGGCGTGATTTGAATGGCTTTCCATGTTAGGCACTTAAAACACGTCATATTAGCGGGTATGAAATTGGTGTGAAAAATGGATATAAAGAGTACCATTACTAGTCAAATCTCAATAAGCACTTAAGTAATGTTACTCTTTAGACTCAATTATCACACCAATTTCATACCAACTGACGTGACATGTTTTAAATGACTGTTTATTTCAGTCATTTAAAAAAAATAAAAAGAAAGTAACTTAAATCACGTCACATCAGTAAGTATGAGATTAGTACGATAAATGAGTGAAGAATAACATTAATAGGAATAATGTTATATACTATACCACTATTTTACTATATTGGTGTGACACTGTCAATCCACCCTTAAATCAACAATTTTTTTTTAAAAAAATTGATAAATTGATAATGCCACATTAGCATAATAAAATATTAGTGAATTCAAATAGTCATTAAGAGTTTAAAATCCTCTACTATAGAATACATGCTTGGAAACTAATCGAAGGTTCACCGTAATAAGGGTGTACAACCGGTTGCGGTTATTGCCCAATAACCGTAACCACAATTGGGGTTCCTAGTTATTCAGTTTTTAACAACTACAACTGCAATTGGAATCTTGGTTACAGTTGCTAATAACCGATTTTTATGTTATGAGTTACAAAAAAATTTATTTTTAATCACTTCTCATCGGTTCGCGTGAGCTTACATGAGTCAAATGTCAAAACCATAATAATAGACTTTATTTCATTCTATTAGTAAGTCTAAATCAACTTGAAAAACTATACCCACAAAGATTTAAATACCCTTTTTATAGAAATAATGGTGGAAAAAACTTTATTCATATTAGATGTAGGATAAGAAAGTGTTCATATTTTTATTTTTATTTTATTTTATTTTTTCTTTCTTCTCTCATTTATTTATTTTCTTTTCTTTTCTTCTCTCTCTCTCTACTTCCCCTCATGAAAATGCCTTGACAAAACTATATATATAATTAGTTTTTAAATTATTATTATTATTATTATTATATATATATATATAAACCGGTTATCCAGTTATCCGGTCAATAACCGATTTTTCAAAATCAATAACCGCAACTGGGCCTACCCAGTTATCCGATTACGATTATTTTCAAATTTTTGATTTGTCTGATTATCCAGTTAGAAGCTATTAATAACCGTATACTTGTAAACTCCTAATAAATTTTCTCATCTAAAAAAGAAAAGAAAAGGAGAAGTTGAAAAAAAGAGCATATACCAATAATACCCTTTCCTTTCAAGCAAATTCCTCTCATGTCTCCAAGAAAAAAAAAAATCTACTCCATTTTTGTTAAACCCTCTCCTTAAACCAGAAACAGTAACACACCCGAAAGAATGTCGAAGAAGAAGCTTTGGAGCCCTCTCTCCACAGCTCTACGCCGAGCCCTCTCTTCGACCCCTCACTTCTCAACCTTTTCCGCTTCACAATTCCACTCTCCCACTCACCATCTGATTTCAACAACAAGTTCCCGAATTTTCTCAGCCCGTGATTTGGAATTTATCGGGAACCCCGGATTTCCCGGGAAAAGCCTCTGCACGAGAACGGCGGAGGAGCCCAACGTCAAGTGCTGGAGCTGTGGCGCTGTAGCCGAAGCGGCGCTCTTTTTGGTCTGCCAGTCGTGCCGGAGCGTTCAGCCCGTGGATCATTCCGTGGACTACTTTCAGATTTTCGGCCTGTGAGTATTTCGAACTTGCAAAACCGGTTTCCGGATCCGATTTTAGGATTGCGCGCTCTGTTTGTTTCCGGAGAAAGCTGAGGAAAATTTGCCCCTAATCGTAGATTTTTAAAATTCAAAATTTACTTTCTAGTACTGCATTATACTCGCCATTGTAAAAATTCAATGAGGGAAAGTATGATTTTTTTTTTTATCAAATTCCAGTAATCATAGGACAATGATTATTTATTTGTTTATTTATTACTGTGACAGCGAGAGGAAGTATGATATTGAGGTTGAGAATCTGGATGGAAAGTATAAAGAATGGCAGAAAAAATTGCATCCTGATCTAGTGCACTCAAAATCCGAGGTCTGGCAATCAAATTCTTCATTTTGAAAATTTAAAATTTTATAAAAATTGTTGGAAAAATTTTGTTGTAATTTTTCTGGTGTTTTCTAGGAAGAAAGAGGGTATGCCGCCGAACAGTCTGCTCGTGTAATTGATGCATACCGTACGCTTAGCAAGCCATTGTCGAGGGCAGTATACATTGTAAGTGTACTTTGAACGGATGGGTTTTGTAGAGGGTGGTATGTTCAGAAATTTATACTCGTTTCTAGGGTGTTGACATTTTTTTTTTCACCACTTAATTACTTGATATCATGCTTTATTTTTTAATCGTTATTGTCTCCAGATTTTACTTTGAATCCATATGCTTGCAAAATTTGAGTTGAAAGGCTAGAATGTATTATGCGGGCTGTTCAATTTTCAAATTTCTGTTGATACGATGGTTATTACTTTTTTGGTCTGCTTCTGCAATTTATTTGAGAACAAAGGATCAATGTTAGAAATGTTAATATATCTGTTTCTTTTCAAGCGCCCTTTATAAATATGTTAAAGTATAAATGTTTCTGCAATGGCTGCAGATACTAGCCAAATACCACTTGATTTTTGTGAATAGAGTGGCAGTTAATCTGGATTTTCTTAGTTGAAGATATTTATCATATGAAATACTATCTTTTTATGGTAGATGGATATGGGCGTACTTGGGATGACCTAAAGGGCTGGCAGCAATAGTAGTAATAGAGGCATGTGATGAAGCTGCTTATTTATTAACCAGACAATTAATTAAACCTCTGTATTTTTAATGTCCCAGTGGTGGTTAGGCATAAATGAATTTAGTATACGGGCTTGCATTTCAACAGATTATAGCATGCACACTGAGAAGAGGATGGTATCTTGATGAGATTTCTAAATTATGATATCTATTTTTGCCGAATTTCATTATAAATCTCCTTGGATCAATTTTCATATTTTTTTAATTCAGTGACCTTTAGATTTGTCATTTCTTTTATAGCTTGGGCTTCAAGGTGTTGATGTTGATGAAGAAGAAACACTTACAGATCCGGAGTTGCTTTCTGAGGTAATTTGTGTGTAATTTAATATGTATCTAGATAATCAACTTTTTTACTTTGTTTGTACATTACACTTCCAGCCGGACGATAATTGTGTTCTGCACTTTCTTGTCTACAAGCACGATCTGGTGTCCTGCTCATTGCTTGTTGTTACAAAAATTATGAACAGATTGGAGTTCCTCTGTGAAATGTAGCATAATGTGTGTAAGCATCCATGTCAAACATGTCTGATTGAATGGAAGGAAATATTGCACTTATCCATCTGGGGAGGTGATGTGCCATCTCCTTTGCATGCCCCTCTGTACTTCCAGCTGGAAAATCAGTGATTACAAATTGTGATTTATGATTAGTGGATACTGTTTGACTTGTATACTTACCAATGTTAGTTAACTAGTTACTAGTCTTAATAATAATTATTATTTTAACAAATAAAAAACCTTACTGCAGTCTTAAATTGTGATCTTTGAAGTACTAAAAGCACAATTGCATTTGTATTTTGTTTCTTGTTTCCTCAATTATTTATGTGAACAGGCAAGTGTCTTGGCAAATATTCAGATTTAATTGTCTTATGTGATAGTCGGTGATATTTGATAAAAAAAATTAAAATAGTCATATTTCATGAAGTTGTTGGTGCTAGTGTAGCAGTCGGAGATAATTTTATGAAATTTTAAATAACCAATGTTTCATTGAGTTGTCAATACTGTAGGAAGCAGCTTTTGGTTAGTGGAGGTGTTTTTTTTTTGGTGTAGAAAAAGCTTCCTTTTGTTTTTCAAGCAGGGACCTCTCTCCATAATTAAAAACAGAATTGACTTCTGAAACTTGGTTTTTTGTTTTGTGTTGGTGGAATTGCTGATTGGCAAGCTTCTATGCTGTGTGAACTTTTATACTTCTTGATTATGATATCCCAGTTCCTAGCTCAGAAGGCAAGACTTAAATTTTTTTGGTTTAAAAATCTGCATGGCAGATACTGGAAATCAGGGAAGCTGTTGAAGAGGCAGCTGACTCTCAGGCGTTAAATCAGATTAAGTCTCAGGTATGAGGAAGCCCTCTTATTACTTGACATATTTTGTGAGAATGGAGTGGTCAGTTTCAGAAATGCAGGTTTGCCTATGCCCTAGTTTGAATATTTTAAAACCATCGTACAGTTTCAACCTGCTAGAAAATTTTGAAAGTGATGGCTGATTCAAGAACCTGAATGGGATAATTGAAGTCATCCAGCCACATGATTATAGGGCTATGTAGGTCTCCTGCATAGATGCTATGATTGGTGGACCTTCAACCCCTTTCCAATGGCTGTGTTTACTCTATTTGCTTGGGGGAAAAGCTTTCATGATTTCTGTCCTGATTCTAACCGTAATCAGAAATATGCATATTTGCTTTGTCCAGATGCAAGAGAAGCTGAACCACTGGTCTAACTCTTTTGCAAATTCATTGCAATGCCTGAAGTTCGAAGAAGCTCTAGATTCTATCCGAAGAATGACTTACTATGAACGTGTAAATGAAGAAATTATGAAGAAGCTTTAATATAGGTACTCAACATGAGAACTTTTTTGCCGAACTCTTTCGTATAGGAAATGTGACTTTTTGCCGAACGCTTGAGGAACTCAAGTCTTTTTTCTTTTTTTTTTCTCTTCTCTTGGACAGCTGCTTATCTAACCTCTTTAGTGATAAGCTTTAATGACTTTCTTGTACTTTTCTCCTCCCCTAATCAGTCGTGACTCTTGTATACTTCCTGTGTATCAGGGCTGCGCTTTGTAGTTTTAATGATAATTTTACTTACTAAAAAAAAGAATTTTCTCATGGTGAAAAAGATATCAAGTTCTTTTTTCTTTTTCAGGAGTTATTCTTCACCTCAACTTCACAAACCCTGATTTCTTTAGTTGTTTTGGAACTGAATGAATCAGCTTTCTTGCTAATAGCTAATATTGACCTGCTGATGGCAAAACATATTATCAATCTAGATCAGTTCAAATCATTTTCAAGGAAATAAATTGAAAATATCAAATGTGGTTTAAGATGAGTTGTAGGTTTGCAAATTCTCTGAGATGAATTGTTTGAAACAGAGTTCTACATGGTCATAACTAAAATAAGTTTCTGATCAAGTCATTTGCTAACTATTTTCAGGTTCTTGTTGGTGCCCAGTTTTTGTAGTTGTCGAGTCAACAATATTTAACTCCAAGATTCACAAGCCAATTTCTTACAGCAGTATATGTGAGTATTAAATGACATGATTGCAATCAACATTTTCTTTAATATTGAGAATTATGGTGATAGCTGATTCAATACATATTTCTCTTCTTGTTAACATTAACGAAATCAGTTTTATTTTCCCTTTTTCTTGAGGGGGTGGCACTCAAGCAAAGCCGTATTTTGATCCTTGTCTGCTTATTCCATTTTCTTGTAGAATTTGTTCAAGCGCCTGGTTTAGACTGCTTGCAATCATGAAAGAGAGAGACGCTAATAAAACATAGAAATACAAAGGTCACAGTTGAGGATGTGTGGCCAAGGCCCATAGATGTTTGTTGTGGGACTATTTGTTTATTCTTTTTGTAATCCATGGTTTAGAGATAAATTGACTCTGTTTTCTTCAAGCACATGGCACTATGCATGTATCTACCTCTCCATAAATTAATGTTTGATTTTAGAATAATAGATGACTTTTCTAGCATTGAAACAGTGCACTTTCAAGAACTACCGATAGTGTATTACTACTTGAATAACTTCTTCATCCATGAGGTGCTCAGGCTTTTTCCCTCCTCTGCCCTAGGCTTGTTGGATGATCAAATCCATCATGAACTCACCTCCTCACAATCCAATAATCTTTGATTGACCAAGCTCGTGTTCTAGTTTAAATTTGTTGATTTACTTGCTGTGACCTTCAAATCTTAATTTTTTTTTTTGTTTTGTTTTGTCTTATTTTATTCAATGCGGGGAAAAGGGGACCTTATAATCTTAACTGATACACAAAGTAACGGGTTTTAGTAAAATTTCAGAGTTGTGCTTAAAAAAATTTGAATAATTTTAAAACAAAAATATGATTTTGGTTCGTGAATTATTTAGATTCCCAATTTCATCAACAAATTGATCGATGTTTCAATTTAGTATCTCAATATTATTGTTATCATTTTCCTGATCACTTCACTTGACAAGTGGGTATGCTCTTCACATTGTTAATCAAGGTTTAAATCTCCTGACTAAGGTCAGTGCTTGAAAAAGGGACAATTTAAGGACACGTCATTTCTTTAGGAATAAGAATGGGTATTACTACTCCCATGTAGCCCTTTTTCCCATTTGAATTAGAAAAAAAGAAAAGAAAAGAAAAGAAAAAAGAATGGGTATTACTGGAAATATAAGAAGTTGGTACATAATTACCATTTTTATTCTTTTGTTTGGTAACAACACATTATGCTCTAGCTAATTCTTAAAATACCCAAGATTTATTAAAAAAAAAAAAACCTACTTTTAATGGCATTAGGGATTGCAGCCACCTCCGATGTTCTGTTAGGGTGGCCGGCTACTCGTAGAATATGAAGATTTTATATATAAATTTTGAGGTTGAAGAAAAAAAACAAGAGGTTTTTTTTTTTTTGGAAACTTCATTATGTTCCTCCTATTTCTCTTTGTAAAGGATATTTCAGGAATAATGTGCAACCAAATAAAAAAACGACTATTCCATAGGAATAATCATTCAATTCTATGGTCTATTATGCATACCAAACATTCCTTAGGCCCAAAGTTTATCTTTACATTAACATAATAGATCATTAGATGATGTTAAAGAACATTGATATGCTTCTATTGCATTCAAGTGATAGGTGGTTCTTGAATAGAAACAAAAAAAAAAAGTGATAGATAGTTCAAGAAACAAAAAATAGAATATACCCATTTTGGTCAAAATCGTATTCTGACAAAAGAAAAAAGAGTAGTCGTTGCAAACGTTCCTAGTGGATAGATGATGAAGTGAAACAATTAAAGCAAATACTCAGATAAAATAATCAAGATAGATTATGTCAAGAACTTTCGTTTAGATCTTAAAGCTGATTTTTGTTGCAACACAGTACGAGCTAAATCTTGCTTCCCTTCTCTGTTTAACCCATAAAAAACTTCTCGAAAATTAACAGTACTAGGGACAATTCCACTGTCGATCATTTCTGATATAAGCTGCAAGGCCTCTTCAGATCTACCTGTCTTACAGAGAGAAGTAATGAAAATTGAAAAAGTTTTAAAATCAGGTAAAGGCCCTTTTAACTTCATGCGCCAGAAGATATTCCAAGCATCAGCCACCTTCCCCATGTTCATGTAACCACGTATCAGTTCTGAATAAGTAACAACCGTTGGCTGACAACCTTCCTGTTGCATCTTCTGGAAAACTTCGAGAGCTCTTTCTATCTGATTCTCCTTCATTAAATGAGCCATTAAAGATGTATAAACATGGACAGTTGGAGAAATCCCCGCCTGCTTCAGAGATTCCACCTTAGCCAATGCCTCTTCCATACGTCCCTTTTGTAACAGTCCATGAACAAGGCTTCCATAAGTATACTTATCCAACATAGATCCTTCTGCTTCTCCACCAACCTCATCCACCAATGCTTGAGCTTCTTCCAACCTCCCCGCTTGACAAAGAGCCCTGACGTACAAGGAATGACTTAGTGGAATTGCAAAACCAACTCTTCGAAGGGAATCTGTGCATCGTCTAGCATCTAACAGCCTACCAACTTCACATAAACAACCAAGATAAGTTTCAACCAGTTCTTTGTCAGGGATATATCCGGCACACATCATCTCCTCAAAGATTTTGATGGCTTCATCCACCTTCCTACCTTTCCTCCTACAAAGACTTATAATCAAATACTTGTAGCTACTGCCATTTGGTTCACAACCGTTAACTTTCATCTCCCCAAAAGTATTCAGAGCAATCTCAGTCAGACCTGTGCGACCATATTGCATAATCATGATTGTCCATGTATCAGATGTTATTGAGAAACCTCTTCTTCTCATTTCATAGAAAAGGTGTCTCATGTGCTTGAAATCTTTTCCGCGTCCAGCAAGTTTAATAGCCATGTTGTAAGTTTCTGCAGTATGGCTATAACCAGATTGTTTTCCTACCCATGAGAAAAAGTGTAATGCGGCAGAACCATGCATATTGAAATTGCGCAAGATCTCCCCAACAAGGTCTGGTGTGAACTGAATATTGCACTTCTCCAAAGCTTCTTGAATTAAGCACAAATCTGTCGAGGATGACAAAATCCTAGAAATTTCATGCAAATCCTGCTCATCATAGTTCTTTGAAGGTGGGTCCATTAAGTGACAGTCCATCCTTACCGCCTCTGATTGGTTAGAATTCAACTCCAGCTCAAGCTCCTGGTCTCCGGATGCATCAGTACTAGGTAACTCACCTTCTCGTGGGTAAAGCTTACACGTTCTTTGCATCCCCTTTATTTTTTCAATACTGTCCAGCTCTCCCTTTTTCTCCATATAAGACAAAATCCCATCAAATATTTCATCTCGAATTTCTATCTTAGATGCCTGCATTTCATTCAAAACCTTGAAAATTTCATCCGTCCTTGAAACCTTACAAAGCTCCTTAATGAATATCGAATAAGATTTCAAAGTAGGTTTGATGCCTCTGTCCTCCATACTCTTAAAAACTTCCCATGCTTCAGATACACGGTTTTGGCTGACATGACCTGCAACCATGGCTGTGATTGCCACGGTATCTGGCTTAACTCCTCTTTCCAACATCTCATTATACAACACACAGCCTTTTTCATACTCAGCTAACCTGAAAAGACGCTGCATCAGCTCTGTATAGGTAGAAGTCATAGGCATTTGCCCAGACTCTTTCATGCTTTGAAACAAATCAAGTGCCTTAGAAACATCATTTCTCTTCAAATACCCACTGATGATAATCCCATAAACCTTCCCATCAACAAGATGTCTTCTCTTCATAATATTAACAATTTCCAGAGCATCGGCAATCCTATCAGCCCTACACAGTCCTTTCACCAAAGTCTCAAAGTATTCAGGGTCAAGTGTTGCATCTTTACTTTTGAGTTCACGAATCCATTCTAAAGCTTCTCTAATTCTCCCAGAGATGCACAAACTTTTCAGTACACATCCATAAACATTGTGCTCTGGAATCTGACAAACCCTCATCATGTCATCCGCAACTGAGCGAAGACCAGCAATATCTCCTGATCTTGCCATGCAGTCCATTAGCATCTTATACAAACCCACATCAAGCACCACGTCCTTCTGGTCCATCTCCTTGTAGAATTCGATCGCAATGTCAGCTTTTCCAGTAAAACAAAGTGCACGTATCATCTTCTTGTAAACCTGTGCATCTGGCTCACAACCACACTTCCTCATATTCTCGAAGGCCAACAAGGCTTTGCTAATTAGCTTTGCATTCCCATATAGGGAGATAATAATGGTCCAAGTCTTTATATCTTTCTCACACAAGTTCTTCTCCATTTCCTCCACCAACTTCTCCACCAGCTGAAACTCTCTCGCTTCCCCAGCTATGGATAACATGGTATTGTAAGTCTTCGTTGTATGACGAAATCCATCTCTGACCTTCACCCAATTGAAGAATCTTAAAGCCAAATGTGGCACTTTAAAGCACCTTTTCAACACTTTCTCAACAACCTCTGAATCAAACCGAACACTCAACTTTTCTAACTCCTCCTCCATTGATACCAAACCGTTTTCCGCCCGAACAATCTGCGTAATCTTATGAACTTCGGGGCTAACATCATTACCACCCAAATTTCCCAACTGGGTATCCTCCAAAGCCAATACATAATCCTTTTCTTGCAACACGCCATCCTCGGCATTTCCACAAACACCTTCAGTCCATTGTGGGTGTTCTTCCTTTACCTCAGCATCCATCCCATGGATGTCGTTGGATATTGAAATCCCAGACTGGGTCCTATCTGCGATGAAGCTATCAGCGCCTAAAATCTCTTTGATCTCATTGAATAGTAAGCCAAATGTACTAGTTTCTGCTCGGTTCTTCAAGTGGGTGTCTTGGGTTTTCTTGGACTGCGAAAGCTTAGATGATGACCTGGAGAGGCTCGAAAGTAGACAAATCTGAAATTTTGACAGCTGAAAACGAAAGAGCCTGTCGCTTGAATTGAAACACTGAAACTTGATCAAGTTCCTCATAGCTTTTAGAACGTTGTTTTTTTTTTTTTTTTTTGTTTTTTTTTCGATTCGAACGTTGTTACTTGAATTGAAACACAAGCACTGAAACTGAAACTTGATCCAGTTCCCCGCCTATCTATTCTAACTCTGAAGCAGACTTGCCCATATTCTTGGGCCACCTTTATGGGCCTCCATCCATGGACTCTTATCGCCTTGGGCCCAAAGTAATTTTTCACTACTATTTATACAAATCGAAACTCACAGCTCAAAACCCGGTATAAGAATTTCGGAACTCTCTGGATTGAGCGCGAAGTCAGACGAGGCGGTTACAATGGGGTGGGTTTGGAGGGACGACGGAGAAGACGTGCTCGATTCTTCTGCCGGAGGCGTTAGCTCCGGCGAACGGTGCTCCACCAGAAAGGTTGTGAAGTCGCAGTGCAGAACCGAGGAGGTCGAGCCGGGAAAGTTCATCAGAAAGTGTGAGAAAACCGAACAGGTTCTCAGGGATTGTGTCGGCAAGTACGTTTCTATCTTTATATATCTATCTCTTGTTTGGTTGCCGAGAAAATGTTTTAAATAGCAAAGGGAGTTGATATTTTGTGTTTTGTTTAGATTTTCGACTTTTTTGGATTGGATAGGGTTTATCTTCTATTTGTTTATCTATTTATTATTTATTTATTTATTTAATTTTAGTGATAGTTTTGCTCGGTTTGTGAATGGAGGGAGTATTAATATATAAATTAAATGATTAAAATTAATTATTTTCTATCTGCTTAACTTTTTGAAATAAGTGACGATTTAATAATAAGGAACAAAGTAAATCACAAGAACTAAGATTGGCTTCTCAACAGTCAACCTACAACACGCTCTGTAGTAGAGAATTTACAGGTACACCTATACAATAAATTCACTTCAATCTCAGAACTAGCCACTTAGCATAAGCATATGGACAATTAATTGAGAAGAATATCAAGAACACACTACATTAACCTAAATGCTTGACATAGTGTTGATGTAATTATGCAATAAAATCAAAACAAAAAACCTTTCAAGAACATACCACTAGAGAAAGTGATAGAAACCCCACAACAAGACACAAAAAAGACGAGAGAAAGTCTAATCAAACAAGTTCACCATATGAATCACAGTAATGAGACACCTTGATCAATAACTAATTCAGAAAACCAGTGACCAGTGAACCCAACTTGCACATTACACATCCCCCTCAACCCCTCCAAAAAAAAAAAAAAAAAACACTCCACATTGGTTGCCAAACTTCAACTGATCAAACATCTAAAGGGACATCCAGACAAACGCATTACCATAAGTGTGAAACCCATTTAGAAGAGGAAAAAATATTTAACCCGTTTATTCTTCAGAACAAGAGAAAACCAAATGCAGTGAAAAACCCATTTTAGAAAATGGAAATGCTCATACGTATGAAACAACCCCCAACCGAAAACCGTGAAAGCAAAATACCAAAAAACAATATGGACAGAAACACGAATAGCGACAATGTTACCAAAAACTACTTTCCCATCATCCAAACGATCTCAAACTCCAAAACATGAACGGCAGTAATGAAACAAAGTAGATTTTGATTGCAAACCCCAAGCCCCATGGTCGGCACTCCCTCTCCCTCTTTTGACTACAAGTCTGTAACTGTTTTAACACGGGAGAAATTTTTCATGCTTCTTGGATGTTGGGGTTTCTTTGAGATTGAGAGCCTGTTTGGAATTGCGTTAATGAGCTTAAAAAGTACTCTTAGTACATGAAAAGCTTTGCCAAACCAAAAGATTGTCCGTTTGGTAAAAAACTTAAATAGTATTTCTTTGACTTTTTTTTGTTTTAAAAAAAAGGCCAAAATGAAGCTTTTTCTAAAAAGCTCTTTGTGGCTTTAAAAGCTTTGTTTCCCAACACAATCCTAAACTAGCTTTGGGAGACTTGAGAAAGAAGAAAAAGAAAAGAAAACTTATTAGTCATGTGCCAGCCAAATGTTCTGCATTTCCCGGACATAGTTTCGCCCTTGATGACAAGTTATGACCTTATGATGAATCTGGGCTTGTTGTAGTCCAGGTGAGGTTTGTACATGATGGATCTAATCTCTTGCACTAATTTGGTCAATATTATAAACAAGGCTTTAGAGTTCCTTGTAATGGTTTTTTAATGGATAGTCTACAGCCACATTACATCTTACTAGTTTTATTAAGCTATATTGGATTTAGCTATGGAACATGGTGGACAAATTGTTTTAGTTACAACTGGAGAAAGATTTTATTGAGGTAGAGACAAACTCAGAGGTGGAAAATGTTTTGTCACCCCCAAACCCCAAAAAAAAAAAAAAAAACCCACTCAGAAAGAGTGTAAAAGAGGGTAGAGGAATGATGACAATGATTGAAGGTAGTGTCTCTACCAAAATATGTCCTTGCCAATGTTAGTAACAGATGCTTGTGACCAATGGAAAAGTTTTTCCTGAACCGTAGTACACCTTCTGGGTTCTGACATCCAATAAGGAGTATGGATAAACATATAGTTGATTATTGAAGATTGTGATATCAAAGCACCATAAGACCTTGTAGGACTTGGGATTGCGTCACCTCAAGTAAGTTATGAGTTTAACTCTTTAAATTGCAGAATATGTACATGGGGGTAGGAAGAGATTTGGGTTTGACAAATCACTGGAAGAATGATATTTGATAGAACTGACGGGGATGTGGTTTGATGCATTTTGAAAGCAACATGTCAAAGTCTGCAATGCCTGTATGTTATGCATTATGCATAGAGCCTGCCAAAACAACACCCCACCCCCACCCTCCCAACCCAAACCCAAACCCACAATGGTTTCAATACTATGCAGCAAAATAGTGTGGCTATGAAAGAGTTTCCGAAAAATGGCAAGAACAGCAGATTTTGTGAAAGAGGGACGAGTGTGCCACAATTGAGTGGGCTGGAAGCAAGAAAGACAGATCAGTTCATTTGCAATAGATCTTGGAAGAAAAGCAACAGAAAACCGGGATTTCAACAACAGGAGGAGAACAGTTGGAAGCCTACTTACAAAAAAAAAAAAAATGGTTGGAAGCCTACTTGAAGAAGTCTACCAAGAGAACAAGCCTACATCAAGCAAGTTTACTCACTTTATGTTGTTTAAAATGAAGAAATTACCCGTAATAAGGCATTCAATGATTAGTTGAAGGCCTACCCTTGTTGGCTTGCAAAAGTTTAGTAGAAGACGATTTAATATATTCCGAGAAGGCAGTCTTAAAAAATGGCAACATTAGTTGGTGGAATTCAACCCATTCCTTTTTGTAGTTAGTCCCAAGAAGGAAGGCCTTCATTTTTTTCATTAAAACGGCTTGCCGAATCTAGTTGTATTTATCCCTTGGCCTGAGCTTGTGGTAAACTATTGAATATTAGAAGTTTAGCTGGGGACAAAATGTTAGCATCGCTCCTTGGACATGTCTAACTTTTTTTGGGTTATGTTTTATTTTAATTTGTTATGAGATTGTTAATTACTCTTCAACCAGGTAGATGCGTGAGATTTTGATCAATTACTTCGTATCAACTCAGTATCCAAGCAAAAGAGTTGCACTCCTTGCGCTTCTAATAAATTTGCTTTATTTGTTAAAAAAAAAAAAAGGTCATATTTTAAATTAAGTTTTGCTGCATATTGTGGTCTATAAGATTAATATTGAGGACTTTTCTCTGCTCTTACATACAATAAAAATTGAAGACTGTTATAGATTCCTCTGAACTCAACTTTAGGCTTATCTATAATTTCATTCTGATTCTTCTGGGTGGTTACACATCTTCTTTAATTCTGCACGGGTGTGTGGGTTTTCCCGTGTCTGAGTCTGTTATGTCATTGTGGGTTTTGGAGAGTGGGGAGGTGTTTGTTCAAGTTCCCTTGAGTCTAAGGGTTACACAACAGGTGGTAATTCTCTCCAATCCCCTTAAGCCCCCTATCCTTGGTGAATGAGGGATTTGATTCCAAGTATTCAAAGCTTGCACCTTCTGTGGACCCTTTATTGTTTCCTTAGGCCTTATATCTTTGCTGAAGTACATTGCTATATGGAGATTTTTGCATCTTATCCACTCTATCGCCTAAGCTTTTCAAAATATTCCTATATGCAAGTTTTAGTCTAGATGACATTGTTGTCTGAAATTCGTATGTTCCGACTCAAATTTTGTTTGTGAAATCAATTATCTTGCTTAAGTTCCAAATGATGTCTATCCCTCTGCTTCAGTTTAGGATATATTCTTCTCATTGAAATGAATGTAATATATACGTTAGCTTCTTTAGAGTTAACATACTTGAAGCTATGATACTTCTTGTGTCATTGGTTGTTCATATTTGTTTTATGCTGAATTATCTGCTTTTCTTATGTCTTATATGTTGGTTTTATGTCTGTTGAGCTTTGTTACTCTTGTTCTTTTCTCTCCTCCTATCTAGGTGTTTTTCCTATATGTTACTTATCAAATAAAAAAGAAATGTCACCTGATAATGGACATACTAATAGGTTTGGTTGCACTGGGTTCCTACATGAGTCTGGTATGGTATTTAGGCCTGTTTGGTTTTTGTTTTTGTCAAAAGATGTGGTATACATATGAGAGATATCACGACCGATCCACTTCTACCCAGCTTTTTTTTTTTATTTAGTTTGGTTTAGTTATCTTTATGGGTTGGTTTTAGCCTTTTAGGTTAGAAAACTTATACAGCTCCCCAGGAATATAGAAATTCCAATTGACATAGTAACAACCTCCAATTATGTTATTGGTTGGCAATGGGGTTGCAACAGGTCAGGCAGATGTGACAAGAGATATATTCTGACTGCGGGTTGAGTCTTACACTTGCCTTATCTTATTTTTATTTTTTATTTTATGTCAGGCCAGTTGAAGTGGTGGAGTTCAACAAAGAATATACTGAAGATGATGTTACAGACGAGGTGGTTAAAGGATCTCTCTCATTTGGGACGTTAGAGCAAGGGGCATTGGACTTCCCCGGACTACGCAGTGATATTGAAGGCATCACACGAAGCTTCTTTGGTGGCCTCAACCGTTTCTTTGAAGAAGCCGAGGGAATGAAGAATGAGTTCTGGAATGCTTTTGGGGCTCCGCGTGTGTTTGATGGAGAGTCTTCATCTTCACCATCTATGAGGCGAGGAATACCCGTGGAGGAGGAAGGCCATCCGAAACCAGTTGAGGCTCCCGAGTCAGGGCACGTTGATCTTTCTGGATTGGCAAAAGATGTTTGAAGCATAGCAAGTGCGGATGGTGGCATTGCTTGTCAAGAAAAGTAGGGGGTGAAGTTTGTGTTTTGTTACCTAAAAATGTAGACAAGTAGTGTATGTGCAGGGTAGGGGGATACCAGAATTCGGTAGTTTGAATGGTCAAACATAAAATTCTTGCTAGGTTATGAGATAATTATGTGCCTTTTGATCTTTGGAGGATAAAACACGAGGTTTGACTTGGAAAAAGAGGAGCTTCTTATCCGTTCAAACGTGTCAGTGGCGTTCCCTGGAAGTCTTCTTGGATATTAGGTATCTCCAGTTAATGCACGTTTGGAATTTTGAATTGGCAACTTGTTCACATAGTGGTGCACTACTTATCCTTCCACTCTTGACCAAACCCAACGTTGTCAAAAACGAGTTGATTCCCGGATAAAACCTGGTCCAAACAATTGCACTTGATAACTACCACTACTCCTACAGCCCAATTTACAAGACTAGTGTGCTGCACACTTGGAATTATCTAGCAAATGAAATTCAATGAAGTACATAAAAAAAAACCTAAATTTGTTGCCTTCACCTTAAATTTGTTGCCTTCACGTCAGCTGTACACCCAAGAGAAATCAAATATCGAGAGTTCCTTATTAGTACCGGCTTTAGATATGATTGACAATTTTTGATACGATTCATGAATTCAACACGAAAATAGTAAGTTAAAAAAGAGGAATTTGACTAGTTTAATTAAATAGGTGGTTAATTGATATAATCTTATATTCATGTCTCGGTACGACTCGAATTTAACAAACGAATATGAATTGCTACCTTGTTAATTATTTGAGAGGTCTTGTTGATGAGATCAGTAATTTTAAACCATTCTTCCAGTTTGACTACCGCCATTTTTTTTTTATTCCAATCCCATTGGAACAAGTCTCGTGTAGTTTAATCTTTTGAAATCACTTCATTAGTCTTCCATTGACAAATTAGACGATTGAAAAGGCCAAGGTCGGAGGTGGGTTTCAGATCCTGCCTTCTTCTAATAACCATTGTATAATCACCCCAAATTTTAATGTTGCCCCCATTAAATTAAGCATGCGTAGGAACAAAATATGTATGCTTTATCTTAAAAGCTAAGCATGTTTTTGGAAGCCGTCCAAATAGATAAACTAAAATGTCCTCCCCTAAGCAACCTTAAATAAATATAGAAACGAAATTGCACCGGCGTGGGCTGGCAGCCGGCGGCGGAGAGCCCAGCCAAGCTTACGACGGTGCCAAGAAAAAGTAAGCACTGGAGTCGGTCAATCACAGCCGTCTGCTTTGATTGGGCCCACGCCCTCCAGAATTCAAATGAGTAAACACCGCCTCCTAAAAGGTACTGTTTGAATTAGTTATTATTTATTATTAATACCCAATCAAAACCCACGCCTTTACGCGTCCCTAAATTTTTGAAACATTCCAACAGAAATACCTGCATGTCTGTCTGTCTCTCTCATTCCTTTTCCTTCGCTCCTTCCCATTTTGTGTCCAATTTAATTCGAGAAAGAAAGAGAGATTAGAAAAGGAAAATCAAAACCCTAGTCTCACAATCGAGGAAATTTCCCACCGCTCTTTTTTTTCTTCTTTTTAAACCTGTGACGGCCAAACTTTTTATATATCTGATTCTTTCTTCTCTTTTAAATCCTCGGCGTGGATTTCGTCAATTTCATCATCTTTTTTCATTCTTGTATAGCCATTGGGTTCCTCATTTATTTATCAAAGTTTTTTCTTTAAGAGCTCTTAAGGCTCGGTCCTTCGGTTTTCATATCGGTTTGTTTGGGTCATACACGAAACACCAATTGCGTTTTGAGTTGGTGCTTGGAGAATGAAGCTTTGATATTCATGCTTTTGGCTTCAGAATCAGACACCCATTTAGGAAAAACAAACAAACGGGTTTTTGGGTATTTGAATCATGGGAAACAACTGTGTGGGATCGGCAGCTTCGTCCAAGTACGGACTACTCCAATCGATTTCTAATTCGCTTTGGTGGTATAGAAACTCAGAGTGCGGGGTTTCTAACAAAGGACTAACCAGTGAATCACCTTCTGTGAATAAAGCAGAATCTGAATTCCCTTTACCTGTACAAAACGAGCCCCCTGAATTGGTGAAGATAGTCATTGAAGAGACGAAATTGGCGCAACCGATTATTCATGAGGAGGAGAAGCAATTAGCAAAACCCGAAAATCGGCACGAGGAGACTGAAAAACCAGTAGTAGAACCAATGAGGCACAAGGAAGAGAGTGCTAATAAGCCGGCAAAGCCGAGGAATATGCCTCATTATATGAAGAGTTTGCCGAGTGCCGGACTTCGGGCCGAGTCTGTGTTGCAAACCAAGACAGGGCATTTGAAGGAGTACTATAACTTGGGAGCCAAGCTTGGACACGGCCAGTACGGGACGACTTATCTCTGCGTGGAGAAGGCTACCGGGAAAGAGTACGCGTGCAAATCCATTGCCAAGAGGAAGTTGTTGACGAGAGAAGATGTGGAGGATGTGAGGAGGGAGATTCAGATAATGCACCACTTGGCGGGGCAGCCTAATATAATCTCAATCAGAGGGGCTTATGAGGACGCTGTTGCAGTCCATGTTGTAATGGAGTTGTGTGCAGGGGGTGAGCTTTTCGATAGGATTGTTAAGCGGGGGCATTATACAGAAAGAAAGGCAGCTCAGCTTACTAGGACTATAGTTGGTGTTATAGAGGCTTGCCACTCTTTGGGCGTCATGCATCGTGATCTTAAGCCTGAGAATTTTCTGTTTGTCAATGAAGAAGAGGATTCGACTCTTAAGGCCATAGATTTTGGATTGTCAGTATTCTTCAAGCCAGGTTTGTTCTCTTTTTCCTTTCCCCTGTTGAGAACCAGTTTTTTCTTGTATATCTTAGCCTTGTCAAATCATTTATAATTAACACTATCATACCGTACTTAAACATTGTCATTGGAAACTTTCTTATGAACATATCAGCCTCACCCTTTCTTGTTGTAATTATTTTGCTAGAAGTGGTTGATAAGTATTTAATATTGGATCTTCTGATATATTTATTATTGGCTCAAGTTTCAGGGCAGTCTTCCATGTTTTTGATATGTAGGAACAATAAAGTTTTGATTGTTAATTTTAAAGCTTTTGGGGTTGCTAATCATCATCATCCTAAAAAGCCTCTAGATAATTGTTGCAGGGAAGAGGCACCCTTTGGATGTCGTAAGATCAACTAATACCTGTCAGATAAATAGCAGAACTCTATGAGACAATCATAATGCAAAATATGTTGTTCTCAATTAGAATGTGATATTACCCAATGATACTCAATTATTTGGTAGACTGTGAACTCTATGCCATGTACCTGCTTCTGTCTGCTTATTTGATATTGCATATTATCAAAGCTATTGCAGTGCTATACAAGTGATTTTGCTATGTCTATTTTATTACTGACATTTCTAGATTACAGGGGAGGTTTTTGGTGATGTGGTTGGAAGCCCATATTATGTTGCTCCTGAAATTTTGTGCAAGCGTTATGGTCCAGAAGCAGATGTTTGGAGTGCTGGTGTGATGCTTTACATTCTTTTAAGTGGGGTGCCTCCATTTTGGGCTGGTAAGTGTCCTAATAGTCCTTACAGTATGAATTTTTATTTGTTTTTCTTGTTTGTACTTTCACACATGTTTTTATCGTTCTAAATAAAATTTTCTTTTCTTTTCTTCTTTCTCTTGGTTTCATTTTGAAATAGAAACTGAGCAAGAGATATTCGAAGAGGTTTTGCGCGGTGATCTTGACTTCTCATCAGATCCCTGGCCTAATGTCTCCGAGAGTGCAAAAGATTTAGTTAAGAAGATGCTTGTCAGAGACCCAAGAAAGCGGATAACTGCACATGAAGTTTTGTGTAAGTTGTTTAGTTTTTTCTTTTTCTTTGTCTTTTTTGCTCCCTCCGTGGATATATATGACAATAATCATGAGAGTGATGGTGGGAAAACCTCCCTCTCAACAGATTTTTCATGATGTATCATACAAGTTCACTGCAATTTCGTATAAATATGACTCTTGCTTTCAAATACTAGATTAGCTAGTAAAATTCTAGCTTTTGGATTTTATTATTTGGTTAAACTGACGGATAATCAATAACCTGATTGAGGCCACTTAACTAACTCACCTGGTTTGTTATCATACCTTGATTGGTAGGTACACAAATCTAATGAGTAGCTTTCTATAGTACTTTTTATAAAATGGCCTGTAAACTCTTTGGGAGCGATTTCCTGTTTTAGGTAGTTAACTTTTTAAACAAGATGGCCTTGAATTCAGTAGAAAGTTTCTCTCAGAATCAGAAGATTTTTTTCTCAAAGGATGTAAGATGAAATGCATGAACCCAGCATTGCAGCTTGAAGCAAATATAAGAGAATTGATTTCTGAAAAAGAAAAATAAAAAGGAAATAAATCTTAAGAAAACAAAAGCCTTTGGATAAGGCAGATGACTTTGCATTGTCATTCTCTACATGTGAGCTATCAGTTTATTTGTTGGACATATGGAAAATCAGGTTTATGTCAATAAAAAGTCGGATATCTTTTTCTTTGATAATGATTGCAGTGGTTCCCTGCAGGCCACCCTTGGGTTCAGGTTGAAGGGGTAGCTCAAGACAAGCCTCTTGATTCTGCAGTCTTGAGTCGCTTAAAGCAGTTTTCTGCAATGAACAAGCTTAAGAAAATGGCTCTTAGAGTAAGTTTTGGAAATTTTGTCATATCACGGAATTCAATCCCACAAGTATTTGTGATGCACTTTCCAAATTCGATTATGTGAAGAAATTGCATTTTCTCTTCTTAATTTTTACATTTATTATCTGTAGGTTATTGCACAGAACCTCTCTGAAGAAGAAATTGCAGGTTTAAAAGAAATGTTTATGATGATAGACACTGACAATAGTGGTCAAATTACTTTTGAAGAACTCAAAGATGGACTGAAAAGATTTGGGGCCAATCTAAACGAGTCTGAAATATATGATCTTATGCAGGCGGTAAGTATTGCAGCTGAATTATTGTTGATTCATATGCTACACTTGAAACCCACAAACTCTGTACTACTATTTAAAATTAGATGAAGGTGCTTCACTGCTTTCATTCTTTCATGTCTTTAGGTTACACGGTTCTAATTGATTGCTATTTTATTCAGTGAATTTTCTAGGATAGCCCAGAAATTATTTTTTCTTCATGCACCAACAAGCAAAAATTTAGACATTTGGATAACTGAACTATATGACTATGGGAATCTCACTGTGTTTTAGCCTATATGGTTAAATTCCATTATGCCCATCAGCCAACAGGCTTTTGTCTATGCAAATCCCTTTTTTTTTTTAATCATTCTGTCATGCTATCGATATATGAGCATTCTGATTAACAGTCAATCTCTTGTGATGTAATCTAATGATGTTACTATGAATATTATAATTCTTGTGTTTTCTTGCTTTCTGCTGTAGTTATTTTTATGGTTGAGATTCAAAGATTCACCTTACTAGGCACAACTACTGAGCAGATGGATCAATCCCATTCAAGTGACTTTTTGAGTTTATGTTATTTTGAAGTTAATCTATCTTTCATGAAAAAAGAAAATGTGTTCTTGCTAACTTTGAAAGCATACATATGTTAATTCTAGACTGATTGAAGTATGATTACATACTAATAGCTAATTGAATTTTAGTCGCAATAAAAGTATTAGTGCCAATGGTATCCATGCCTATCTTAAAAATATACAAAAGGCCCTAGGCAACATTGGTGGATCGTTTATACATGGAAATTTTGACTGCAATTGTAGAAATCAAAACATGGAAGCTTTTCTGGAAAAGTTTAGGGAATATTATTTGGGTCACCTATATACACTTTGAATATATTATTTTAGTAACAATTACACTAGAAGATTATTCTAGATAATAATGTTCGTTTTAGCACAGTGCTACATGAAAGGACAAAGAATAAAGGAATTTATAGATTATTGTTACTCTCAAATTTATCAAAAGCTAGAAAACATATGGCAAGATCATACACAATTACCACAGACTGTTTGAGCAAAATACAAGCAATCATGTATCAATTTTATTAGAATTCACAATTCTGCCAGTTTCCCATTAATCAGCATTGCTGTTATACTATTTATGCTAAAGTTGATGCTTTTGTTCCATATTCTCACATTGTGTCACTGCTTCAATGCCTTCATGCATGCGAAACCTCTCTAGTGCATTATTGCTCCTATGTTCAAGGATGGCTTTTTGTTAATTCTACATTTTACTGAGTGGTGGTTTTGTCTGCTTCTGTATTTAAATCCATACTAAACAATGGCCTAATGCTTGTTTCATAATAACAGGCAGATGTTGATAATAGTGGCACAATTGATTATGGAGAATTCGTTGCTGCAACGTTGCATCTAAACAAAGCCGGGAAGGATGATCATCTATTTGCTGCCTTTTCATATTTTGACAAAGACGGTAGTGGCTATATTACTCAAGATGAGCTTCAACAGGCCTGCGAGGAGTTTGGCATTGAGGACGCCCACTTGGAAGAAATGATCCAAGAAGCAGATCAGGACAATGTAAGTATATTCTTTATAATCACATAATTTTACTTTTACTCAGAATTCAAGAATACATTCTCACTTGAAGAGCGAATGTAGCATATAGAGAAGCTATTACATTGATAGATCTAAATTGTGAATCTCTGACATGGGGACTAGTGGAAAGTGATAAATGTAGTTAGTTAACAACAACCTTCTTGCACTTTTTCGAAGTCCATGGTTGACAAACATGGATAACAATGTGAAAATATGTGTTTATGTGTGTGCACAAGACAAAGTGGAAATATGATGCGTCTGGAACACAAAAAGGAAAAAAGAATATTTTAGAAGGAGAGAGAGAGAGAGAGAGAGAGAGTATTTAGCAAGAATGGTTGAGAAGAGAAGAGTAAGAAATACTGGAGTGGGGAAAGGTTACTTAGTAAATGAGTTATATAGCATTCGTTTAGTTGATCATTCATTGCAAAAGTAATATAGGTCTCAATATCCTTTATGAAATAATTAATGGAAACTTTCATTGATGATAGAAGAATTTCTAACCTCACAAACACCCTCCCAACTTGGGCTGAATCCAGGCGTTCTAGTTATTAAATAAGGGAGAGAAAAAGCCAATGCTTAAGTTGTAGTTGTTGAAGCACAACCTTTTTGTGATTAGAGATGGAAATTATTATACCAACTGGAGATATATTGTTGTTCCCGAGTAATTTCTTAGTTTTAAACTTGCATCAACTGGTTGAGAATGAGATGGACAAGCTGACCAAGTAGATTACACTGAGTTTTAAACTGACTTCAATTCTGCAATTAGATTCTGTTTTCTATTGGCTCTAAAATTTGCTTTATTTCATGTTTCAGGATGGACGAATAGATTACAATGAGTTTGTGGCCATGATGCAGAAAGGCAATACTAATTTGGGGAAGAAGGGTCCACAAAGTAGTTTTAGCATTGGATTTAGGGAGGCCCTTTCTGTTTATTAAGATGGTGAGGCCTTTTTTTTTTTGTTAACTCATTAACATTTTTCTTCCCCACCATACTGTGAATGTATACAACTTTCAAAGGTTTAAGGATCATCAGATGCTCGTAAATAGTAGGGTATACTATTTCCTTTAGTGCCCGCGTGTTGAATTTACTCCATAGTTGCAGTTGTATGATTGTGTCTTTACAGATTGCAGAGTAGGGTATACTTTCTCATGTAATCTGTGAAGGAGATGTTTAATACATAAACAGGCTAACTTCTCGTATGATGTGTGATTAACTTCTCTCTCTCTCTCTCTCTCTCTCTCCCCCTCTCATACACACAAACATGGCATATGTGAACAAATGGACTGAATCAACTTCCATGGAATCATGCTCATTTATGCTCTATTTGTGCGCGAATTCCCAACACTTCAAGATAAATATGATAGGAACCCAAGGATTTTTATCGATTGAAAAATAAAAATAAAAATAATTAAAAGGATATATCGACCGAAGAAGTCAAACCTTCAATTAACTATTTCAAGGGGGCAGGCCTCCACAAACTGCTTATAATATTTGGAATGAAATTACTCTTCAATGAAACTGCCATACAACATCTGCATCTTATTTATTGGGCCAAAACAAGTCCAATATAAAAACAAAATCAAAGCAAACGTAACAATCAAGCAAATTCAAGAGACATCCGGAAGGAAATTAGGGGATTATTGGAAAATTCTATGAGAATAAATTTCGATATCCTATCACATAGTGGGGTTTGGCTTGCTTTGTGATGGGTATAAGAAATATTAAATACATACCTAAGTGGGGCGTTCAAGTTAATCTGTTTTTATTTAATTTTATTATTATTTTTTGAAGTGACAAATTAATCTGTTGATAAATATGGTTGGCCCAGTTTGTGAGAATTTGCTAGGTTTAAGTTGCTGTCATTTGTCAACCACCAGTTGGCCCAACCCCAACTTCACGATCGAATAAAATAGACACTAGAAAGATTATTCTCATTCTGACTAAACATTATGATTATGGTTATTATTAATTAATTATTATGATTCCTTTTAAAACTGGTTAACAACAGTGAAAGCCATCTGTAGAGTAATGTCTTGTTTGGTGAGTGAAACTGTGAAAAGATGGAAGGAAAATTATTAGAAATGACATTTTAAATATTTTTTTAATGACATCCATGACATACTAACTAAAATTATATTAATATGTTATGGGAGATTTAAATAAATTTTTTTTTTTTTTTATGCTTTTGAGCTTTAATTTTGAGAGGTCTTTAGGGTGTTGATTAGAATTTAGAAGTGCAAGTGGAGCTTAAACTTGAATGGGTCAGTATCAATGAAACATTGAAAATGCAAGGAAACAGCTCATGGTACGGACTCTCTTCACTCTCAACTTCGGAATCCAATGTCTATCATTTTATTTATATAATAAAGTTTTTTCTTTTTTTGCAAGGTTTTTTTGAAGATATATTCACATAAGTATTGTCAAATTTTGTTAATTGTTGATTTAATCCATTAAAATATTTGATATTATTCTCTAGGTTGATTTATTTCTTTATATATTCTAGGGTTTAATATATGATTTCTAGCTCACTACTCATTCTCTCTCTAAAAATAGAGAGCTATGTAACATGGTTTTATACACTTTAATATGCAAGATGTAGCCCACACGTGTTTTCGCTTTCTTTTTTTTCTATCTCGCTTCTCCTTTATTTTATTTTTTCAATTTATTTAACATAATTATTTAATTAATATTCTAATACTTTCACTCGAGATGTTTAATTGAAAGGGAAGTGAGTGATGGAGACAAGGTTCGAACCGATAAAAAATTACCAATTATTCTAAAAGGTTAAACTTATAAAATATAATTAATATTCTAAAGATTTAGTTATGATGTGATAAAAATAACGAAGATAGCACACTGCGAATAGCTTTTAAAAGAAAAAAAAATTTGTGAAAAAGAAGTCAGATTTTGATTTAAAATAGCTTGAATGACCTGCATTTTACAGGTATTGTAGATTATACAAAAAAACCCACTTCAATATTGGTTGACTAAGATTCGTATTTCTCTCTCTTTTTTTTTTTTTTTTTGAACAAATTAATTCCTATCTCTTGTAGATTTGATAATTGACATGGTCTAAGTCATTGTTCACATGAATATTCCTTAGAGTTTTACGAATCTTCCGTAACATTTGAAACGTGCTTTTAATTATACTACAACATGGGATCAGTAATGTTAGTTTTTATATTCAGATATCACATTTATTTTATACCAGTTAATATAACATAAAAAACATTAAATTAAATTAAATTTTTTTTAAAAAAAAAAAAACGGTGCAAAGAATATTATTCCCTGGCCTTATCTAAATGTGAAGTCCTCTTTCCGACAAGCAATCAAAATTTGACAAAATAGCGGTTCCATGGGCCATGACTTTCTCATTGCCATGTCTGTAAATCATTTTGGCAAAAACTTGGCAGTTACAACTTAAGAAGCCAGCCTTGCCCTCTGAGTTTGAGTGCAACGTACCACCAGCAACATCTCCCGACCAAAAACAAACAATTTTCTCAGAAAAAACGTGGACCATGATTGGACCCCACTCCCCCCACAATCCGACGGTCCACGTTGTCTGGTTCAAACTGGAAAACAGCCGTAGGATCTGTTTTGGCTCTTCTCCCATTATCAACCGCGCACGTTGTGACAGCTCACGCGCTGAATGTGGTGGGGGCACATGTCGAGGTTGGCCTAACGTGGAGGCCAATCATGTTACTCGGTCGTGCCACGTCATGAGAGTAGGACAGCACCGGTGGGCACACCCACCTGTGAACCCAACACGCAGAGGATTCGTCTCCCCACGTTCTCAAACAGTTGCTTCTGTTGGCTTTCAATCATTGGTTCATTGCTTCATTGACTACCATGCCCTTCCTTAATTATCCTAATGCTAATCACTTCTTTGTTCTTGTTTTTTAACCTTAAGGCCCTTAATTTTAACTCTTAATGATAGCTCTACCTGGTATTAATTGAGAGTTGGTGAGCCATAGATGTACTTAGTTTGTGTGATTAAATATTAAATGGGATCAATGATTTGATTAGTGATACACAGAAGGTGCAAAGTTATTACAAGGAAAAACTATACTTACATGAGATAAATTACTATTAGATTTGATCTAATTGTGATTTTAAAAATTAAATCTCTACTTACTTTTTTTAAATTACCATTTAATTTACAATGTCCCTCCAAACTTTAAAAAATTGTAATGTCCCCTCAAGTTATCTAATCCTTACCATTAAGATTTTCTATTAATTTAGACAGTAAACACATCATGTGATCTACTCATGACATAAAATCTCCATTACAATCCTATGAAATATGTGAAAATAGAACTGTGATCTTAGATCATTATTATTATTATTTTAAAAAAAAAAAAATTATCAACCTTGCAGGAGACTCATTTTGCTTTTTAAATTATTTTTTTATCTGACGCAAGAGTATTGTTGCCATTTTGGATCATATGTATCACACGTTACCCATTTTTTGTTGATTTAACATAAAATTCTAACGGCAGGATTAGGTGAATTTGGCTGGGTAGTTTTGGGTGATATATATATTACAACTTTTTTAAAGTTTTGAAATGACATTACAAATTGGATGATAGTTTGAAAAAATAGGAAAATAAGTGTAGTTTCTCCTTTTATATATATAAAACCTCAACAACGTAAGTGCTGAAAGTCTTTAACTCAATAATATTAGTTTTTGAACATATAAATAAAAATAATACTGGCTTTTTTTTTTTTTTTGAAAAGAATAGAACGCTTCTCATAGATAAATCAATTAGGTACAACGTTTTATAGATACAATATTAGAGATAAAGGGGGCACTAAGCCTATTAGAGTCTGCGCCTCGCTAAGAGTAACTGTATTCTTAGTTAATCTATGGGCCACCTCATTGAGTTGACGTTTGACGTTAGACGTGATTCACACTTTAGAGTTGCAATTCATTCAAAAAACTTCGAGTTTGAAATAGTCTTCCTCATGAGTATGGAATATTTCAATTAAAATCGAGAATAAAGTTGTAGAATCAAGGTCCAAAATTCAAGATTACTACTTTGATAGCATATAAAATTACTATTTACCTCAAAAAATTAAGTTAATAGAAAATAATAAATCTAATAATTGAATTAATATATGACATTTTTTATATAAGAAATGTTACACATAGTTCTAAGTGCTCATTTTATGATGTGACAATAAAATTCATTATTGAATGATACATATACTTTCATTGATTATTCCATCTAATGGTAATTTTTACCATCACGTAATGGAGTGAATATTTGAGAGTGAATATTTGTAAGTATGTGTAGCATTTCTCCATCAATATACATAGATGAGATGAAAAGAGGGAAAATTATTTTTCTTTGTAATCATTTGGGTAGTAAGCATCTATTTAAGTCTCGATAGTCTCTCTAGCTGGTGTGTTTCTCATGTCTGTCGGACTGCGAATGAAGCAGCTCATCGATTGGTGCAAGTGGCGGTCCATCAGTCTCTTAGTGGCAGCACTCTTACTCAAATTTTATTCAAAGCATTGTATTTGCTGAGCAAAGTTTACCTAATTGATTTAATGAAAACTAGTTTTCACTCCAAAAAAAAAAAAAAAAAAGGCTTCTACTTAAGTGAGTAGAGCAGGTTGTTCATTAGTTATACACCATAGCTGATAGCACCATTAATTTTTTCTTTTTTCTTTTTTTTTTTATAAGTTCCATTAATTTTTTTTTTCTTTTTTGTGAGTAGTTCTATTAAATATTTTGAGTACATGCTCTTTTCTGACTCTTCTCCTTTCTTGCTTAACAAGAGACGCAAATATCCTTTTTGTCATCAGCAATTATGCAAATGCGATTAGGACCATAAAATAAATATTCCTTAGAGTATTCTTATAAGGTTTTTTATTTTTATCCTTAAAATAAGAAGTAAAATTAATTATTTTTATTTTAGAGAGTTATTTTTTCTAAATATCTATATCCGACTCTCTAAATTATAGATTCACTTCGACTTTTTTATTTAAATATTAATATTTTTTTAAAAAATTTATTCTTTCTTCAATAAATAAAATTAAAAAATGAAAAAATTTGAGAGAATATATATATATATATATATTCAGCTTTTCAAGTTGAAATAAATATGGAATCTTCTAAAAAAAAACAAAGTTCGAGGAAAAAAAGGCTTTCCACATTTGCTCTTGGTTCTTGTAAAAGAATATAAGACCAAAAGCCAACAATCTCATACATCAAGAAGTGGCTTTATTACAATAATGGGGTATTTGTGGAGCCATTTGTCAATATCATGATCCTTTTTTTTTTTTTAACTTTCAAGACAAGTTAATAAAAGATGAATAGTCTTTAAAAAGTCCCAACACTTATGTTTCCTTTAAAAATCTTTCCACTGTTAAGTTACATTTGCATAGTAAAAAACCAAAGGACTGATTTTCTTGTTTCTTTTTAAATTTTCTCTCTCTTCAAACTTGGGGTATCTAAAGCTTTTAGCCTTTTACCATAATTCCTCGACATTCACCCTCGATTCAACACTTATTTTAATTACTTACTTTTTAAAAATATTTACCTTTTACTTTTTATTTTAAATTATTTACTTTCAATATTTTATTTAATATTAATTTTCAAAGATTTACTTATTCTTTATTCTTTTTTATTGAAAGGAGATATAAAAATAAAATAAAAAATGTTTCTTTTTGTCTTTTTTAGCATTTCTTTAAATTGGTAAGCACCATAGTAACTCACCAATTTTTCACCCAAATTTGTATCGCGACTAACTTTGGCCAGACAGATGTGACCGCTTGGGGTACTAGAACTTGTTTCTTAGTAAATTTTTTTCTGTCTCAAAACTAAAATTTTTATTACAATCCCTTTATTAGTAAAATGCTTAAAGAGTGTATAAATTTTTTTGTTGAACTATTTCATCAATTATGAACTACCACTATTAATTTTTTTTTTTTTTAAAAAAAAGAATTTTTTAGGAAAATCTGAAATAGTTCAGTCAACGCCCAAAAAGTGAATAAAATCCAAAATTCCTTTGCTTTCTTTTCCGTCAGTTACATTCTCTTCCCTCCCACAGCATTCAGATTTCAAACTGCTAGTAGTTACGGTTACAGTTTAAAGGCAGTGGCAGTTAAGTCATTTCAGCAACTCCTATCAATCTCTTCGCTTCATTGAAAAACTCGTCCTTCTTCAGGTTCTTTTCCACACATTTCTCTGTCTCTCTCTCTCTCTCTCTCTCGTATTCTTCGAACCAGAACAAAGGAGTGTCTCTCTACCACCAACTCGCTGTGGCTTTCAAGCTCAACTTTCACAAACACTTCATCTTCACTAGTGCTTCTAACCCAAACCACTATCAATCTTTCTTCAAACTCCACTCTGTTTCACTCTTTTTTTCAATCTCTACCATAATTCAGGTTTGGAAAGTACTTCTTCTTTGTCTTGTTCTCAGTGTTTCTCTGAGTCTCCGAGGTTTCTATTTATAATTCAACTCCAAACACCCACAACCCAAGATTCCTAGGTACATACATACTAAATCTTTTTTAACATTGCATTTCTTTGACTTTTAATGAATTGGGTTTTGAATTCTTGAAAAACCTTGTTGATTTGTGCTTTAGTTTGTGTGTTTTGACTTCAGTATGTTTGATGTATTGCTTGGTAGTATTTGGTATCTGTGCTTTCTTTTGTCATTTAGTTTCACGTGTCCTCTGCTGTTTATGATGATTTTTATTAATCCTCTGTTTGGTTGCTTAGTAAATGAAGTGCAAGAAATTAATTTGTTCCACCTGGTTTTTTTAAAAAAAAAAATTCTTTCCGTTTATACCTTGATGGAGGGTTAATGCCTGCATATAAGGAGACAGTGATTTTTAGGCCAGATCCTCAATGGGTGTTTGGCAAATATGGAAAAAGCAGGAGAGAACGGGTTTTTTTTTTTTGAGAATTCAGAGTTTCCCATCCTTTAGTTGAATACACCGAATAGAGACGTATTGTTCTTGTGAAAAATTCCCTTAGTCATGATTGTTAATTGCACTTCTGCCTACTTTGATTTTTGGATTTACTAGTCTGTAATTTATCTGGTGTTGTTTCCAATACTAGTTCATGTGATTGAGTGGATTGAGTGAAGTGTTTTTGGGCCTAACTGGGGCACTGATTGGTTCTGCAGAAATTCTTCATTCCTTTCTGTAAACATCAGTCAAACAATGGAGTCTGAAAATGGGGTTACTTTGGAGGATGGGAGTTTTGTTATTGAGAAAAACAGTGTGGAAGAATCAGTTGTGGATTTGAACAAAGAGAGTGAGAATGTTGGTAAAGTTCCCACCATGAATGGAATATCTGAGCCAGCAAACAAAGCTGAAGGCTTTAATTCCTCTCAAGTGGTGGTTAAAGCCTCTGCGACTGTTGCCACAAGTAAAAATTCAAAATCTATAAAGGTTCTGCACAAAGAATTTTCTCACTTGAGCTGATTCTTGATGATTAATAATAGCGTATTAATATTTTGGGGCCTGATTTGTCTTTGTGTGGTCAGGAACCCAGAATTCTGAATGGTGCTTCTCCAAAGAACAATAAACTGGCCAAGGACAAAGCCAATCTGAAAACCACAACCCCGTTTTCTCGAAACCCAAGGTCGATCCTTACTCAGAGTGTTTCCTTCCCGGCAAGAGGAATCCGTGCTGATGTTATGAGCAAGAGCATTGATGTTTATCCATTGAAAAGAGAAGCCAAAGATGCTCAAAGAAATGGGACTAAATCCCATTTAAGTCATCCCAACAGGCCTGCATCCACTGGACCCCACTCGAAGGAAGCAAATGCAATTGGTGGAGCTTCTGGTTGGCCTACTTCTTTAACATCCACACCTAGCATTAGACGCTCTGGGGTAATTTTTTCTTTTCAATCTTTTATGTCAGTAAAAATACCTTCCATTTCTTACCATACTTCATGCTAAATTGTGTTCTTGCTTGTATCAGCTTGGGAAGTCTGGTTCTTTGAAGGCAACTAGCAACTGTCCAGCTGAGGCATCCCAGTGAGTCACAACCTTCATCAAGATAATTTTTGAGTTACAGATTTTGGCAGAGGCCTTTATATTTTTCTGCTGAATAAATTCTCATGCTGTGATATGATGTAACTGCAGATTAGTTAATCAAAATTCAAATCCTATGAAAACAGCACTGCCGGCAAAAGAGGACGACGACGCTCATTCCACTACTTCGTATGATCCTTGATCAGCAATTTTTTTCAAGTATCTATATTCTCCTTGGTATTACGTTGATATTCTTGTAATATTCTTTATTATTATTATTATTATCAGAAGTGGTACTCCTCGCGAGCTGAGGGGCAGTGGTTCAAGGTTTTCCTCCAGGTTGGAAGAACGAGCTGAAAAACGCAAGGAGGTTGTTGATGCACTTCTGTAACTTTGTTAAAAAATTTATCGAACATGCAACACTGATAACTTCTGCTTTTTCTTGACCAGTTCTTTTCGAAGCTAGAAGAGAAGATTCAGGCGAAAGAAGCAGAAATAACCAACTTGCAAGCAAAATCAAAGGTGTTGGGATAACATTTTTATGCATTCGGAAGATATTTACTTTTTCATTAATTGTTTCTTCTTTTTAGCTTCCAATTTAATATTTGTTCTGGGTAACTTGCAGGAAAACCAGGAGGCAGAGATCAAGCAACTGAGAAAGAGCCTGACATTCAAAGCTTCACCCATGCCAAGTTTCTATAAGGAGCCTCCTCCAAGAATTGAAATAAAGAAGGTACTCATCTATTTATTTGCACCTTTATCTTTGCAACTAGAATATCTAATCCATCTTTCTGATTCCTATAACGGGCCCTTATTTCACTTAAATTGATTTGTCTTCAATGCTATGCAAAACACAATTCACTTATTTAACATTCATGGAATATGGGTTCTAGGAAACTTATGACCTTATGCAGTCTTTTTACTCTAATCTTCATGAGAACATCACATAAAAACTTTTACATTTTGACCCTAGAAATAAGTGAAGTTCAAGGATGTTAGGGTCGAGACAAATTTAGCTCTTTTAACACACAACACAACAGTTGTATTGCAAAACTTTTACTCCTGTAATAAACACTAGTAAACTCCTATAGTCTAACAGAGTTTGATGCTTGAAATGAGCTAGAGAAACCTGCTCTTTCTTCTTCCCATTCTGCTTCATGCACCTTACCTTTTGTACATCATTGATCACAATTGTGTCTTCTCATTGATCTAGATTCCGACCACACGCGCAATATCTCCAAAGCTTGGAAGGCAGAAGAGCTCTCTGACTGCAAGAAACAACTCTTCAGAAGGTGATGCGCCCTGTGCTAGCCCACGTTCGAACCTATCTCCAAAGCTCGTGAAGAGCAAGAATTCCATTACTGCAAACAACCCTTCTGAAGGTGGCGGGTCTTGTCGCAGCCCACGTCTTAACCGAGAACAGAACAATTCAAGCAAAGGATTCGGGGCAGAATCGAACAAAAATGTTGTTGCTTCGAAGAAGCCAATTAGAAAGTCCCCACTCAGTCTTCAATCTCAGGAAGTTGCAGTCACTAAAACTGAGAGAAAGTCTACTAAGCCTAAACCAGAGGCACCAGGAGAAGAAACCCAAAACCAGAAAGCATGTAGAGGAGAAAATGAAGAAAGCCAGAACCAGTCCCTGGGTCTTTCTGAATACAAAGATGAGATAGACCTAGAGTCTACAATGGATACTGCCCTGAACAATGCACCCGTTTTGAACTCTCCTACCCCTGAGATTATGGCTCATGAAGTTACCGTTGGAGGTTAAAGACACCTTGTATTTTATAGGTTTGAAAGTTTTAAAGTTTCATTAAACTTATCAAAAGAAAGAGAGTTCCTGGTCTTGTGAATACAGTGGTTGTGAGTAAATCATGTAAGCCTGTTGGAAGTGTTTGCCTTTCATCTTTTATGGCAA
This sequence comes from Betula pendula, assembly GCA_900184695.1. NCBI lineage: Eukaryota > Viridiplantae > Streptophyta > Magnoliopsida > Fagales > Betulaceae > Betula > Betula pendula. The sequence continues at coordinate 115,870 of FXXK01000589.1, read as the reverse complement.
TTTATGAAAAGTCTGTTCTTTTTTCTTTTTTTATATGGGTCAACGCATCAAAGGACTGAATTTAGCAGTTAAAAGGATTGAATTTTATTTTCTTTCAAACTCATGATTATCCACATCTCCTCTCGCGAGGAAGATGCGAGCAACTTTCCATTTCTGTTTTATCTGAAAATTGTTTAGAAACTGTTTCCACGGGCATTTGTTGGAAGCAGTCATTCAATTTCATTTGAAAACCATAGACATACTCCAAAAGTAAGCAGGAAATAGCACAACATAGGCACCAAAAAGATATCCAAATTCCATTTATAAAAGTTTCTGCAAAATTTGCATTTATACAAGATAATACAAATGAGACATATCTAAAGCCTTCCGCAAAGACAAGTAGAACTCAATGTAGCATTTCCTTCCCTATATAAAGGATGTACAATGAAGTCCAAAATTTAACTTTGTTACTGCAGATTGCATAAGGAAGCAATGCTTTCTTTCTTCTCATGTTTGGAACCAGCGTGTCAAAGTTTCAGAGTCGATTTCATGGCTAAATCAAACTTTCCACAGTAAATAAAACAAACCCTTAACGCTGGTCCCATAAAACAAAACCTCATTATTTCCAAAGATTATAACGAGGTTTAGGTGACCGATGAAATATAAACCAATAGATAATATGTGCATTTGTAGTTGCCATTTCTTTTCCATCAAGCACCACTCTGAGATGAGAAAAGAGGAGCTCTGCCAAGTGGAATCATGAGATCCTTCATAATCTCATATTCTTCAACACTTATTTGGGCTCCATCCAACACCTATTTACAAACCAGAAGTCAAGTTAAAACTTTTCTTACTCAAAAAGACATTGAAATTGTAAAAATTAGGTCCCACACTAACATGATTAAAGTATAAAGTTATCTCATAAAGCTTTACATCCCAGAGTTACCCCCTTTGCAATATTATGCAGTCAGCACTCCTAAGAACTCAATCTTTTTCACATTCACCATCACATTTTTCTTTCATTTTACACCATTTAATTTACAGCCTCAAAAGCTGATTCAATCTCTTTGAACGTGACGGTAGATCAACAATTATTCCCCCTTTGATAATAAATAAAACAAAATTCTAGCATAAATAATAAACATAGTTCAAAATCCCCTAATTACACCATAATTCTATCTTCACACAATACCTAAACTGCAAATCTAACATACTTTTTCTGTCAAGCTTAACGTACCACTATCGATAAGTTAAATGAATAAGGTGATAAGACAGAACGGTCTAACCTTCGGCAACAACATCCTCCTATTAGTCATGTGTGGTGTAAGTGCAGGTATCCTACAAACAGAGAGAGCTTCAATGAACAGAAGAACAATCACTTGCCACTGTTTCAATCTGAAAGCTGGAAGTGCATCAGTAAAAGTCATTGTTTCCAACAAGCGCCCCTGCATAAGAACTTCTTAGTGATGGTTTACCAGTAAAAAAAAAAAAAAATCATCTAATGGTTGGATGATACACTACATTTAAAGGATATTATGCAAAGAAAAGAATGAAAAATATAAGATATAGTACATTGTTCCTTCATAACCCTCACATCTTGTCATCTCATAGTGTAAATATGAACATGGAAAAATCTACTATATATATGTTAAAAAAGTATTCAACTGCAATGTAGGGTTTATTGAGATAATGACACAAGTATTTTCATTGCTTAGAAAAGGGAAAAGAGAGACACAAGGATGACCAAGAAGAATAGGCAAAGAACAAGCCAAACATAATATAAACAAAATATCAAAGAGTAAAATACTTTCATAATAGAAAATGCAGATACAAATTACTCATGGGAAGTGGTAATTGAGAATGGAAAAGGTGAAAAACTTTTTCAAACCCTAACTGATTTCATGTCAAGTGAGTTATGTCCTCACTTAAGTTTTTGATAAGTGGTTTTTATCTTATATGCCTACCATGCAATATGAATATATTATATAGTCATTCAACAGCACTAGGAGACTGGATTCTCATGGCTAAAATAACAACTGATCAGAAGAGTCTCCAATTTTTTGGAAGCGAGTAGTGGTCATGGAAAAAAGAAAACCAGCAGGATTACACAGGAAACAGTGGTTTTGCAGAATCAAATTTAGTCCTCGACATGCAAAAACAATCTTGAAATACAAATGTAATTGATTCACCTAGATATTAGATTGCATGATACTTACTCGTGATTCTCCAAAAAATAATATCATGATATTGGTATTTAGTGCTATTCAGAGACAGGTTAACAACCTAGGCATAGAAGCCCAACAATAAGCATCTAGAAAACCTTGTAATGCCAAACACAGTTCAAAGAATTAAAAAGACTTCAAACACCCGACTTGTTACTTCTCTGTGTTATCATAGGATTTTATAATAGAGGGAGCGGCTCCCCTCCCATTAGAAAGCCTCCCGTAGCCTCCCATTATAATATAGATGTAGAATACGTGTCCAAGACGAGATCCGCTGATCATTCTTTTGCTAAATCCCTTCCACTAAATAAAGCTAAACTAACGATGTTAGTGAGTCAGCATATTGTAGTTCTGCTTGGGGAGATTCCTCTTCTCGGTGTTGAGGAAGGGCAACTAGGCTATTCTGTTGATTCTTCTCCAAACAGGAACACCAATAAAAGCTACTACCAGAAGAAAATATATCTTAGGCAGTTGATGAAAGCTACCGTGCTGAGAATTCTTGAAGGCCACCTTTCACAAGGTACACAGATAGAGAGTGCACATGATCCACTGCCACATGGCGACATAATTTTGACACTCCATAAGTGGCTTACAATGGAGCTTCTTTCTATGGATCGCTTCTTTCGGCATCAAAGTGAAATAAAACTGTACCTATTATATTGCTTCTTCTGCACTTTTAAGTGGCATTTACACTATGTTTTGCAGTACTAGTTTAACAGTGTGATATAAGCGGTAAATAGAAGGAAGGGGGAATGGAAAGGAAGGGGAGGGAAGGACATAGGATAGGTATTGACACTGTGGATATTGAAACCATTGTGTCTAGTTTGGTGGATGAGATTGTACAATCCTATTTTAGTTTATTGCTTCTTTCTATGGTTACCCGAAGCAGATTCTTCTGCTCCTTGGCGCGTTGCTTGGCAAAGCTTCTCTCTTGCTCTCTTGAAAAAGGAAGATTTTTGGCTGAACACATGATTTTAACACAGCCCTTGGATTTTTAGTATTTGACGTGTTGCATATCCACTAAAAAATGGGAGCAAACGGGAGGAATTTAATCGGATTGGAGCCGCTCCCTATAATAGATACTTTATCAACAAGAGAAATAAGGAATAATATAGTCAACAACTACTTTGAATACAGGTAAATAACACAAAAACCAAAAAGACAAGCATTTGGTGAAAGTAAAACATAAAATGAATAAATTCTATCTTAATAAGAATGAGGAAGATTTTTTTTTTTTTAATAAGTAATAATTGACCCAAGGGAAGGGGGAATGAGAGATTCAAACTAGCAACCTGCGCTTCAAGATATTTTATTTTGACGTGCTAGCTATCCAAATCATCTTCTTTTTTTCCCCTCCTTTTTTGAATAACCCAAATTAGCATTTAGTTTCTTTACTTAATGTTAAGGAGCAAACTAGTGCAAGACTCTTCATTTCATTATCCATCTCTGCGGAAACAAAACAGAAAGGTAAAAAATAAATACCATTCCTTGCTCCAAAATAGATATTGGTGTTGGCAGTCTTAGATCAGCAACTAATCCAGGCAAAGCTCGAGCAAGACAACCAGCAAGAGTTTGCTTGATTTCAGAAGAACGACCATCTGCCAATACAATCTTACAGGGGTACACCTTCCCATTAACTGATAGATAATCTTCATGAAAACTTTCATCTCTCCCATACATATAAGCCAAAGAAGATGACGTTATCCATGCAAAGAGAGCCATCCACATTGTAGCAAAAGGTGATAACTGAACGACAGTAAGGTTGTATCTAGTTAAGCATAAATTTAAAATAGAGAAATAAAAATCACTGCGGTCTTGGATTAAATAGAAAAACTTACAACCAAACTGAAACCTTCTGGTGGAGCATCATGCAATGAATCTTCATGCTCAAATACATCAGAATGTGGAATCTCAGGCTTTTTTGGCCACTTTGAAGGAGCTGATTCTGGTTCCAGCATATCAATATCCTCCTCCGGTTCCCCTTCATCTGAATCACTTTGATGAGGCAATATAACAATTCCAGCTTCAGACACTGGATATTGAGTGAGAGAACACAGGAAAAGAAAAAGTTAGTAATTCAGTTAAGTTATCTAAATAAAAAATTAGTTCAATAACACAAACTTAAAAGCATACAATAATATACCAGCATCAGTGGCATCAGATTCTCCAGAAGCAACAGCCTCTGCTGCCTGGCTCAATGCTATTGCACAAGCTTCCGCAGATACAAACCATAACATTTCATCATCATCTCCCACATCTGTACCGCCTAATTTTTCAGGAACTTCTTTTTTGTTTTCCATGTCTCTAACCTCACAAAGATTTCCACCTCCAGTGCCATCAACTTTCTCATCAGCCCAGGTAACAGAGCAACTAGGTTTCTTTCTACCTGAAGGTTTAAGACAGGATTTGAGGATGGTTCCATTCGATTTAGCTGCTTTCTCAACATGGGCTTCCTCTTCTGCTTCTGCAGTACTTACATTGGGACCAGTTGTGCAGGGATTTGAAGCTGAAGGCACCTTCAGGATGCTATGATTATCTTTGCTGACTATTTCACTCTTTTCCCCTCTTGATCCTCTTGATTTCCTTTTAGAATCATTCTTTGTGGGAACAGATGGTTTTTCAAATATGGTGACTTGATCCTCCGAGTCCTCACAACTGACCTTTCCCTTTGGTTCCTTTGGTTTAGTGTAGGAAGTAGTCTTTGTTGAACCTGGTGGCACTTTTGAGACACCATATTCATCTTTAGTGATTATGGTACTCATGGATTCCATCTCATTAATAAGCAAGACTTTTTCACTACTCAGCTTGGTATGTTTAGCTTTGGACCCTGCAACATACAATCCAAGCTCATTTTGGTGGTAAAAATTATTTTCCCACTTTTCTCAGCAACTTAAGCGAGAGTAAGAATCTCTAACATACAACTTAACAGTCTCATATCTGTGATGGATCTCATAGAACAAATAAAAGAGAGACACTTAAAAAGACTCGCACACTCCAAGCTGAAAATTTAAAGTTCATACCTTCTTTGATATTTTTCGAAGGTGATGGCTTGGAAATACGATCTCTCTGAGGAACATAACCTTCAATTGCATTGGATGGACCAATCCACTGCTCCAAAGACACTTCCCCATCCTTGGTTTCTGTTTTCTCCTGAATCTTTAAGCTAGACAATCCTAAATCCCCATTCTTCCCCAAACCATCCCCACAATCCAAACTCATGTTTCCAAACATCCTCAAAACCTCATTAAGTTTATCCGAATTCAAAACTAAGCATCTCTCATCTTGCAAGTTCTTAGCAAACGCTTGGCTGTTTACAACACAACTGGAAGAGCAATACATGTTCGTCTCCTGTAGATCATAAACCTTGTGTTCCTTCACGGAAATGTGATAGCGGCCCTTCCGAGCACGATCAGATGGCAGAGAGTTGCAGCAAAGAGGGTAACCACAGATGTTTGCAATCGAACGCTCGGTCACAACATCTTCATAGTCGCTGCGCGACATCAGAGATCCGGCAACAAAAAGCTGGTTTTCGTCTTGGATGCCTTCAAGGAGGGAAAGCTGCAGTTTGTAAACAGCATCTTTCGCAGAGATTAGTTGATCCCTTGCCATTGGAGAAGATCTTCTGAAGCAACAATCAAGTTAGAGGAATTTCAAGGTAACCCAAAACTTTCAAAACAGATTTGCAAATCCTCAAATACACAACAAACAGTAGAGGAACTATCATAAAAGTAACAACAGCTTCAAGCAATATTGGTAAGCCTTTAGATACCAAAAAGCCAATATTCTTTCTTATTTTCCATTCAAAAAGCACATATGTGCAAAAAGCACATATGTGCAAAAAGCACATATGTGCAAAAAGCAAATATGTTTACTCATATTAAACTATGTAATCCTCTTTCCTTCCTACATTCTCTCAACATTCAAACATAATCAATCAGTAATCAAACCTACAGCTAACCAAAAGCAGACCAAACGGAGAAAGTGCAAGAAAACACACACTAATAAAAACTATAAACCCAAAAAAGAGTAATTGCTAGTCACAAAAAAAAAAAAAAAAAAAAAAAAAACTCTATGAACATGTTTGGTACGTAGAATGACTATTCTATTGAAAAAATGAATAGCTATTACTAGGAATAGAAAAGGCTGAAATAGAATAGCTATTCCTAATCATTAGTTTGATTGTAACACTAGAACAAAACCCTGAATATGCATTCCTGTATTGCTGATGAATGGAATCATATTATAATCAAATTTTTTAAACACCCTTTTATACAATTCTAATTTACATTTTTATGGAATTTTTTTCTTTTTTATTTCTTAACATGTACAGTTATGTTACAACTGTTTTTTTTTTTTTTTTTCAATTCATACCACACGAGAGAGTACCCAATATAATCAAAAATCAAGCATGGATTCTTGCTCATAATGCAAATTTCACCATGCTCAATTCCTTTATTTTGGCTTTAGACACCAAATTGAACAGCTTCACTGGATCTTCCATTATAATTTTACATGACCATCTCTTCCAACTTTCTAAGTCTTTGCAAACGGTTCCAGTTGTAGGTGCTTTTACCAGATAAATACCTCCCAATCCAATTATTTTCAATCCCTAATCTCTTCAATCTTTCTTTCAAGAACCTTCACAAATTCACTCTTAACACCACCAATCAAAAGTGAGGGGCAACAACTAATGAGCTTAATAACTATGGGTCTACTCAAACCCAAGGTTTCATAAGCTTGAAGTTTCAAAGCTAATATCCCATTATCATATTCAAAAATCTCTTTAATTTCCTTGTACATTTTACCGATTTTACCATGCGGAATCCCATAATCACATAAAACATGGAAGTTCTCAAGCATAACACGATCATGGCTCAAAAACATCAAGTGCCGTGGGAGAAGCATCGGTAGCTCAGGTGGCCTCAAACCCAAACTCTCAAAAAATGGTTCAAACTCATTAGTGGGATTGTACCGCAGGAATTTGGTTAAAGACCAAGCAAACTCTGAAGAAATTTATGGGATTTTGCTTATGTGCTCAGCGTCCGTGAAGCTGAAGCTCCTAGTAAAATGCAAATAATCAAAGAGTGCGTCTTGAGCTTCAGTCTTTCGAGAATCTTGACAAATTCACAATTAACACCACCAATCAAAAGTGAGGGGCAACAACTGGAAGTACTTCTTTAGAGAGAGAGAGAGAGAGAGAGAGAGAGAGATGTTGTAATCCATATGAAATTGGTTTCTAGCAGAAGAAAGCATGAGGGTAATTCACATATTTCCACAGAGAGCTGAGCTGAAAGCAAAAAGGCATGAAATTGAGAAGTTTCAATTGAGGGATTTTCTTACCAAGGATAGACTTTTCAGTGGTTTACGTCCCAATTTGCTTCTTTGCCCCAAAGAGCGCAGCCGATCCAACAGCTACGAAACCTCGAGTTCGCGAACTGGAAGAAGGCAAAGCGGGGCCGATCCAATTGGATAGAGAGAGAGAGAGATATACTTGGAACTTGGAAGAGGGACGAGAGAGAGAGAGAGAGAGAGAGGGGTGCGAGAGAGAGACGGGCGGTGTTGCAGAACTTGCAGGAAGACAGGTTTTGGGAGGAATAGTTCCTAAAAAAATTCAGAATAGATATTTATGTGGAATAGTTCCTTCGAGAGAATTCTTAATTAGGGTTTTAATCGGGCTAAGCCGAGCGTTAAATATTCAATCTTGATTTGTTTAATTTTTCTCGAACATGAGCCTAACTTAACTTTATTACCGAATTAGACAACTTATTCAAATTATGTTCATTTATTTTACGAACCAAATCGATTTTGTTCACGAGATAGTTAATTATTTTATTTATTTCATATATATATAGTAAATGTCTTGATTTTTTATTTTTTTATAAATACGTACTAATTATTAGTAATGTAATTATTGTTAAAATTTATTATTTGAGTAATTAGATAAATGAGCTCGAATCTTAAATAATCTAATCTAAAATTTATATATTTATCTTATAATATGTATATACATTCATTACACATCCATATATACATACACTTAAATACACATATATTTATATCAAAACTCATAATTACAATAATTCAATTTATATTTATTATATTATTACAAAAAAATCATTTATCTATTTTTAAATGTTTAACATGTTCTCGTTACAAAATTAAAAATATATTATAACATTAATAAAATGAAGTTATACGAGTCGACCCGAATTTATACGAATTTAGCTTGTTTAATAAACGAGCCTCAGTTTTTGTTCAAGTTCTGTTCGTTTAATAAAGGAACCCATCTTGAGCTGAGTTTATTCGAGTATGCCCATGAGCAGCTCTATTTTTTCACAACTCTAAACAGAATGAAATAGTTATTCATGTTAATAATCATACCCAAGTGAAATAGACATCGCCTTAGACTTTGAGGTTGACATGAACTAATTGATTATTGGACATACACACTAATTTTGTGTAACTTCAAATTCAATACACTTAATCAATGCAAGATCACATAATCTTAGCCCAAGGATTGAAATTAGGAAATTTTGTTGCTTGCAATTTGTTGAAACAAAATTTTGGAGAAGACTTGAAGGTTGTTCATCCTTGTTTTGCATTCTTCATCATCATGCAATGAGAATCAAATTCAAATTGCCCTGAATAGAAAAAAAAAAATTCAAATTGCCCTATAAGCTTAGGAGTGACCAAATTCTCATGTAGGCGCTTGTATTTGAGATTCGAACAAATGAATGATTATGTGATCTTGTAAATCCATACATTGATAATAAATTGGTTAATATCTTTGTATGGCATGACTATCATTGAAAAAATGAGTTAAGAGTATGGAGCATGTGCGTATAGTCCACGTTTATTTTTCATGTTCTATACCTTGGATATGAAAGCTAACAGTGACGAGTGCAACCATGTATAGATGATGGTCATGCCCTATAGCATCATTAGTTGTATAGATCACCTAGGATCGAACTCAGTCGAGCAACTAGATGTGGCTGACTATTGCACCTCATCAAAGCATCAATGTTATACCTTAACACATGTGATATTGTATATATATGATTATTAGCATGATTTTCTACCTTACTTATATGTCAGAAATCCTATTGCATGATGTTGCGTATAATTTATCATATTTTATAAATATTGAGTTTACCGTATATTGACATGTTTCACACGTGCTTAACTCACTAAGTCATGTATTTATACTTTATATTTTCAACATGTAAAATATCTCTGTTTTCCAGTTGGTTAGTCTTTAAAAGATTGTTCATTGCGCCCCACGTAGGAGGATTTTAATGGATAACTTGGACTACATGCGGGATCATGAGCAAGATGAAAGCTTTTCCTTCCTTAAGCTTGTGTGGTATTGGTACATTATATATAATCGGGATCCCTGAGGATTGGTTTTTTATGGACCTAAGTTAGTTGTACTTTGATGTCTGACCTTACTTCTAGACTTGATATGTATTATTTTGGAGTTTTATTTATTTATTTTTTATTTTTTATTTTATTCAAAGAAGGAAAAGGGGAAAATGAAAAATTATTTTGGAGTTTAGATTTGGTATTCGGTCTACGACCGTAACACTTGATGTTGACTCTTATGATTTAGTTAAGATATGATGTTTTAAGTGAACCTGTTGTTGATAAAGCTCTAGTCATACACACACATATGTGACCCTATGGGCTCTGGGTCTCTTGAGACCCAACAGGCTTTGGGCCATCAGATGGTAATTGAGGGTATGGATTTCACTGTTGCCTAGGCCCAAAAGGGACATCACCAAATGGGCCCAAGGGTGCTTTGGTAACTAAGAACCTAGATAAGGACTTTAGCTTTGTTTGTCAAAGACTTTGTCCTTCCCTCCTCCCTTTTTTTTATTTTATCCAAAAAAATAATTTTATTTTTAATATTCTATCGATCACTTTTTATATTACATCAATCATTTTTTTTATTACTATTTAAATAAAAAATTCACTAAAAAACAAAATTTTTTTACTTTTCCATATAAAAAAATTTATAACATTCTTTTTATTTTATATTACATCAATCACTTCTTATTACTATTCAAAATTCAAAGACTCCAAAAACCTTTACCAAACCAAGTTTGTTTCTTTTGAAATCACTGTTCAAACACGCAAAAGGTGGACTGGAATTGTTAGATGATTTATACAATTCAATTGCATTTCAAAGTATTTGTCCATCACTCGTTTTGACCAATACAATAAAGAAGATGGTTTATTAACGTTAAATTATTATTTAAATGATTAAAACTTATACTTTTATATTCCTTAAAAGTTTTGAGATAATAATAATTTAATAATTAAGAAAAAAAAAAAAAAAGAAGGCGAGATTGTATTTTTGTGCTCTAGTTGACGGAATTAACTTTAAAAAAAAAAAAAAAACATCTCCATTAAATACTTTGGAGATCTGCGAGTTGAACTTGTTAAACTCGTAGTGGAAAACCATGTGCTTAGAGAATACCCCGGAAGGGGACAACCTTGGCTTACAGAAAAGTCCATCATGTACGCAAAAGAAATACAATATCAAATGCATTAGGAGTTTAGAGAATAAATCCCAGCTTCTTTGTTTCCAAGTAGAAGGGCACGAGAGGGCCAGCAAAGGGATAATTCTATCCAAGCATGGTCACGATAGCACCAATTCGTTGAGTATTGTTCATAGGCCTAAACGGTAAAAATTGCATACGCTTCTTCAAAATCGATCGAGACATAATTTAACATTAATCCCACCAAAATACCTAGCAGCACCCAAACCAATAATCACAACCGCTTTTCGCTCCACCCCGACAACCCGAATGCCACAGGACCACACCCTGGTGAAATAGCCAGCCAGGTCCAGCCTGTTTGTTTAGGCTTGGACTTTACGCCCAACCAAATCCCCAGAATATTCTCCATCGCCAAATGCTTAGAATTCAAGCACGCGCGAGAGAAAAAAAAAAAATAGTAGATGATACAAAGAAAAAGAAAAATTCGACAGGAGCTCTTATAGCCACATTTCTAATTTTCCAGCTAACCTAAACATAAAAGATAGTAAATAGATTCCCTCAAACATTAAGCAATAATGATTGGCCAAAATCTGTTTTTTTATTTTATTTTATTATATTTTATCATTTTTTTTCATTAATGAGAAAGAGCACCAACCGTGAAACACCATTCGCTGTGCTGTCTAAATCAACAAAACAATAACATCATACAACCACCACCCTCGCTGTCTGCTGTCACTGCAATTTTAATTTCAACACAGAATAATACCCCCAAACAAACATGGTGGTCCGTCCATTTTCATACACACATCATAATATGAAAACAAAGAATATCATGTGTTTTTTTAGTATGATTCACAAGCAATGGATGCATAAACAGGCCAGCAAAAACCAGTGCGACGAAAAAGGGTAATCAATCTTCAAAGGGTTGTTTATGCATAATACTGTGACAACGAACCAAAGATAAAAAAATAATTCAAAAAAAAAAGACATGTAATTACAGTATTTGTGACCAAAAAACAGGGAACTTCTTCTTCCTCTTCAGTGGGTTTCCAAGGAAATTGTGCAATGTCAATTCTCCCTCCTCCAATTATCTATGCATCCATTTGTATTAGCTTGCGATTATCATACAACTGCATATAATAAAAAAAAATTATTTAGCCAAAGAAATTAATTACCTCCTTGAACCAAATAAGAGAAAGAAAAATAAAAATGTAATTACCATTTATTGATTGTTTACATGAATTCGTTTTAATTGTGGGTTTTGTTGAGAGCGTATTTTCATTGACAAGTAGAGAAATGCGAATCATGTCCAAAAGCTCCAAGCATTCTACAAGCTACTTCCAGCAACTTCCCTGCCACATGCGATTAAATCAAAGTCAACCCATGATAAAAAAAAAAAAACCATATATTAAATTTAAACAAAAACAAAACAAATCATGCCGGCTGATTACAAAAGTGTATAAAATAATAAAATAACAAATAGAATAAATAATATAAGGTGTGGGATTGTGGGAATTAATTATATCCAGGCTGTTGTTAGCATATTAATGGCTCACAGCTTGGCAACCAGGGATTTTCTGCCCTTATTTTCTATCACATTGATTCCTTAGTCTGCAAACCTCGAATAATTGAAACAATCAGTTGAAGGAACCTTCCTTGGCTCCACTACTTTCTTTTTTTCTCAATTTCTTAATTACTCATAAAAAAAAGAAAAGAAAATCTCTCCATGAAAATTGTGAGGCCATCTCCATTTTTTACCTCCCACCGACAAATTTTGTACCATGTCCAAGCTAAAAAAAAAAAGGGAAAAGTCCACGTACCCCCCTCAAACTACCACCCAATTGACAATGTCCCCCCCAAACTTTTAATTGTGACAATGTCCCCCCCAAACTACCAAACCAATGACAATATCCCCCCTAAAGGCGAAACATACGCTTAATAAAAATAAAAATAATAATTTCTTTAAAAAAAAACTAAAACTAATTTTTTTTTTTTTTTTAAAAAAAAACACTACAATTCATAAGGGCTAAAAAAGACTAAAGCTAAAATAAAAAATAAAAAAAAAAACCAAAACAAAATTAATTTTTTAAAATAAAAACACTACAAACCAATTGGACAAATTCAAGAATAAAAAAAAAATTATAAACATTTTCGTTTAAAAAAATTATAATTATTTTTTTAAAAAAAAATTATTATTATTATTATTTCGAATTCATAAGGGTTAGAAAAAAACTAAAACTAAAAAAAAAAATTGGCAATTTTTTTTTATATAAAAAAATAAACACTCTAACCCAATTAGTCAAATTCAAAATTTTAAAAAAATTATAAAGATTTCGTTTTAAAAAATTAATTTTTAAAAAATAAAATTAAAAAATAGTATTTGGATTATTGAAAAATATGTAGGGTTATTTTTGTCTTTTTGTTGCCATTGGGGGAACATTGTCATTTGTTTTGGTAGTTTGGGGGGGACATTGTCACAATTAAAAGTTTGGGGGGGACATTGTCAATTGGTGGTAGTTTGAGGGGGTATGTGGACTTTTCCAAAAAAAAAAACTACCACACATTTCAAGATTGTAAAATTGGGGGAGATTTACAGGGGGACTTTTTCACTCATGTAGAAGAAAAGTTATCCGATGCTTAATCAATGGGCAAAATATAAGCCCCCCACATAAAAAAGGTGATAAGGAAAAAGCTTCCACTTCATCAGTCAATGATCACATCGTGTAATGTTTCTACATTGCGGCATTACTAGACTGGCCTATTCTGTATCGCAGAGATAAAGTGGGTTCTTCTCCTTCCACACACGCTATTCACAAAACTCATCAAAAAAGGAAAAAAAAAAAGAACCACTACCATTAACGCGTATTCAATGATTCCATCTAACCCACCACCTCCATTAACTCTCAACGCAAACACTAACCTGGTGTTCTAAACCAATGGATGATAATGGCGCATAAAAATAAGCAATTTTAACTAAAAAAAAAAAAGCAGCAATAATTTGATAATTATGTCAATAACATACCTCTTCTGGGCTTGGTGGCAACCTTAACGACCGGAGATGTTTTTTGCAGTGTATTCGTCTCCTCCTCCGGTGGGAATAAGACCCCATCAATCCCTTGCACAGAAATTCTTCCGTCCGTGTATATATCGGGGTCGAACAGATACGCAGACCCATCTCCTTGACCGAATTTTACAGACCCATCAGCCTCTTGAGCCACAACCTTGTGAGGCAATTGCAGAGTATCGTACCGGATCTTACCGAACCGCCGAACAGCATTGTACATACTCTCCTCGGTTTGGTACTCCGGTATGATATGGTAGTATATTATCTGCTCCGGTGCGCCGGGCTCGCTTAACTGGTCCGTTGTCAGCTTAGCCATGGCCTCGTCGTTGGGCGCTAAGACGGTCAACACGTACCCTTCCGATACCAACCGTCCCATTTCGGTGGCTAGCGAGGTTAGATTGACTAAAATATCGGCCATCTCGTTGTACCCACCGTAGTGTAGGAGAGTGTGTATGAAGTCCTTGACCTGGCGCATACCGTTGAAGTGATGGTGGGGACCTCCCGGTCCTGGCGCCGGAGCCGGAGCCAAGGACGGACCCGGAGCCAAAGCGTCGTATATCGGTAGAACCGGGGGCGCACCGACCGGTACCGGTGCTGCCGGTTTCTTCAACCTGTGCGTCCTGGGGTCCACCTCGGGTGCGCCCTCCGGTAAGACGGCCGAAATTGACCGTAGACTCCTTCTCCGGTTGAAATCCTCCTGTACGGAACGGGGAACCAGGAGCCGCTCGATCCCGTGGATGACTCCGTCGGGGCGAACGACGTCGTCAGGGCGAACAATCTCGGCTGAGTCGACGATTCTCTTCCCCGAACTGTGGCTTCTCAAATGCACGTGTTCGTTCCAGAGGGTCCGGTGCCAAACCGGGCCGGAAGGGTCACTGGGCCATTGATCTGAACCGATTCGTGTCGGAACAATGTGGAACATCAAGAGGGTCTGGAGGGACCTGAGGTTACCGGGCTCGAGCAAGAACCGCTTGAACTCGGGGTCAAGCCCTCGCTCCAGAGCCTCATTTCTGGGCGCGAAGATGGTGACGTTGTACTTCCCAACGGCTTCCTCGAGAGTCTGCAAAAGAAGGGCCTTCTCTACGAGCTCGGCGAGCTCCGTGTAATGCGAGTCAAGAAGAGCCACGAGGACGGAGTTGGAGTTGATTTGGGCGGAGGTGGAAGAAGAAGAAGAAGATTTAGAAAGTGGGTTTTGAGGCAATGCGGCGTGGGATGTGGAAATGGAGAGAAACAATAAGAAGAAGAAGAGCTTGGAGACACCACAGATGTGAGAACCCATGGCGCTCAGGGAGAAGAAAAGCGGCCGTTTGCTTTCTCTTTCTCTGTATTTTGGCTTTGTAGTGGGTTCAGTTGGGAGGGTTTGCTTGGGAAGGAGAAAAGAGACGACGAGGAAAAGAGACAGGTAAAGTTTAGACTTATAAAATAAAATTAAAAATAAAAAAGAAGAAAAGTAGAAGAAGACTTGACGATGGGCTGTGCGTTTGTGTGTATTGGGGTTCGAACAGGCTGGATGTAGGGACCACACGGTGACTGGCATCACCAGCTGCTCGGCTTCATTGTTCAAGCCACGCCATTGTCTTTGAGCCGCCATTTTTGCTTTGTTGGTGGTGGTGCTATTCTAGCACTTTCCATAGCTTCTGTGTACAGAAAACTACTAGATTGAGATATTTCTAGTGTTTGTTTTATAATTTTTTTTATTAAAAAAAAATCATCTCCATGTGAATGTCGTGAATATTGATAATTTGATATAATTTAATAAATAGGTTGTAAACATTTGAGATTAAAAATCAAAGAAATCAACTTCAAAGTACAGTTAATCATTCAATTTATTAGGTTTTTAAATAATAATTTGATTTGTCAAGATTTGTCCCTTACGTAACATGGAGCTTTGAACTAAAAAAAATAATAAAAGAAAACATGGGACTCTTTATGTATACTATTCTCTACCTTAATGCTTTAAAAATATACAAAAATTGTCCTAAGTGAAAATTTATATATCTCTTATATATTTCTTATATTATAATTATTTATAATGTTCAACGCTTTGGGCAACCAAGACCAAGACATGGCAATTGGCATACCTCTTTTCCCCTTGTTAGGCTCTAATAGTTTTTTTTTTTTTTTTTTTTGAGCCAAAGTTATTAACACTATATATATATATTTTTTTCAATAAAAATGAGAGTTTGTTAATTTTAGTGTTTATGGAAAACTAAGAACTACATAATTCATATGCCCATCGTGCATACTTGGAAGTTATTAATGAACACTTTTTTTATGAAGAAGTATTGATGATTATCATATAAATGAAATATAGATTAATCGAAAAATTATTAGAATATCTAAACAAAACAATATGAATTAGCATCATATGTTAGAAATAGAAAACATGTGAATCATACCCCCCAAAAGCAAAGCCAAAAAAGATGCAAACAAAAGCATTATTTGACTCTCATGGAAGATGCATGAATTGTCGGTTTCAAAATTTTCATGTTTCCAAGAAAAAGATTACCGAAAAAAAAAAAAAGGAAATGTTGGACAAAATTATCAAGTGCATGTGAGGGAGTGAGCGAGTGAGCGAGCGAGTGAGCTCCAAAGTCGAAGCACAAGCCGCGTCTGATCACATGTAGCTCAAAGGCAAGCTGTCGGTGTCTGAAAAGTAATAAATGCCCTCAATTCTACGCCAAGTTACACAATCAGACGTCGCTTTAAAGCGCGCGTGGGATGCGTGAACTCAGTAGCTCTTCGTATGTTTTTTTTTTAACTCAAAACGGCGACGGCCTGTCCGCCGGTAGGTCGTTTGTCACCCTCAGCTGAGCTGAACATTTTATTTGTCTAATATAATAAAAGGTATAACTTAGATTGGTGCCAACTAAGAATGGGGACTCTTTCTTCTCTGCTTGCCTATCAAAATACTTCTCTCTAAACCATTTTTATTAACATGGTAAATGTTTATATATATATATATTATATTATCTATCGCACTTCACCTATTATTTTAAGGGTAATTATAATTAGTATACTTCAGTATAACTGACGTACAATTAGATAACATTATAATAAAAATTAGTTATTAAATTAATACATTATTTTTTTACAAGTGTTTATTTCATAATTAATTTTTTTTTACCACATCATTTAATTATATGGTAGTTGTTCAAGAATTTGCTAAATAACATTATTAATTAAATATTCACATATCTCTAAAATTGAATTAGAGAGAAAATAATACAAGATATTTAAATGATTCGTGTTATTTTTCCCTCTAATTATTCCATTAAAAATTCTTTATATTTCTTTATTTTATATTTTATAACCTTTTATTATTTGCCTCCAAAGTTCAAACTGGATCAAACCATTGAAATTTTTTTAACGAGGGTGCCAAATTGGATAAATCCACTTTTTTTTTTTTGTTGGGGAGTGAATAAATTAGTGTGTTGGTAGGTATATGTAATTATATACACCAAAAAAGGTTGATGTGACCGAGACGCGAGAACTAAAATGAAATTTGCACAAGTTTCACGTACAAACACACTGGCTTTGTTTGATAACGTATTGGGTAAATGTTTTATGTTTTTGGTATGAAACTGTGTTTTGATGTATTTAATTTGAGGAATGCTACATAAATTCTAAAGTTTACATTTTTAAATATTTATTTGTTGACGTAGTAGTAAAGTTATTATTGAATTTAAAATTTAACGGTGATTTATTCAAAATTTAATAGTGATTTTTACTATCACGTAAAGAAATAAGTATTTAAAAGTGCAAACTTGAGAGTTTGTGTAGTTTTTCTTGACATATTTTTAGTAGTATATGTGGTGGATTTTATAAAATATTTTCTATGAAATACATGTGCTTATTTTGAGAAAATAGTGGTTGTGTGGTCATCCTCAATGGAGAGAGAGGTGGCTCCATAACTATCCTAAGCCTGTTGTAATGGCTATGTGGCCATCTTTGACTAGGACAGAGGTATTCCTCCACTTAGGGTAGCTATATAGCCACTCCTAATTCTTTTTAAAATAAGAGTACATTTGGGATTGCGATGTTGTAGACAAAAAAAGTGTATTTAAACTAAATCATAAAAAATTGATTGTTTGCGTTTGTAAAAAAAATTGCAATTTATGGTGTGTGTGTGTTTTTTTTAAATATATAATTTTAAAGGCTAAACTACAATTTTAAATATCAAATTACGATTTTGCCAAACGTTTAATTACGTTTTTAAAAATTATATTTTTAAATTGTACATTTTAAAATCGCAATCCTAAATAGACTCTAATAGGTTAGCTTCTATCATACAAAAGTTAAGCACTTGTTTTAACAAAATATTCTCACGAGGAATAAAACTACAATTTTATAAAATAATATTTTATGTTTTGAAAAGTATTTCATATTTTAAGTTGTTTGCTAATTAACTGATGAAGAAGAGTAAAATAATTCAAATTGAATAAAAAAAATACTAGAATGCTTATTTGGTAATGCTTTTAAGGTAACTTCTTTTTTTGTTTTTTGTTTTTAGCAAAAAAAATTTAACAAATAACTTAAAACACAAAATAATTTACTTTTACTTTTATGTCACCAAACCAAAAAAAAAAAAAAAAAAAAAAAAGAAAAAGCCCTTGAACAAACCCAAAAAACTGTAGGTGCTCTGCAACCCGTGAGAAGTACCTTACAAATCCGATCATGCTTTCCAAACCTTACATGTGTTTTGATATACTAATAAAAGTAGATTCTTTATATTTTTTTAATAAGTCATTTTTAATATGAATTTCGTACAACTAAACCTACTTTTATTCTAATCAGACGACTTAGATTGCACCACTTAAAAACGTACCTAAAAATGGGTATTGATTCCATAAAAAAATTTCCAGTCCTAACTCAATCCAGTAAAAAACAAAAACCCAAAAATATTATTATAAACAGGCCGACTTAAAAGGGCAAATAGTTCAAAAGCGCAAATAAAATCACATTATTATCCTATTTTTTTTAAAAAAAAAAAAGAAGAAGAAGAAAAGATCACATTATTGCCAAATGCAACGGTGTCAATAATGGTTTTTACCCTTTTACTTTGTAACAATTCTCAAGATAAAAATAAATAATTTTTTTTTCTTCTATTTAGTAGTTAGTACTCCTACATACATTCTTTAAGACAATATCAACTATAGTGTAAGCCTCGTGGGCCTATGTTAGAGCTTTGGATCAATTTCGTAGCCAACTAACTTTGAACGAAGAGCTTGCCTCCATTAAAAAAAGAGTACTGTTAGACGGATATCTATCGTCCGTTTCTTTATTTTTTTTAAAAAAATAAATAAATAAGTTTATACCTGATTTTATGAAAAATAGTAATTTCTTTTAATTTTTATTTTTTTTAAAATAAAGAAACGAACGCTAGGCGTTCACGAACGCCTAATACTACTCTTAAAATAAATACTCAAGTCTACAAAAGTAAACTGCCTAGATTGTCTCCAAAATATATATTAATATATATATATATTTAAATAAGGAGAAAGAAAAAGAGAGAGAGAGAGTAATTTTTTTTTTACTGGAGACAAGCTAAACTCAAAAATAAATCAGTAATAAGTATCATAAAAGACAGAGGATGAATAATAATGTATAAATGTTTAAATTAGATTGGAATCTCTTGAAATCAGACTACCGAAATTCCATTGAAATTCAAAGAGCCTAATTTCAAGAGATCCTCATCCGTTTAATTGAAATTTCGGTACCCTAATTTAAAAAAGAAAATGTTTAAATATCTACTATAAATTTTTCTAGGAGATGAATTAGTATTTTTTTATTATTATTTTAAATCAAATGAGACACACCTCTTCAAATAAAAAGATGGGCTCCACTTGATTTAAAAAATTAAAAAAAATGCTAGTTGATCTCCTAAAAGAATTTTTAGTAGATATTCTAACCCTCTTCGTTTAAAAAATCCTCGTCCATTTAAATTGTAGTAGAAGTTTAGAATGCCCATTTCTAGAGTGACACGACAAGATAGGATGTTTCTCTCATTCCATTCCATGTGATCCAAAAAAGTGCATTTTCCACGTGCTTTATTGAGAAAAATAATGAAATTACAATTTGATCGTATGAACACAATTGTGGGAAGTAGGAAATTTGTGCATTTTTATTTGCATAAAAAGGATTATTACTTCACATTTTTAGAGCTTACCACCACAAAGTGCGCACCTACTTTCCAATCCAGTTTTGGCCGCATAAGCTCACATCCTAAAGGTTATGGCACAGGGGTCCCTCTTGGTTGCTTCCCTTCACAAAATGTTGGCAACCACTCAAGGACATAAATCTTACAAACTTATTTGCGGAAAATTTTTATAAATTAGCCTTTAAAAATAATATGTATTTTTTTAATATATAAAAAATACATACTTTCTTATTAATATTATTAAAAAAGAGATAAAATTTTCTTCCAAACTGGATTGAAGAAATTTTCTTCAACCTAGTTTATAAAAATGACATGTGTCCATTTTTTTAATAGTATGTAAGATGCACATATTATTTTAATAAAAGTTTTTTTAGCTTTGTCCCTACTATTAAAAAAATATGTACATCTCATATGTTAAAGAGAAACATATTATTTTTATATATTAGGTTCAAAGAAATTCTTCCAATCCAATTTAGAAGTAGGAAAACTCTATCCTTACAAAAGCATATAAAAAGCACATGCTATTAAAAAAAAAAATGTGCTTCTCACATGCTAACGACACATGTCACTTTTAAAGACTAATTTATAAGAATTTCTTTATAAAAAATTTTTATCCATCACTTCTTATATCTCATCTTTGAAACCCTCGCTAGTTTGGCATCCCCTTTTATATATATATATATTTTTTTCGTTTTTGTTCTTTGCTTTCTAGAAAAAAATAAAAATAACAAACAACTCAAAACACAAAATCATGAAAAAAGAAAAAAAAAAAAAACTACTTGGTCAGTCACAATATGCATTCCTAGCCAAGCTTCCTACTAGACTCCACCCAACAGATCCCACAGGCATGGGCCTCCCACATGCCTAATGAGCCTTCACAAGGCCTACAATGTCAACAAAACTTGAAGGTAGTGGACATAAACCTATCTTTTCTAGGTCCCCCATCTGAGTATTTCACTGCAATTTGCAAAGAAAATGGCAACATGCTGCCAAAGAATGCAGGCTCCCCAATATCCAACCAAGCTTTCTTTGATTTTTTCTAAGGGCCACCAAATCACAAGCTCTAGAGGTAAAAAAAGCACCGGAAAAGTAAACCGTTTAAGAATGCACTTAAAAAGGCTGTGAGTTCATTAGACTTGACACACATATTCCATCAGGAATATTATTAATATTCAGTATAAATAGAGTGCCAAAGCCTACCTTACCATCCAGACAGCTAAATACATATCCCAACATCACATCTGGGTCATATACTTATATATAAACAATTCACATACAAATACACATTTACAAGTCTGTCCAAATGGAAACTCTTTTCTCAGACTTCCTCTACTTTATTTGGATTCAAATCACAATCACCATGATATTTGCAAAGCATCTTGTCCTCAGCATGTCATGTCTGGAGAAAAACAGTTAACCTGAAAATTCAAGCTAAACTCGGATCAAAGGATGAATTAGGACAAATTAGGCTGACTTGCAAAACTCCAAAATAGTTTTGTCCGCAGTAGGCATGAGATAAAGTTCCTGTAATAACTGTGTCAATGACATTTCTATTACTTTTGCTGTCATGAAATTTTAAGAACAATGAGTTTTTGTTTTGATAAGTTACTGCCTACATAATACTTAAAAAGGGAAAGTCAAAAAATATAATTCTTACCTTTTGTTAGCTGTCATTCAAAGGGTTTTCTGTCATTCAAAAACTTAGCTTGAAGTGGAACTTGCAGCACAAGAAATTGGTTGTTTGCTGTCATTCAAAGGGTTTTCTCCACGAGTCTCTGCAATGTTCTGTATGCTCTGCTCCATAACAGAAGTATTACGAGAGAAAAGTCTCTCCTTCCACTCTCTTGTACTCTTTGAAAGCGACTCTTTGTATCTAAGGTAAAAGTACAACAAGTGTTAATGGTAAATGAGCAGAGAAACAAAGTATATTAAATTAAAAAAGAGAATTCATGTCAGATATTATACTTCATTGACATCAATGATATGGCATTAAGTCTAGATTTCATAGACTCTGAAAATGACTGAAAATCCGATGGCCCAGCCATATCTTGATTTGGTGGTGAGGAATGATTAGCAGGGCTCCTATGAACAGATGAAAATACACTGGTAAAGAAATATATACACTACGCATATAAGTGCATAGAAGATACTTAATACAACAAATAAAAAAAAAGGTCATGACAATTATTGACAGATACAAGACAATCATGATTACCGATTATTAAAGGAAATTCCTTGACGATTTGTTGGCAGGAAAGTAGATGATCGAATCCTCTGACCTTCCCTCCTACTGATATGGTGGGCTCTTCCCATAGCAGCAGCAGCTGCCAAGTGCTGGATGATACGTTCTTCAAGTTCAGCACTATTAGCACCTACTGGTAACTGCATTACAATTCAAAAAATAACTTC
This sequence comes from Betula pendula, assembly GCA_900184695.1. Classification (NCBI taxonomy): domain Eukaryota; kingdom Viridiplantae; phylum Streptophyta; class Magnoliopsida; order Fagales; family Betulaceae; genus Betula; species Betula pendula. The sequence goes on along the minus strand of FXXK01000589.1, from coordinate 93,535 downwards.
TTTTTTTTTTTTTTATATAAGTAATAGTATCGTATTAATAAAACGCAGAGAGACGCAATCCTAGTATACAGTGAGTATACAAGAGAACCTTTAATCTAAAGAAAAAGAATAACGAAAAGTCAAAAATTCTGCAAAATTAACAAAAAGTAAACTATGATGTGCAGCTATCCAAGTATATAATGTGTAAAGCACAAACTTCCGCAACTCTGTTCCGGAAGTCTTTACATATTCAAAAAATAACATAAGAATAACTCGATTGATACATTATAAGGTATTTGATAACAATTAGGGGAAAGTATATTTACCGCCCTCTAACTACCAACAAATTTGGAATGTTCCCTCAATTTACCATTGGGGTTGTAATGCCCCCCCTTCTGTGCCGAAAATGAACAAAAACAACCCTGATAAAAATTTAGAAAAAAAAAATTATTTTTTCCTGAATGTCTTTTTATTTTTCTGAATTTTTCATTTAAAATTGTATTTTTTCATTTTATTTTTATTTTTTCTATATTTTTTTTTTATCATGAGTATTTTAGTCATTTTGAGTGACGAAATGGGGACATTGCAACTTCAATGGTAGATTGGGAGTGCATTTCAAAAATTGAAACATGTGGGAGGACATTACAAATTTGTTGATAGTTAGAGGGGGGTAAAGTAGTTTCCCCAATGAAATAAAACAAAGTTCCAACAAAAGATAGAAAACGGACATGCTGCAATTCAAAATCACCAAGGGTAGGATGATGAAATATAGTGGCATTTCTTGGTAGAGTAACCCTAATCCTCCTCTCACGTTCCACTGCCTCAAGCAATTCTTGACTGCCACAATATGCACATAAGATTGAAAACATGAAAATAGTTACAAGAAATTTTATAAGAAAAAGTCAAAAACTAAAAGAACCAAAATGCACCTGGTTGGATCCTTCAGGCTAATAGCCTGCCAACACATTGGACACTGTGAGCTTCTCTGGCACCTAAAATTAAAATCTAATGTTAAACTTCAAGTTTTTCATTCCTTTATCAGTAATAACATACATTACGAAATCCGCCTCTTATCAACCACAATATTTGGTCAATTAGTCTACTGTGATGCATAGATGATGTCACTTTTCTCACAGTATGATAGCACTTAACGACTAAATGATAAGTTCTAATAAGGAAAAAAAAGATGAAAAAGATGGGAGAAACTTTACTTAGGCTCTTTAAACTTTGGCCCGTTTTGAGGTACCCTCTTTAAACTTCTTTTGTTCTCACTTTGGTACCTCGTACTTTCAAAATATCTTATTTAACCCTCTTCCATTAGGATTTTCTGTTAAATCCCAACAAATAGATGCAAAAATTCTCAAAATATCCCTCATTTTAGATTTTTTTTTAATATTTTTTTTTTTAAAAAAAAATACAGGGACAATTTGAAAATTTTAACAGAATTTAATGGTGAATCCGGAAAGAGGGGTAAAGTGAGAGAAATTAGAAGTTTAGGATACTAAAGTGAAAGCAAAAAAAGTTCAAGGGGTTATGTCAAAACGGGTCAAAATTCGGGGACCGGAGTGAAGTTTCCTCAAAAAGAGATTATTCAACTTCTAAAAAAATTACTCGTCCTAAATTGTTTGTCCAACTTAAGCAACTTAAGCAGTAGCTTTCCTAAAACCCCATTCCCTTTCCTAAAAAAGTCCCCTCTCTCTCTCTCTCTCTAACAAGTTCCTCTCAAATCTCTCTTTAACAACCACAAATAAGATTTTCCTTGAATGAAGTATGAAAATGAATGAACATAGGGAAGGAATTGTGACCGAACTTTAGTTGTTCACACTTCTTCGTTCATTTTTTGTAACATGAGGACAAGCAAGGGCATTACAGGGAGATTCTAAACCCAATGAAAAGTGGACATGCTTAGAGAAGAAGAAGAAATAATAAAGAAAAAGTAAAGAAATAATATTTAAATGGTATACATAAAGATATGGAAAGCTATTGTGAAGTGTATTTAAATATAGAAACAAAAAATAGTTTGATTCCCTAAATTTAAGGAAAATCTAAAGGAAGTTGCTGGGAGTGCTCTTAGGAGATCCAACTTTTCAAGAGGACATCCTTTAATGCATTTCAAGAACTACTCTCCTTAGTTAAAACTCAATAAGCAAATGGAAATTAGGCGTTGAGTTTAAAATTAAAGGGTAAGTTCAAAAGATCATTAGAATGGTGTCCATTGACTTTTCAAATGTTAAAGTATTGAGTAAAAGATTAAATTTACCCATTCCTTTGAGCTTAAGCTTTTGAGATAGGTGGTGATTTAACATAGTATCAGAGCATATGTTCTGAGTTTAAACCCTGTCTTCGTCATTTACCTCTCATTTCAATTAAATATTTCACGTGTTAGACTTTACCTATTAAAAATGAAGTTTAAGTCCACACGTGAGGAGAAATGTTAAATTATTGATTAAAAATTTAAATTTACTCCTTCCTATGAATTTAAATTTTTGAATAAGTAGTGATTTAACATCAAAATGTGCAATATTTTAGAGCATCCCAACTTAAAATAAAGGACAATACTATGGTACGAATGTTATGATACCTCGGACTATCACATATATGTATTAAGTCCTATATTAGGTGGGTGGATTGTGAAAGCATGCATATATTAAGTCTCACATTAATTGTATACTAGGTGGAATTGAGGTATATGTGTGGTTCTAGGGACTTTTAGTTGTAACTTTGACTAGTCCTTTTTTGTGTATAACGCAAATATAACCAGTATTTTCCCTAGATCATGACAAAAACATGTTCAACTTTTCCATAGGCTGATTGTAGGAAAAAAAAGTTTATCAGCTTTTTGGTGCTTGACCTCTTACTCATTAGAAACTGATCTGTCAAAGAAAACGCATAGTGGTCTTTGTAGATGCCAACCCTACACATCATTGCTCAACCAATGTGTGTGTGAGAGAGAGGCATGGAGTTGAGTTCATCTGATTCATTAGGAATTAACGCTGAGCTGAGTTCACGAGTTGTTACGATTCATGTAGCATTAGAATCCCCCCCCCCCCAAAAAAAAAAAAAGAAGAAAAAGAAAAAGAGAAAGCAATCCCCACCCATGTTGTCATTTTTTTTCCTGAGCTGGTGCAATCGTCATTTAGAAAAATGAAAATGGTACATAAAGCAAAACTGTGTCCGTCTTAGGTGTTTTTTCCCCCAAAACCAAAAAGACTGCAACTCTCTTTACCAACTAGTTTGGTTCCATTAGAGACATGAAAATAGAACCTATTTTTTCTTTCTTTTTCAAGTAGACAATTGGTTTTTTAAACTATCTAAAATCTAAGTTTACTGGTTGAATCACTAGGCACCATCCATTTATCAAGGAAAAAGGGAGAAAATAGATCAAACAAAATTATATAAAATAATTATGAAAAGTTGGAAAATACATAACAACAAAGGTAGGAGAGAATGAATTATGTCAAAAAGGAAAGTCACAAAACAAATTCAACAGTTGAAAATAATGCGAATTATACCATTCAAGGATGCATTGAAGGTGAAATTCATGTTTGCAAGTAGTCACCTGCAATGCAAAGGATAGGATAAAATCAAACATTCGTTTCTAAAATATTAACAGATTAAAATAATGCATAAGTTTTCAAAAGAAGAAAAGGGGAGACAGAGGAGAGGGTATAATAGATGTATTATGAAATATATTACCGTTAATGGATCACTTTCGGAAAAATCCTCAAGGCATATGCTACAAGAATCATCACAGGCTTGTTGTATTCCCCCTTCCACAAAGGCTGCAGCTGATGTCATATGAGTTTCAGGCTTTGCCTCCTCCATCTCAGGAACCTATCAAACGTAGAACCCTTCAAATTTCAGAATAGATACAACAAAGTAGAATTTGATACTCCCGAAAATCAAATAAGTAATCCTCATGAGTATGTCATTCAAGAAATGCAACATATTTAAAACCCTAGAGAAAGGGCAATCAATTTTCAAGATGTAAACGTACCAGTTCCTGGAATTTAACGCCATAATACATATAAATCTTCTGGATCAACTAACAGATCAACAAAGCTAACTAAAAGTTGTTACATTTCGCTAGAAAGCTAACTAACTCTGAAAGTAATCTACCTTATATTAAATGCGTAAGCATAAATCATTTATTCCTAAAGCACAATATTTTGTACTTCTTTCAGTTCTTCCATCTGATCAATTTTTTTCCATGATGCTTCACATTTGATTCTCAATAATTACATCACTGACACCAATTTTAACCATCTGGCACAGTACTAGAATTTATTTGTGTTCTGCTTTGTGTATCACGTCAAAAAATATACTAACTGAATCAGAAATGCAGGTAGACAATTTAGAACGTTAACTTTTCCTCCCTAATAAGTACAAGAAAATTTTAGCTGTAATATTCTCTGAACCAACCAGCAGAAAACAGGTCGTTAGCTATTTTGGGTTTCATCTAAAAACAAGAATAAAGATGAGGATCATCCCTATTTTCACGCGGAAAACTTTACCGTTTCTGTTAAAACTCTCTAGCACATATAGAATTTTACATAGAAACAAACTTGGCTGAATTATACACATACACAAACATAAATGAATATAGAATGAACCCAGATGGGATATGCATCTTCTACATAACAAATATAAATCCATGAAAACAAATTGATATTTTTTGAACAGAGAGACGAAATTTTGATTGAATTTCAGTGAAAAAGATATTGGCTTTACCTCCATAATGAATTGGAAATGTTATAAAGAAGGGGTCAAGGATTTACGGGAAGCCCATGAAACAAGAACCAAGCTGTGAATTCCCCAACCCAATCCAAGAACAATGCTAGAGATCCATACCAGGAAATGAAAAGCCTAGAATTCGGTGATCATTATGGTAAACAAGAGGTAGAGAAAGAGAGAGAGAGAGAGAATGGAAACAAAAACAAGGACTTATGGTCTGCTCCACCTTTACCTTCATTTATAGGATGGTTTGTTGCTTTTTTTTTTTTTTTTTTTTTTTTTTCGTTTTTGTTTTGTTTTTTCTTTTTTTCTTTGGTTTATGTGTTGGAAAACAAGCCCATGCCACCACCCCCCACAGCATCTCATAGGGGACCTCTCAAAAAGTCTTTGTCCCATCTCAGTTTTATCTACTCCAAACCTTTGAATATTTGGAATCTTATCTCATATTATAAAGTCGATTATGATTTTCAAACCCAAAACAAACCCACCACCCCCCACATTGTTTTTATTTTTTGTTAATTTATTTCTGAGTTTCTTAGTGCTTTAATATTGATTAATTAGCGACAATGGTAATCATAGGCAAACTATTTTTATACATGTGCCTAACAAAATATGATAGATATTAGTTTCTAGTTTCAGGACAAGTAATATAATATGATGGTCATCATCTATCAATTGATATTTTATGATAGCATAATATTATTTAGTAAATTGTTATACGTTTATTATATAATTAAGATGATATGACAGTAAAAATTATTTTTTATTTTTTATTTTTTTTTTACTTGTGTTATTGTTATTGTAGTGTTCTCACTATCGCTCTCGTAGAATTTATTCGCAAACTTGACAGTTGTTTAGCAATCTACTAAATACTACTACTATTTTTTATATTCATAAAATGTAACATTCCTGCAATATACAAATTACATTCTTACATGAGCCCCTTTAATTTTTTAATTTTATATTTTTTTTCTATTCTTTTTGGTTTAACAGTTGATTATTAATAATTCGCTATTTATAGGTTGTTGAATTTAAAAAAATTTTCTTTCAAATTAAATTGGTTTCTCTCTATCTATAAAATTGTCAAGTGTTCCTTAATATATAAGAAGCACATTTTTTTTAATTAAATTTTTAGAACTCCTATAATATTATGAAAGTAGAAATTTGGATAGCATTATTTGGCCATAGACATGGTTACATTTTCTAATAAAATAAATGCTATACACAACACATTTGTCCCACTTTTATTCTATTGTGTTGATATGACAAGATGTAATAGTCATTGTATCCGCCATTGTTAAAAAGAAAATATATATATATACCACACTTCATTAATTTTTATCCAGTTATGTTGACATGACAAGGGGTAGTATCCCTTGAATAAACCATTGTTAAAAAATAAAAATAAAAAATCATTGATTATTAGACCCTGTCACTTCAGCATATTTAGATAAAAATAAAATAAAAATATGATGTATAACATTACTTAAAAAAAAAAATCTAATAACTATTAGACCCTGCCATAATAAGATAAAATAGAATAAAACTGTGATAAATCTTGCCATAAAAGTATGGTTCAATAACTTGGAATAAGGTCTCATTGAAAGCGAGTTTTTAAGGGTCCATTTAATGGATGGTTGGGGAAGAGAAAATATGGATGGTTTCTTATATTATATGGGTTGTAATTCAATGATTTATGTAATTCATAAATTAAAAAGAAAGTATTGATTGAGTTGGTCAACAAAAACTGGGCCCTTATAGGCAGCCCCTCTAAATTCTAATATTTCATTGTCATAAATAAAAGAAGACAACTGACAAGTCCTCGACACAAACTTAGCAGCCTCAGAAGACTGGGAAATTGGATGCAATGTGATTTGAATGGGAGCATAAGACCAAACCAATTACTACTGAAGTGAGGGAGAATATTGTAGACAATCTGGGGAGACCAATTACATTATTTTATTGACATCATCAGTTTGAATTCCTGTTCTGTGTACTATCTACTGCCTAGAGCTTGTAGTCAAGGAAACTTAGGCCATTTGGTAAAGAGTTTTATTGTGAAATTTTTATTTAAATAGTAATAAGAAGTGATTGATGAAATATAAAAGTTAAAAAATATTTAAATTTATTGTAAGAAAAAAAGTGAAGAAAGTTGTTTAATAATAAGAAAAAAAAAATGTTGACTTTTTTATTTTTTGTTGGAGAAATAAAAATTAAAAATTTAAAAAAAATTTAAAAAAAAAAAAAAACAAAGAAGAAGGAGAAAAGCATTTTTTCCATTTGCAATTGTGATTAGTTTTTGCAGATAACCTATCTTCTCTATGCCCCTATTAATTAGCTTGTCAAGTCCACTACTACCATAAATGATGCAACTCTTTGATGGTAGTTTGGGATTTAGGTGACCTGTAAAACCTAGTTGCAATTGTAAACCTAACACTTTCATTATTGATAGCCTAAACCCTTCAATGGTATTAATGGTATTTTTATTTTATAATTATCTCATAATGCTGATATGATAATTTTAATATATACAAGACAAAAAAAACAGAAATGACTACATTTAGGTGTTTGATTTGTGGCGACGCAAAATATGTATGTATGATTGTGTGCTATCATTGAGCTTGGTGGTTAAATTTAACGGTTGAAAAGTGGAAACTAAATTTTCATTGGCCAGCCAACCAATCAAGGTTTCTAAATTCCTGGCAGACAATCCTCTCCCTAAAAAGACAGAAGACAAAAGGAAAAAATAGTTTTAAAGAACAGGAGTTCTGGTAAACTATCATGACTTTGATTAGTTATAGGCTTTATCCTATAGTACTCCCACAACTTTTTTCAATGTAATTGAAAGTTTGAAACAGGATATGGATCAGATCATCTCAACCATTTTTTCCTCTATCTTAAATTTTATAGATTTAATGGTGTATATATTATCACATAATAAATATCTTACCATATTATTTACAATTTTTAAATGAGCAATCAAATGCAATAAAACATAATTTAGACAATAAAATAGTTCATCCCCATTTCAAGTAAAAGTAATGTTATAAAGTATAAACTACATTTTTATCCTATAACTATCTCACAATGCTTATGTGATAGTATCAATCAGTTCTTGATTTTTTTTTTTTTTTGGAGTAATACTAGAAAGTTAGAAATTACATTTTCATCCTATAACTATCCTACCATACTTATGTGACAGTACCAACCAACCTTTGGAACAATTTTTATTTTTATAGAAAAAATCTTAGGATTGATTAAGACTATCACATCAACATTGTAGAATAAAAATGTAGTATATAACATTGAGTAATGTTACAAGTCCTCCTTGTGTTCTTCTTGTATTCTTTAAAAAATAATGTGACTTTTAAAGATTCAATAATTATTATTACAAATTCAACAGTTATTTTAAAAGCAACGTCAATTTTGAGAAACACGAGTGACATAAAGAGGACTTGTAGCATTACTCATATAACATAACTCTTTTTTTTTTTTTTTTTTTTTTTTTACATACTACACCTCCATTCCACCTTTATATTAATGGGTTGATGTGACAGTGTTCATCAACATTTGAATTTTTATTTTTTTATTTTTTTAAGAAGGACTGATGCACTAGTAAAATAAGGGTTTAACATGTAGTATTACTCATTTTTTTTAATAAAGACTGATTTAAGGATTAATCGAGACTACCACGTTAGAATTATGAAAATGATCTTATTCTTTTCAGAGATTTGATGAAAGCCATAATGGACGGCCCAAATTCTGATGTCTAAGCAAAATGGGCCTTATAAATCTGGGTTGTTACTTGTTCTCGCATGGTGTTTACATAACAGCTACTCGCACGACCCAAAAAGAAAATATGGAGCTCTCTGAACATGGCGTAATATTTTGATAAACTGATGTGGCATTTGTCGATCATGTACTCTACAAGATAAATTATTTAGTGTGAAACTCGAACTCCACATAAAAGTTTGTAGTTTAATTTGTACGCAAAGTTGGTAAAAAGTCATGCTTGTGAAGCCTCCTTTTTCTTCAACTAACATTTGCTTCTTCCACAAACTTCAGTCATTTTTCTTTGAATAGAGTTTGATTAAATGAAAGACCATAAACATCTTAGTTGAAGTAGCAAAATCATGTGGAATTCCGGATTTTTATCAAACCATAGCCCTAAATTCCCACGCAATGATGATATAGCTATCCTAATCCTATTGTTTGCTCGTAGAATATGCCCTCCCTGCATTAACCTATCAGTCTAGCTAGTAATCATGCTGTCAAAAACAATGACCACACCAACTGTCATGTAAAAGAGATTTGTAAGGAAGACATAAAGGGCAGGATGGCTCGTCGAGAGTAGTGGCGGAACCACCAACAATGCTTAAGTCAATAGATGGGTCAATAGATGGGTGGGGTAAGAAATTAGTAGAATGTAGATTAAAAGAATGGAGTGTACCTAAGGAAGCCAGTGCCACCCCCTCTTCATTTATGGACTTATTGTTCGGAATAATACTATATATCACACTACTATCTTACTATGCTAACGTGGTATTACCAATTCACCATTGAATTTTTTTTTTTTTTCTTTTAACAATGGCTTATTTAAGAGTGAATTGACAATGTCATGTCAGCATAATTATATAGTGATGTGATATATAACATTAATATATCGTTCCTGCATCTCTTTAAGGAACTATGATCATCTCCATTTCAAATAAAATTGAGAGTATCAAGTTAGTGTGAACTTATGGATAAAATTGTTTTGGACAATTTTACCCATAAGTTTACACTAACTTGATATTCTCAATTTCATTTGAAATAGAGAGGATCCTTTTCCCTTTTTGAGAGGGTGCTTGAATTTAGCTAAATATCAATGTAGGGAAAAACACTTATCTCAAATGCTTAAGTTGATAGGAGTGAATTAATTTAATTATTTAATTTATATTCCAACACTCCTCCACGCGTATATGGGTTCAAACTTTCCATTAATAAGTGAGACTCAACACATGGAGTATTTAAATAAAATAGGAAGTGAATTGATTAAGACAAAGTTCGAACTCAAAACTTTTAACTCTAATACCATGTTAAATAACCATTTATCCAAAAAAATAAAGCCGATATAGAAAGCGATTAATTCAATAATTTAATTTATATTATAACAAAATTAATATGGAAGATGAGATGTGGAAACCTCATAGTAAACATGGAAGGTGGCAGACATGAACACATCTCCAACTATTCAGTTTCTCTTGATAAAATGATCTCAATGGTAATTTTCCTTGCACAAACATCCCTAGGTTGGCAAGATAGTAAATGGTGGATTATCTTGATTCTTGCCTTACCCATAATTGACTTCTTAATAGGCGGGGAGGAAGGGATTTGGGGTATCTTGTGAGTCTCTTTAATCTTGGGAGTGCGATGGGCCGAAGGTCTGGGCTCTACTGCCATGTAGGCCCATGGGAATTCCACCGACTGGGCCCAAAAGGTCCTTTAGTATCCAGGTACTCTACACACAACCCACTCCATAGAAACACGCCCAGGTAATCTTTTCGACTTGACTTCAGAAATCCAATGAAACCAGCCTTCTACTTTTTTTTTTTTTTTTTTTTTTTCCTTCTTTTCTTCTTTTTGTTTTTCTTTCGTCCCTCTTTATTGGTTCGACGATATGACTGAAAATTCTTAACTAAGGACTATTAAAAGAGAGAAAAATATTTAGGTATTATATAATTTCTTTACAAATTCACATTACAATTTATATTTTATGAAAATAAATATTATGCGGTAAGTATCATGTTAATTTATAAACTTGATGTAGACCATATAATTTGTTACTTAGTGATTTACATTTTAATATTTATGAATTTTAAAAGAAATATGATGACGTAATCATTCGGTCAATGGAATTTTTCAAAATAAAAAAATAAACCAAGTAATGATGTCCAGCCGTTTGCTTAAAAAATAATCAAAAAGAGGGGTTTGAATTAGCAACAGATGAGAGCCGAAAGGTCCAAAAGTTGATCCGGTTCTTTTTTTTTTTTTTTTTCGTTTTGGTGGGATGTGTGAAAGCTAAAAGAGGTCAAGTGTATTCTTTATAAGAAAGAATTTTAGTATAAATTGGGCCCTAATTTATACTATGAAAAAGTTAAAGTTGGGACGCCGACTTCTTTTGCCGGTCCACCGGCTCAAAGAAAATTTGATTTTTTGTGCTGAAAAAAAAAAAAAGAAAGAAGAAGAAAATATGATTTTGGAATCTGATGTAAAGCAGCAACTTTCACGCTTTGTGGGGTTTTAGTAATAAAAAATAAAAGCATAATGGAATTATTCTATTTTAGTGGATCTTTTCTTTTTCTTATCTTTCGATCGGCTCTTCTAAGTTTGTTTGGTTTAATAGTAATAATGAATATTAACGAGATTATGAGGCTTGTGACTCGTGAGAATGTAGATTATGTAGTTATATTGGCATGGAATATTATTAATATCAGACTCCATGAATGGTTTTTAGGCCATAAATGATGTTGCCTTGGAAAGGCATGATTTCCAAGCTCTTCAGACTTCCAGCAATCCAATAAGAATAATTATATATGTCATTTTTTATGTCTATTTTGTGTCAATCAAAAGTAATGTGGCTTTTAAAATTACGATTGAATTTATGATTGATCATCATTGACTTTTGATCTAATGGTAATTTTAAAAGTCATGTCACTTTTGGTTGATACAAGATAGACATGAAGGATGACTTGTATCATTACTCTCTGAAATCAGAGATGAAATTAAAAATTTTTATTGGGAGAAGGCAAAGTATGAATGATGGGTCAAACCTAATTTTTAAGCCTAAAAATACATAACTATTTAGCTTTATAAAACAAATTTAAAAGAAAAATTGAAAACCGGGGGGTCATGGCCTCTCTTAGTCTATTAATAGTTTCATCACTGTCTAAACCACGTCTTTTCCTTTAGGGCAAGAAACACTTTTCTTTTGTTTTTGTACTACTTTTTATAGGCCTCATTGTTTTCGTGAGACTACCTTTAATCCTATTGAATGTTAGTTGGGATACAACAGCTTTTATTATAAGTTTATTTACAAATTAATGTGACACTTTATAATTAATTAAATAATTTTTTTAAAAAAAATATAACTTGTCAATTTAATTAATCAATGGTTGATTTATCCATATTACAATTATAAACTGTCTCATCAATTTGTTTGAAAATTTTCTGATTTGAAGTGCCATCACCTAGAGTATTCAATGTATTTCTCTCATTATTTATCTCATGTGTCTACCAAACACATCCATCCAAATGTTTTTTTTTTTTTTGTAAACATGGATTGGCATCTATCTTACTACCTTGAATTTGATGGAAATTGCTAACATACTATATTGTATTACACTATACTTTATAGTCACTTAAAAAAAAAAAACAGTTAGTTTTTACAATTTATCCTCTAAAGTATAATACTTGATGTACAACTTTATTGTATTATTTTCATCCAACTTCTCCATATTTGCTTATCCTCCTCTATATTGTGATTGAGGCGACGCCCATGATCATAGAGTCACTGTCCCTTGGCGTGTTTTTTTTTTCGGTACCACAAAGAGACAACTGCCCTCTGAGTAATTTCTTGAGGTGAAAAAAATGGGGAAGAGGAAAAAAAAAACCACCATTTGAGTCGAGTTCTAACTTCTAAGCCACCCGGGGATAACATGGCGGCTGAGGATTGGACAGTGACCCGTTAATGATAAAGGCACTGTATGTCATGACTTAAGCCTTTAATAAAAGTCCACCAAAGTACATATACTTCTGCGTTCTGCCACAAACACCAAACCAAAAAAATGTTGGACCAAAAATCAAATTAAATGCTACAGTAAAAAGTAGATTTTTTCGGGGGCGGCATGTGGTTCCACTTGGTCAAAGGGTAAAAAGTTAAAAGTCATCATTTTAATTTTTAATGTTGCAGAAAGAAATATCCTAATCCGATAGATTGCGTTTTGGAGCTTAATTTCAAACAAATATATTTGCAGACAAAAGCCACGCACGCACGCACGTGCCCAAGATCAAAGATACAAGCAAGATTTTCCTTTTTGGTAAAAAGGAAACCTTTTTTTCACGTAGTTGTTGCTTGCAAACTAATTACTGCCCCTTTCCGCAACGACAAAGCAAACAAAAAAGACGACAAGAAATCCATGCCCACCAGACCATTGATTTGCTGACGACTCAGGGCCACTCCTTTATTTTGGTCACGTGCAGCCAAAATTAATTTTCGGGATAACTTTTTTTGCAGTGATTTTTTTTTTTCAATATTACCGTAATAATAATAATAATAATTGTTATTATTAAAATGAAGTTCTTACTTTTAAACCTAATCTTCATAACTTCAAAACAAGTGTTTTAACTTTTAACACAAAGTCAGTATAAAATCTCATATGACCCAAAAGGATAGCCCCCATCTTTTCTGATTGTCTTTCAATGTATTCATAATCTAATCTTTGATACTAATAGATCTTATGTAATCCATCATAAATCTAATCGGCTGCCAATTTCAAGCGCTTAACAGTTAAAACTTGAAGTAGACCATATTGTCCATGCCATGATCTCATGTAGAGGTTTGAATGGAGGAGGAAGAATGATTCAACAGGGATACTTGCGATTTTACAAGTACCCAAGACTCCGTTTGAATGTTGCTTGATAGTTGCTCGATCGAAATGTTACGAGCGTCAAAAAATGAAAAAAAAAAATGAAAAATTTATTCAAGTGGAATTGTGACTAACTGCAAGATAGAAACTTTGCGCAACAGTTATTTTGAACAAGTTTGCGATATTTTAATTAAGGCTAGTTTTGTAATTTTCCTTTAAGGGGGGATAAGTCCCTATTTTCTATTTAGGTACAAGAAGGAATGTCTAACTGGCCACTTAATATTA